>CM053750.1:37600935-37660025 GCA_028658305.1 Pachyuromys duprasi
TGAGAGCGTCCGGGTTCCCGCGTTCCTGCCCAGCGGCCAAACTATGTCAGGAATGGAGGTCTGCTAACACAGAGAACTCCAAGGAGCACACCAAACCGGTGGAGGCAGCAGATGTGAGCTCTGTAAGTACAAGCTGGGTGTTTGGAAAATTGGAGTGACCAAGAACAGCTGTCCGGTGGGCAAAGCCCGAGATAACAGGAGCGCTTTTTTTTTTTTTTTAGCAGTGTTTTGATTTATTTTCAAAGAAAAAAAAAAACCTCTATGGCCTGGGAGAAAATGATGACACTTTGTTCCTGGGACTTCAGTAGCCGCGGGGTACCGTCGTAAAAGTGTAATCGGTACCCTCCAAATGATTGGAGCCATTAGGATCATTAAAGGATCATTGCAAATTAACTACTTTTGGTTATGATCTTTATAAATAAGTAGAACACTGGGTAATATTCTCAAAGGGGGATTATTTCATATCTTAATTGCTGCACTAGCCTCAAATATTATTGCATATATTGAGCTGTGTTATATCCATACATAGATGTGTAGGTAGGTACGTAAGATATACTTAGCGGCATGTATTACACAGACGACTTTTTCTACCTCTAGGTTGATAAATAAGGGAAGTTTTCCGATGGAAAACTCAGCAGACGAACAAGAACAACAAACTGATAACCGCGATTTCAAGAGAGACGTCTTTTGGTTCCAAAACAAATGTATCTAACACTATTTTAAGCAGGGTCATCTCCAGTATATGATACAATAAACTTTTGCTCCCCCACCCCTTCCTTAATATATTTGTCTCTCTCTGGCCCTTTATGTGATTTCAGTGCACTTAGGAGTTAAACTCCAGATTTTGAAACATTTGAGTATCTGTGTAAACCATTGCCCTTCAAAATCAGTATCTGAATTGCTAATGACTCACAGGCTTACACTTCTTGGGAGGAGTTTTGAAGACATTTAAGCATAGCATTTGCAAGAACTCAATAAATTCTGAACTGTCACTAAGTTTAGACAAGTGTTTTTAAGTTTCATTTCTTTAGATGGACAAGGGTATAGAAACTTGTTAGCTGAGAATCATGGTGAGTAGCTGGTTTGAAGTTGGTTTTCTAGTGTCTTTCAGAGAAGGTTTTCTTTTCTGCTTGTGTGAGTCTTTCCCCTCACTGTTCAGAGTCTGGGGACACACACACACACACATGAATAGTCATGCCTTTATATGATCAAACATTTGATATTTGACTTTCTCAATGCCTGAGTTCTCCTAAGGCCCGAAGTGTTTAGTAAGTAAGCAAGCAGCCGTGGATTTTCAGCCTTTGAAACGCTTTGTGGTGACAGACATAGAGGTCTAATTGAGCCACCGTGCAGGTTAAAGTGCCAAACGAAGTCAACTGCGCTCTGAGCTTCACAGGCATCATAAATGATTTTTGAAAAAGAAAATTTCCATTGGAGTGTGAAAATGTATTTCCTAAGAATACAATGAGAAGAAAAGAGGTCTTTGCGTCTGGGACAAAAATCTTTTTTATCAGATAACCAAAAGTGTTTCAGTCAACATTGTCAATAAACCCTAATTTTGAAAATAGTCCCTTCCTTTTAAAGCTGAAAACAGGAGGGATGTATTCTAAATACTTGTTTGTTTTTCGTTTCAGAATTATGTTTACTCATTTTCTTTAAAGGAGATAATTTAAAAAGCAATATAGGATATTACATTAAGATAATCATCATGAGCATTTGAGCATTATGAAAGCTTTGATAAGGAAATGTAGTGTTACCATTTGACAAACATTTACCTCTCCCTAGAAACTTTCCCACTTTAGGGTGAGGTTTTTGTTTTTAGACTTGAGGTTTGTATTGGAACACCGAGAGGTGGAGATAGAGGAGAATGTAGCAAGACTATATTCTGCGTAGGGTGCAGTCTTCTGGCGAAGACACTTTCCCCACTATGAAATACATTCTGATTAGAAAATGACCATTGTCTTTCAAATTGGAGGGCACACAGGTTGATCTGTGTCAGACAAAAGCAGCTTGCCTGCCAGCTATACTTAGATAGAAGTTCAGTACTTTCACTTTGAAAATTTCTTTTCAGTTTGAAAAGAAAAAAAAAGTTTTAAATTATAGTCATTTTATAAAAATTGCTTCTAGCAAGCGAAAAAGCCCATGGAAAACCCATAATTTAGACAAGTACCTACTTTTTATTTGCTCTGTGCTGCTGAGATTTAGAATCCCTTTCCATTTACAGTTTACTTTTCATAGAACATTATTAACTTTTTGGCTTCATACATGATCTTCTGTCAGATGCTTTTGATTGGTAATTTTGCAAAGTATAATAAACAGTGCAAAAGTCATGAATTTTGCTCTGTATCCTGAGCTCTGTGGTAGGGAAAATGTGATAAAATGTGTACCTTAAGTCTTGTTTGATGATCTCTCAAAGCACGTTTGCCTTCTGGAAATAATTTCTGGGGTTGAAGAGCATGGTATTAACAGATTTAATGTGGCTAGTCAATGGATTGACGAAGTACTATGTGAGGTTTAACAAAATGAGAGAGACAAATTGAACATCAACAAAAGGTACATCTGTGAAGAATTATAAATTTAATTAGAAAAAAGGCAAACTTAAAAGACCTCATTAACTAATCAAAAGTCATAGTTACTAGTGCAGGAGTCTTGAATTTAAATTCTAAGGAGCTCTTGTCTTTACTTTCACAAGTCTGTCAATATGCTACAACTGTGTGTATTCTACGAAAGGAGTTTTAAAAAGCACTAAAGTGAATAACTTTCTTGTACTATGAGATGACCATTTGTAATACAATGTGTACTAACTTTGCACTCCTGAGAGTATTGGGATTAAAAACATGAGATTAGAAGATGCCAGGAATTATGTTAACTTTGCAGATAGAACAAGCAAGTAAACATCTTGGTGCCTAGCAGAACTGTTTTCGAAACCACAGACTCTGCTCCTTTCGAATGAAAATATCCTTCCTTAATTGTTTTTGAAACGCACCTTGGTTTTAGAGCTTTAAATGGGAAAAGCTGACACAGACATTGCAGCCATCAGAAAGAGGTGTCCATTTTAGATAGCTATTTGAAGACTAAGGATGTCTCCCCGCTGCACTGTGATCCGGCACTGCACATAAAAAAAAAAAAAAAAAAACTAAAAGCATGTGAAGTGTAGCATTTTGTAAACTGTAACTAATTTCACTCACATCTGTGTCTAATTGTTGTCTGCATTCGCATTCTTGAGAGTAGATTTATTTTTCCTGGACCACGATGTGGGTTCAGCTGACCAGCCTAAGTGAGGATTAGTTGTTTTAAAGTTATTTTGATTAAAGAGTCATTTTTAAATACAGTAACACACAACACATGGTTTAAATAATCCTTGAGACACAAAAGAATATATCTGAAGTACACTAAATGAGAGGAAGATCGTGGGGACGGACTTTCAAAAACTGCTCTCTGAAAGTACAGTAGAAGCTAGGCTGCCAGCAGAAAAGATATTCATTCTTAAGTAGCATTTTTTTTCAATAAGAAAATGCATTAGAATAATTCTTGTTTGCAGGTTTTTTTTTAAATTACCAAGTTTGACTTGAAAAAAAAAACACTGACAAACAGTAGGTTTTAAACTTCAAATATAATGACAATGAAACTTTTAAAGTTTACAGTGAAATAAAAGTTCTAATTCCAAGATTATGCTCTCTAGCCGAATTTACAATGGGGATGTATTTTAGCATTGAACAGTAGGTATGCTTTAACATAAGCCAGAGAGTTCTTACAATGAAGTCCGTTCTCACCTATAATTTATTCCAGGTGTATAAAAGTAGGAGAATTTTATCCTTGAGATGTATTGTTGCAGTTCCTAAAGGAAACTGTTTAATCTTTCGTGAGATCATTAATTAAAAAATTACAGAAACCTGTTATCAAATAATGGCCATCTGCAGGCATTAAAGTTAGTACTCAGAAACTTTATTCAATCGTCTTTAAAAATTGTTTTGTCCTGCCCGTTAAAAAAAATGCACCCCTAGAAGTTCCTCGTAACATTATCCCAGGACATTTAGACTGTAATGATGCTTTATTCTTGCTAGAAAGGTCGTGTTTCTTAATTTCATAAATCATAATTAAAAACTAGCAGGACTCAACAGAAGATGTTTAGGTGGATAACTTTAATGTCATTTGAGACGCTTCAGTTCCCATCTTTGTTCTGCAGCCCTAATTGATGTCAGTTCAGGTTGAATGAAAATGCACATCAAAGATTTGGAATTCTGTGCCATTTTAAAAGTTAGGCAGAGTGCTCCTTCCTGCCTGTCCAAGGGTTGGTGGGAGCTTGCAAGCAGGCAGCAGCCTGGCTCACCTGAACCTCATTACCTGCTGGTCCTTTGCACTGCCTCTGAAAAGCAATGACTAGTATTAGGAGCTGTGGAGTGAAATTTCTCAATTCAAGTTTATCTGGAAACAAACTGGGTTTGCTGAATTGAGTTCTCCAATATGCATTCTACTTCAGCCTAAAAGATGGGAAACACACACACACACACACTTTCATGTTGCCCAGCATAGCTGTATAAAAACACTCATTGGGTTTTATTTTGCCATAGTTAAACCAGCACATTGCTCAGTGCTGGGACTTTGGGTATGAAAACCTGCCTTTCCCTTGTTTCTTGAGCACACCATTGCTCAAAGCTGTTTCACTAAATGTTAAATGACAAATAGTAACTGGGAGAAAACCATCCTGATAAGGATAGGAAATGGTGAAGAGGCTGAGGGGGTGGGCAGGCCACTCTAGTTCAGCTGGCTAGAAAGGAAGATGAAAGATCTGAGGAGGCTGGGGGGGTGGGGGGAGATTATTGCTTCAACTACTGCTGCTGTCAAACATACTCATTTGTTAATAGCTATTTTTTTTTCTCCCCCTTCCCGAGCACCTTTTCCAAGCTGCTGGGGCGAGACTGCTTTGCGTGTTGATTGGGGGAGGGGTAATCCCGTTTGCAGCTGTCATAGGCCAGTGATGAATCACTAGCCCGTCATTTGACTGCCTTCCCCTCCTGACAAGGGGAGGAGGAGGATAGACCTGCAGGAAGAAACAGCAGTTGAACCCTCCACTCAAAGACACTATGTCTTTTCCGGCTGCAGTAGCCTCCTTTTTCTCTTTTGGTTAAAAGTGAGCATTGTGGGCCCAGCCATGTGCTCTGTGTAATTAAGAGCTGACCCTGAAGCACCGTTAACAACCACTTCTAATTTTCTACCCCTGGCCACAGGTGCAAACATTTCACAGCAGTTCCGATGTTGCTCTTTCCTCAAGCTGCAGGTAAGGAGTTTGTTGATACTTAACATTTTTTTTTTTTTTTGTAGCTTACCTTTCTGTAACCCGGATCTATTTTTGTCTAGTATTTCTTAATTATTTCTATTAATAGCAACAGCCTGCATTGGAAGTGACTTAACAATTTGTGTGTGTGTGTTTCTCTGGGTGTGAGTGACTGTGTGCGTGTATACGTGTGCATGTGTACAGAAGTGCACTTGTGAAAATATGATTACGTGTGTGGGAAAGGCATGAGAGACTTGGTTTGAGGCAGTTGCTATCTCTTGTTAGAAAAACTGAATATGGAATAATAATTATGAATAACTGAATTTGAAATCATTTTTTGTTTGAATTCAGATACTTGAGGAAGTAAAATGACTTCTGTGAAGCTATTTTACAACTGATACCTTATAGTCAATTTCAGTGTAGCCTCTAAATTAAAATGACCTCAGGTGAGGTGAGGAGCCCATAATATCAGCATTATGTATGTAACATGAACCCCCCTGGGATTGTTATTCTTTTAAAATATGTATATATATATATATATATATGTGGATTTAGGATAGAGTGAATGGACATTGGGCTTTAGACGTTTGTGCTGTCAGAAAATGGAACTGAATCTAACTATGTCAGTAGTGACTTTAAATAGGTCTACTGTTCACGTACAAGAGTGGTAAATGTGAAAAGTGTCTGGTTCTGAATACCAGTTGTGGCCGCTGTGCCCCTACCGCAGAATTGTAGCTGGTGGATGGAAGAGCATCTGGGAGGCACGGAACTGTTTTTAATATTGTGAAAATGGGAAATCATGACATTGCATAGAATTGTCCCCTTTCCCCCCTAAGTGACAGCTGAGTGCTAATGGTCCCACAGACCCTCTGTGCTGTGCGTTGGCCTTATCCTTTTTCAATTGGCTATGGTGTATGTAATCCGCAAAGCAAACAAGTGAGCTGACATCATAACGCTTTAATGCTGCATTTGTTTCAAGGGAAACAAATTAAGTAGTGTGCCAGAGTAAACATATGCATCGGGGCCATCTCGTCCCCTGTTGCGGGGGTGGAGGTTTGGAGGGTTTTATTTGGTTTGGAGACCCATTAAATAACAATTGGGTGTTTAATTATAAAGGGAGTACCCAGTGCTAATTTAGTAGATGAAACAGATTGTACAGAATAGTGATTTATTTCTATTCCACGTGCTTACGTATTTGCCTTTTCTTTTAGAAAAGTAATGGCCCTGGGAGATTGTTTTCATATAAAAATGACGACTGCATGTTTTCCTCTGAAAGTTAAATTCCATGTCATTGTCTGACATTAGCTTATGACTTCAATTATAAAAGGGTGGGGGAAAATATTTTAAAAACTGCATGTGAAACTTTGGCTACATAGGATGAGTGACGCCTCTTCGTAATAATGTGTGATGAAAGGACTGCAGTCAGATGCAAGATGAACTATTTCCAGTCTAAGAAAACAGATACAATGGGACTTTTGTGCATGTGTGTTTCAAAGGAGGTGTCAAGTCGTTAGCACATTAAATAGTGGTGTTATGAATTTGGTACATCTGTCAAACGGAAGGCTTCTTGTCTTTAGGTCTATGGAAATGCAGGATCTAACCAGCCCGCATAGCCGACTGAGTGGTAGTAGCGAATCCCCCAGTGGTCCCAAACTCGATAGCTCTCATATAAATAGTACTTCCATGACTCCCAATGGCACCGAAGGTGAGTGTCTGTCTCTTTTGCTCTGCCCTTGTTTCTTCACAGTGTGACTTCTGAGTGCTAGTGATCTCTGCTTCAGGGTTGTCACAGTGTTCCTTGGCTTTGAAGTGATTTCACTTAATCCATGTTCCCCTTTAATTGGAACTCACATTATACTAGATTATCACATACCATATACTGGTTTTATTTTAAGACATATATACACATATGTTTTGAGATGTATACACGCATATACATATAATACTTTAAATTTTGACTATATTTCTTTTTGTTAAAAGAAATGTCTCCACATAGTATTAATTTATATTGCTTTGCTGTATGACTGCTGAAAATTTGGAATTAATTTTTTTCATTTTTTTAGCAAACACAACCAAATTTTTAAATATGTCAACATTGAACTGGATTACTTCTTAAGATCAGCAAAACAGTTTTTTGTGTCTAGTATTCCTGTGGCTTTGGCCACTATAATATAAACAAGAAAAAGCTAAAACTTAATACCTATAAAATATACGAGCTTATTTGGCAAGTATGCATAACATTTATTCACTTTCTTGAAGATTGAGTAATATACTTTAAACATAGTATTATAATTATTTTAATATAATTAGTACATGTGAATGTTCATGTAAATTGTATGTAAATAGAAGCATTTACTTCAATCCATATATATTTCAATCTAAACATAGACAGTTTATATGAACACATTACTGTCTGTTATATGTAGCCACTTAAGTGCTAAGTGTATTTTTTTAATTCAGAAGTATGGAAGAATATGTTGAACATTATATTGCATTTATTTCAGCTGGAGGAAAAAATCCTCACTGATATTGTTGCTATTTATTTGTTATTAAGCCTCAGCATATTGATGGATTCATTAAATAAGTTTTATTAGAAATTTAATGGATTATCTGTGCTAGATTTCCATCCAAAGACAAACCCTTATATATCAGTTTTCTAATCATCATGATTTTTTCATCTCAGGGTTTTAAAAAACATAATCATAATTAAATTATGCATCATATTGTACATTATGTAAGTATCATTTTGGTGCAGTATTTGAGCATGTATTGGAGAAAGCCATTTAAAACCTGTAAAGTATGGAAGATATAACACAAAATCATTTATTTCTGGTTTTGTAATTATGTCCTGATTTTTCAATCAACAGTAATTACTTTTATCTGCAAATGTTCTGTGACTTGCTTTATAAGTAAATCTATTCCTGCCCAGTGTTTATGGAGAATGGCTGTTGTGAGAAGTAGAAACTTTGTGCTGATTTAGCACCAACGTTAATCTCTGGAGAAAGCACTTTTCCATTGGAAACTTCTACACATGTCAATCATCAAGCTGAAATTTACACAAACATAATTTTAATGTATAAGAGGAGTGACTAGAACTTGTACAGTAAAAGCAAGTCATCGATCAGGCCTGTTTCATCCCTCCCTTAACTCTGTCTTCAGGTGAAAGCCTTTCAGCACAGACAAGGTCTGGAGACAGTCACAGAGCCTACCGCAGGGTCTACCTCAGATGGGCCCAGTGGACTGTCAGGGGCCTGTACAGCCTGTGAGAGGCTGTAGGTTCAAACCAATTACTATCAGGCTTAAACAAGAAAGGCTAAGCCTGTTGAACCATTTTGATTCATAAGATTTACCAATATATATGGGGAGAAAGAATTAAAAAGTAATAACTCTTTGTACAGGATATAGTGAAATAGGAAGTAGTTTTCATCTTTTCAACATGTTGCCAACAAGTGAGCAACATACTTAAGCAGAGTAGATGTATCTGTGAGGCAGTCCTTGGATGGTTTGTGAGACGTGGTTTGACTTTAAAGAAAATATGGAGTGCCAACATATTTCTAAATATTTATATTTCATACCTTGCTATCACATCCATATTCGTGAATATATTTTGTAATATTTTACATAATTAAAATTATATAAATCGGAATCATTAAATATTCTACATAATTTTTATGATTGCTTGAAACATTCAGTCTATGAGATACTTAGCAGTAATTTCTTCTTTGTTTTTTTGAGACACGTTTTCACTATGTAGTTCTGGCTGTCCTGAAATTCACTATGTAGAACAGGCTGGCGTTGAACTCAAAAGAGATCCACTAGCCTTTTTTTTTTCCTCCTAAGTGCTGGAATTGAAGGCATGCATCACTAACCCTGGTTCTTAGAAGTGGTGTCTTATACAAAACACCAAAAACAATCTTAATTGTGCAGGCTCTGCTGATGCACTACCGCTCCAGCCCTGAGAAGTTGGAGGCAGGAGATCAACCAAGAGGTCAGAGCAGGCTTCATCCATGGAAGTGAGTTTGAGGCCAGCATGGACTACAGGAGATCCTGTCTCAAGGAATAAAAAACATCAAAATTTTTGACTGTTTTAGGTCTTGGACATGAACTTCCAAGGCCCAATTTCAAAGGAGTATATAGCTGTTCAGTGCCCTCTGTTTTCAGGCCTTCCTTACCAATGTGCGTACAGAGGCTGTGTATGGTGGGAAGCGGTAGGATCTGAAGCTAAGCTAACAGGTCTCACTATAAAGCACTCAGAGTGCTAAAGGAATATTTTTGTCAGCTTACTGGAAAACTTAGAGCACTTTTTTTAGGATGCAGTTTAAAATTATGAACCTGAGTTTTCCTTATGATGTTTGTTATATGACTTTCGCTCTGGACATATCAAAACATTCTAGCTTGTTAACTTTGTGAATCAGTTTTCTCCCACTCCTTTTCTGTTCCATCATACTCCTGTTTCATTTCTATCAGCTACCGCCATAGGAATTGTGCTTAAAATTAGTAAATTTATTAAAACTAGCAAGCTTCCCTGGGAGAAAGTCATTATAGGTTTTCCTATTCCTTCTTAAGATATGATTTAGTTTGAAACCTGAAGTATTTATCAGTGAATTAGAAGATCAGGAAGGAGAGAAAGAAATTTGTTAAAACTAGCCAATAAAATATAATCTCCCTTCACTCCATAGCAAATACTTCAGTTCTCTGCACACACATACGCATATATACATAACATACCTACACCACACACACACATACCACAATAGGTATTTAAGTGACTTCCCAGCAGCCCAATTAAAAATAGTCCCAGTTCAATTGAAATTAATTAAATGATCAGCAGAACTTCTGTATAGTTTACAGTTGGCTTTGGGTGGTTGGCCATGGGTTGTCTTCCCTAGCTCAGGGCCAATTTTTAAACTTCCTGCCACCACTTGTCTATATCACGAGGCTAAGAAAACAGAAAATCTCCTCTGTGAAAACCCAAAGCTTCATCTTAAGAATAAACAAGAAGGAAATAAAATGGAGAGGCAGAGAAGATTAAGTTTCTTCTGAAGTCTGCTGCCAAATTATTCTAGGACTCAATGCTTGTAGGTTCTATACTCATAGGCTAGTGCCTGTTTTCATGGTTCACATCACGGATAAAGACAGAAGCACAGCAAGCTCCAGACTTGAGAGCTATGCACGTTAGTTCTCCAAACACAGTGTTGTTGAGTTATGATGATTGAATGCTGCATGCTTGAGAACTTAAGCTCTTTGCATTGTTTTAATGCAGGCATCTCTGATTCTTGTTGCAGCCGCAGCTGGTGTTACCCAGCTTATAAACCTTTGAAACTCAGCACACAAGTAGATAAACATAGTTAATTAGCTTGACTGACAGTGGGAAAGCACTGTTGGAAAAGACAGGTTTCCAAGGGAGTCAATGAATATTTTAGTTACTGTTGAACAGGTTAATGCAGGAGACACTAGTGAATGCTTAGAAGCACAACCTAGGATCCTGAACATTCTTCTCTGGTCTTTTGAATAGTCTGGTAAGGCACAATGAAAAAGACATTTTTTTTAAATCAGACATTAAAAAGTCATCTCTCTTCACCCCATAACAAACACTCAGTTCTCAGTATGTGTACACACACATACAGATATACACACATGCAAACATACAGACACACACACACAAATACATACACACAGGCAGCCATACACAATCCTGATGAATATAGTCCCAGCTCAATGGAAAATAAGTAAATGATCAGCAAACCTTCCATGTAGTTTACAGTTCGCTTTGAGTGAATTTATATGATTTGTCCGTTTTTATGTTAGAGCATCATTTTACAGACATAGGCTTTTAGATAAAGTTAGCTGAGAAGCAGTATCCAGTGTGAGAGAAAAGGAGGCTTTCTGGTGTGGCTTGTGTTGACATTCATGGTGGGAGAAGGGTAGGCAAGCTACTTTCCTTCTGAAGGACCCAGAGCCATAGCAGTGAAGGGATTTTTATTTACACACCTAATTAAGTCCTTGTTTGCAAAGCAGGGATTCCCCCCCCCCCCCCGCATCATTGTTTTTTCTGATTGTCTTAAATTCACAGGAGCTTGAGATTGATGAGTTCTGTACTGCCAATTTGAGTGTTTACTTTCGGTTGTATGGAGCTGTGAGGAAGGGAGAGAAGAAGGGAGGGCGTGGTGAGTGAAGCTCAGACCTGAAATTTGTAGTTTTCTCCATTGTACTGTACATTCAGATTCCAGAACAGGAAGCTTCCACTGGGACAGACAAATGTGTTCTTAAGTGATGTAAAAGCAGATGTAGCTGGAGTTCTCTACCATTCATCTCAGGAATTCCTACAGTAATTCAAATAGTAATTTTGAATTGGTGTATCAGATTTCCGAGATTGTGATCTTGAATTAGGTGGCTAAATTGCCTGCATTTAAAATGTATTCAGTTGTGTGTTGCATATTTTAGAGTAGTAGGTTAATTCAATTAGCCACATCTATTTTACCGGAATCTATTTTAAAAGCAGTTTAATAATTTCTACAAAGCTTAGAATACTAGCAAATTATTTGAATTAGCTTTCTTCCCTATATGTTTCAGTAAAATATAGTGCTAGCTGATGAGAGTTTCTTTAAGCAATCTTGTTTACAGTAAGACTTTAAACCAAGTGAGTGAGTACAGCTGGGGTCTGAGGCTGCTTTTCACTGGCAATATTTGTATGTCTGTGTTCGAATATTCTGATGTCAGTATTACTCTGTTATCACCCCTGTCTACATTCTATACCTAATTCAGTTTCTGGGAGACTTAGGGACACTATGAGGAAAGGTATTCCTAAACAACATTTTTAGAGTTTTATCCATGGTCACAAAATAGGCTTCTTAGAAGTTACTGTAAAGCAAAAGCTATAAAGGAATAAATTTATTAGTCAGAATTTAATCATTGCTGTTTTATATACATGGAAATAATTCTCACGTCTGTTAATAATAAAAATAGCTGTTTAAGAATAATTTGTTGGTCATTGCACTGACTGTATGCCACATTTCGCCTCATTAAATCTTCAGAAGCTTCCTGGAGCTGGCCAGCAGGGTGCTTAAGAGTGTGGGTTTGAACCCCAGCTGCAATGGGGCAGAGGAGCTACCACGTGACTCTGTTTCCTCGTCAGTGAAATGAGGAAAGCAGCAGATCTCACGTTAGGCTCGCCATGAGCGTGTAATGCAAACCTTGTGGCGTATTTGGAACTTACTAAGCCAGAACTCACTGTCTCTATTAATATTAAGTGCTGGCTCATATGTAAATAATAGTCACTTCTATGGTATGATTCCTGAAGCTGTGAGAAGTTAAACGCCGACTCTCGAGGCACGTAACTTGTAACGGGTACCACTCGAATCTGCACTGGTATTTGAAGAGCTGCTGGCAGCATCCAAAGCCCAGCCTTTACTGAATCGCTGAGTTTTCACGAAGAGAATGTATGATCCTCCTCACTTAACAAATGTTTTTCTCAGTACCCTCGCCATCACACTATTACCTTCAGCAGGGAGGATGTTATTCAGTAGTGAACAGCGGACTGCATACAAGTCGAGGGCGGAGACCCTGATAGAAAATGGACTGCAGGATAGGGATGACTGCCTGCGATAGTTCTGTCTGCAATCTTGTGTGTGACGGTGGGAGATTTCTTCTGTGTCCACACATGCCCAGCAGATTGTTTCAATTGCTTAACTTTGGGAGAGCTGCCTCTAACTAGTTTTCAAAGCTTTCGACTTAATTATAATTCTGTCAGCCAGCCTCTGCTTGCTTTAAGCCTCTTTGAGATGAAAAGGAGATGGGAACTCATCCCTGCTTCTCATTACAATAGCCATTATTGTATGCACATTTGTGAAATTCAAAAAACACTTTTGCTACTGCTCAGAGTAAATATCTTCTCCTTCAGGAAATATTTTTTCAGAGATAGTGATGGGGAGGGTCCCATTTCTTTTGGCTTTGAGAATCAGATGAGGACAGCTAGAAGCTCTGTGTGGTTGGAAGAGAGAAAATACCTTAGTTCAGAGGATTAAGTGGGTGTCATGAGTGGACCAGATGGGGGACAGCCTGTTTTCACCTGTCACCTGTTAACAAACCAGCCCAATTGTAGTAAAACTGGGGATTCCAATATTTGTTGCCCGGAAGTAGGCTTGGGTTTCCAGGCACCTAGGCTGCTAAAGAATTAGTGACTAGATTCAGACGGGGTTCAGTTCTTCAGTTGCTAATAGAGATGCAGAGACCTGTGACATCTCTACCCTAGTTTTCCCACAGGAGCAAAAGTGTATCCACCAAAAAAGCATTTTGCTTTCTGGGAGAAAACTTCGAGAAAGACATGTGAACTCTTTGGCAAATCCATGCCTGTTTTAAGTGATTTCCTGATTTCTTATAATGTCCCAGCATGCGTTGGTGGTGAGCAAGCAGTCCAGCGTGAAGGGATGAAGGTTTCTCTCCTCTAATTTTACTTGGTGATTGGCAGATTCCACCTTTATGAAACGAGAATTTGAGTTAGAAAAGCTAACCAGTCTAAGGACCTCAAATGCTAATAAGTAAAAACTTATTAGGTTTGTGCCAATTTGCTGGCTTTGCAGATTTTTAAGGTTTTATTTCATGCCTCTACTATGTGTTACACCAATAATAATAATAATAATAATAATAATAATAATAATAAGTAGTAGTAGTAGTAGTAGTAAGCTCAGCCAGTATTCAACAGAGGGGAGATGTTTTTTTTTAGTACTCTCCATATGGACATTAGAAACATTTTTTCCTGTAAAAATAAAACAAAATCTGAACCATTTACCAACCTTACCATCATGCTTACCAATAATAAGGAAGGAAAAAAAATGATGAAAGAAATTGATTGAGTTCTCATCGATAGGAGACTTACAACACCCTCTACCTATTTAGTCATTTCATCCTCCAAATAACTTTTACGATGAGGTTCATGCACCTGGTTTTAAAGCAGTTAAGTGACTGAGTTAGGGCCGAGGTTCCTGAACTCACTGGGATTGCCTCAGACCTCACATTCCTGTTCTCTAAAAGCATGCGCTTCCCAAAATACTGCTCCACTTACTACATGACAAACCTCCTACCTGCTGAAATTCTTAGCCTGCCCGAAGAAACTCTTTATATCACCTTATCTAAGATTATGACCAAGATGAAAGGGTTACAGTATCCACATATATTCCTTTTTTTTTTTTTTTTTTTTTTTTTTTTTTTTTTTTTTTTGCTCATGGAGCCCTGAGCTCCTTGAAAGCTGGACAGGCCTGTTCACTGTGGTAGCATCCTGCATCAGGCAGCTTGGGCAAAGGGTATTTGTTGAATGAATGTCCTTGTTACTAAGTAAAT
Organism: Pachyuromys duprasi; assembly: GCA_028658305.1. Taxonomy (NCBI): domain Eukaryota; kingdom Metazoa; phylum Chordata; class Mammalia; order Rodentia; family Muridae; genus Pachyuromys; species Pachyuromys duprasi. Next base: position 37,615,547 of record CM053750.1, read on the forward strand.
CACATAAATGAGACATTACAGAAGCAGGACACCCATCCATTCATATTACTTATAACACATTCACTATTCAAGGAACTATTTAAAGTTTCATTTTCAGTTCTTTGGGAAGTTTTCCTCTTCACAAAGAAGTCACAAACTGGTCCATCCAGCAAACAGCCACAGTCAACATCATTGCCAGCTTTTGATTTGAGCTACAGTAGCCAACCTGCCCTTGACCCACAATAACTTACTGTTTCACAAGTAGAACTGTTAGACTTTGAATTGTAGCAGCGATGAAGTAACTCCCACATAGTATGAGAAAACTGAGTGACATAATAGATATGGTAGTTGGTAGACGTGGGTTTAGAGTCTTTAAAATATGGCAAAAACAACTGGAGGCAAAAATTTTAAGAGAGGGGGAGGGAGATACAGAGGGGACACAAAGTGAATAAAGTGTAAACAATAAAAATTTAAAAAAACAAGAAAAATAGAACAGATTAAAAAAATTTAAGGTAGGGAACACTCGAAGGAGTAAATACATTCACACCTCAGTCAGTGTAAAGAGTGTGTTCTGTGTTTCTCTATCTTTGTGTGTGTGTGTGTGTGTTGTATACTGTATACAACATAGAGTACAGAGAGATTCGACCAAACTAGGTGATACAGGCTCTGGGTACCAGGCTCAGTACTTTGGCAGGTAAATAGAAGAGAGTTGTGCTGGGTTTGTGTTTTAACCAATACACTTAAGATAGTGTGGGCACTGAGAAAGGAATCTGAGTGAAAAGCAGCGATTTACGTTACATTGTCTCAGCACCACCAATCTCTTACTTGCCTGGAGGGTTAAGTAGGACAACAGCAATACTACTCGTGGGGCGTCATACGATGTGTGTGCATATCCTTTACAGTCAGACTAATTGGGGCTCAGAGTCTCCGGTCAGCTGTTTATGGTCCATGTAACAAAGGTGGGTGTTAAAAGGCAGCAGTGCAGGCTTGCTGGGCCCTGAGGCCAGGTTGCCTCCATAAGAGGCTGAGCTCAGTCAGTCCCCAGCAAGCTGGTGCATGACCTCCTGGCCTTTGGTTCAGACCTGGGCAATCAAGATGATAACGGTACTTGCGGAGAATGCCTCTGGGATGGATAAGCAGACCAAAGACAGTCTGACTCTTAGGAAGTGCTTCTGTCCACTATCCTTGTTATCTTTAAGCCCTCCATGTGCAACGGGGGATTACACCTTTACTCTTGATGATGCTATTGATGGATAGACTAATTGAAAAAGAACAGCTACTGGCATCCACTACATGCTCAAAACTGTAGCTGCTACTATGAAATAATGATGACTGTTGCATTTTAAAGAAGTATGTCCTTTGGGACTGGTACAGCCGTGTCTCCATAGGAGGGGATCATGTTCGTTCCTACTCTGGGCTGTTAGCATCACTGAACAGCTGTTGCAGGTACGTAGAGTGCTTGATGAAGTCAATAGTCCTAACTCAGTTAATATTGCGTATGAGTGAGGTGAATATTGAGGTGCTCCTGGGGCTTAGTAAAAGACAGGAAAGGGGTACTAATCATTTGGTGGGTTGATTGCATCTTGGGCAAATAAGTCATTTTTCCATATTGATATGATTGAGCTTCTGAGTCGGAGCCAGATCATCTGCTTCCAATCTTCAAACATTGGCTGATTTTACCATCTGCTAATTTGCAACATATCCTGATACACTTCTCCTTGGTCCCCTGGTGTTCTCAGACTAGCCAGTTCAGTGCCACTTTAGGATTCTCAGTCTGTCCAGAGGAGCGGTCCAGGATGAGAAAACTCTACTTGAGAAACATTAAACTCTTCAGCAGATTTAGAAAAGCGAAATTAATTGCAACCGTGAGAAACTAAATGTGCGATGGCAGGTACTTACTGGACATCTTTAGGCTGTAATCTTTACACTGAAAGGATGCAATGAAAGGATGTCTTTTACGCTTGCCATGGGGAGGAAAATTTGCTTGTAACAGTGCCGGTTACATATTGGCCACACAAGGGGTGTTTAACACAGAAAAATTATGTAATGAATTTTTACTCCTCCATCCTAAAAGCTACACAGGGCATTGCTTATGTCAGATATGAAGACTGCTGTATTGCTAAATTCTTAGAATGATTTATATTTTTTGTTTTCTATTTTTTGGGTTTATTTTATTTTATTTATTTTTTTACCATTGTGTCATGTTTCCCTTATAGCAAGCTAAAAACATTTAGCTCCCACTTGGGTTTCTAGATGCTGGTATCTATTAGAAATCATTGAAGGGCACATTTAAAACCTGTACCTTCCAATCTGGATAATTTTACTGAAAAGAAGAAAGAGCCATAAACAAACATGGATGCTAATGATGTGAATGATGAAATGTTTAGAAGAAATCTTTGACATATGCAACTTATTTGAGGATAGATGAAAACGAGTTTTGGGGGTTTTTTTGTTCGTTTTTTGTTTTTTTTTTTTTTTTTTTTTTTTTTGGACAGATATAGGAAAGCTTAGCAGCCTCCTAGGTTTGTCACTAGACACTAGAGTACAGCATTTACATATTCATTAACGGCCCCAAGTGGTAGGATATGGTGATTCACCCAGTGGCCATTCCAGGTTTTCTGCACCCTGGTAAATTTCATTAGACAAACAGAAAGGTAACAAACATACTTCTAGTTTTTGCTGTGTACAAAGCATCACAAAGGAACTCAGTAGTTCAGCTAAGAACTGCTGATCCTGCCTTAGGAAGCTCATAGTCTCATTGAGAGAAATACAAATTCTGACTTCTGGGGGGAAAAAAACCCTAAAGGACAATGATATCCTAAAATAACTCTTGGAGACTAAGACCTTCAGCTCATGACTCAGAGCAGGAGAGTGAGCAGGAAAGGTGAGAAGATTGTTTTGTGTATAAAGCCAAATTTGCATATTCGGTGAGTGCATTAAGCAAGTCCCATGCCCAAGCTTTTTGTATGTGAATATCTTTTAATGTTTGCTCAAATGCAAAGCTTTGGTCATTAGTTCCATAGTCAGGTTTTGCCACTATGTACTTTCCCCATCAGCAGACGAGAGAGAAACTATCATCATTGAGTTCTGAAATTATTTTGGTGTCAGAAAAAGGGCTTCATTCTCAAGAAGGTTAGAAGCCACGGATACAAACAAAAGTGCTCTCAGAGTTGAGAAGAAAGAGCTCTTCAGCTTGCTAGGTTCTGGCCAAGCTTCAAGGAGGAGGTGGAATCTGAGCTGAGTTGGGAAATGGGTAGAATCTGAATAGGTGGAGAAGAGCTGGAATGCATGTTAATGAGGGAGCACCATGAACAAAGGTAGGATAGTTTGGGCGACTGTGAGGAGACCGGTTGAGATGAAGCAGGAACTGATAGGTGATAAGCTTGGGGGAGTCAACTGGAGCCAGACTGTGGAGGACCCTGAGCAGAAGGCTGAGGAATTTGAACTTCCTGGGCCAGTAGGAGAAGCCAGTGAATATTTTGAGAAAGGGACCGATACTGTGAAAGCATTTCGGGTAGTAATCTGGCACTATATTCAGGGAATTTTGGATTGAGAAAGGGTAAGCTCCAGGGCGGTCTCAATCTGTCCAGATTTGATACGTTGGAAGCCTGAGCCAGTACAACAAAAGACGAGAGCTGTGAAAACAGCCTATCAGGGTTGTGAATGACCTTGCAAGGGAATCTGCATTTACTCTTCCTTATTTCTTTTACAAGAGGGCCACCAGCCTCAGCCTGGGCAGAAGCCACCCCACAAGGACACTGTCATAGGCTCTGTTTCTGTGAATAACAGGTCTTAGAGTTTCTTACCATTTCCTTTTGTCTGTGTGTGTTGGTTAGATTTTCATTACTATGACTAGATGCTTGACACAAGTAGCTGAATCTCCGAGTTACAGATGGAGCTTACGTGTTCGCTTATAGTTTCAAAGGTTTCATCTTGTGCTCAGCTGGTTGCATGTTCCTGAGCCTGAGGTGAGAGAAAGCATCATTATTGATGGGTATGCCAGAGCAAAGTTATTCAGCAAATGGTGGTCAGGAGGCAGAGAGAAAGGCCAGAAATATCTCCCCAGAGCAAACCATCAGTTTCCTTCTTCATCCACCTTTCTACCAGCCAGTGCCTCCCAATAATGCTGCAATATTGTATCAAGGGCTGACTAATGATGTCGATTGGTCAGAGTCCTCAGAATGCTGTCTTTTCCCAGGAGCCCACCAGGCAGTATCCAAGTATTCAGTCCATGACCAGTGGGAGACATTGTATACCATGCATGCTCTTAAGGTCAAGTTTCGTTAACATGACTTGCTTTTCATAAGGCTGTACAAGCTGTGCTACTTTTGAAGACTTAATATTTTTCTCTCTTTTTGGGAGGCAAAGGAGGCTAATGGTTGGAGGAGATCATGTTGTAGTCTCAATCCAAACACAAAGAGTTGCGTAATTTTCTAGGTGAGAATTAACTGAGAGCAAAGCATTGTGTTAACACGTATATATACTTTTTCATAAAGAAAAAAAAACATGGTAGGTTAAGGTAATTCAATGATGCATTTTTAAAGTCAGGCCTATAAAATGTACATTTTGGAATATTTCCCACCTTAATTTATCTGCTACTAGTTTTATTCTTTTTTATTCAGTTTTCATTTGGTGTCACTTGTTTCTTTTGGAACCACTTAGCAAAGTTTTTTAAAAAACATGTATTTTCGCTTTGCCTATGGTTTAAGAAAAAAATAAAAACTCCTTAAAGTGATATTGTCATTAAATCTGAGCCATTATTTGGTTGTGCTTTTCCCTTTTTGAGCTCTACAGCATAATTATTACCAAAACAATGATAATTTATTTGCCAGTTTCCTTATTAAGTCAGGAAGGGTACTCTCTGAGCAAACAGAAGCCCAAAGATATTATTTTATTATAATGCCTTTCTTCCAGTTAGTAGCTGATTTAAAATAACATGTGTTTTATGTGTGTCCTGGCCATGAGATACTGCGATGGAAGACCCTGGAGTGGTCATTCAGGCAGGATAAAAGCTGTCTCAGATTCTGTGTTTATAATTGCCTTACCACTGCGCCTAGTAGCTTTAATTGAAACTTGTCTTCAGGTAGGGTAAACCTCATGCCTTTATCTGTTTCTTTTACAACTGGGTTTTACAACTGGTTCTTGTACAAACTGGGTTCTGTGAGCTACGTATTGGCCTCAGTTGTGTAAAGAGAACAACTTAAATTTTTTCTCCTGCCATGAAAACAAATTATCGTACATCAAGATGGACAAGACTATGAAATATGAATTGGGTAGAAGAGGATTTTTTTTTCTAAAAAAGGTATAGACGCAGACTTTGAAATTATGCCTGAGCAGTAGTCCTCATCTTCCTTAAGGAAGGTTCGGAGGGATTTTTAAATGAAACTTGAAGTATATAATTCAGCCATGGAAAACTTATTCAGTGCTTAATGTGAGATGGTAAGAGAATGGCAAAGATGGAGTTGGGAAAAAGCACTAGTGTGTGGCTTAAGTGTCTGTTTTTTAGGGCCATGTAGTATCTTCTTTATAACACATGGATTATAGTGTCTCACAGAGTCAGGATAATCAAATGAGACTATACACTTTTTAATAGTCTAGTGCATAATGAATAGAGAGTAGAAACTTCACTCATGCCTATTGAGTACCCACCTAAGACCTCAGTGCTGGAAGTAGTATACAAATCTAGGCCACCAAAATATATTATTGAGCTGTTGACCCAATCTCCCCAATCTCCCCACTTTTGTAAGAGGTAGAAGGTAATTAGGAAGGGAAATGACAATGAAATTTAGAAGATGAAAGAAGACAGTGGTAGAAGTTAGAGGTTTGAATTGTTTGCTTTCTGTCATTGAAACAATACCCGAGGTAACTAGATTATGAAGAACAAAAGTATTTGACTGTGTTTTCTATGAGTCCATGAGCAGGTAGACTCAATACCCTACTCGCCCCCACTATTGGAGCTAGAACCCAGGGCGTTATGCATCCTAGTCTAGAATTTTCCCCCTGTTGTAGTGGGCTCCATCATGGCTTTTCAGATTCTGGTCAGAGGAAGGACATTTCATCATGGTTGAAGCACAGAGGAATCATTCATCTCATGGCTGGAACATGAAAAGATAAGAAGAGTAACAAAATTAAACAATTAAGTTAAATAAAATTAAAAATGTAACAGCATACTGAAGAGATGATGTCTCTGTCAGCCTCTGAGGCATGCCTAAGATCCAAGCCGCAGTGCTTGGTGGAAGGATCTAAGAAGTGAGGAGGCAGGAAAATCCAGGTGAAAGGGAAACACCCAGTGCTGTGACATAAAAGCCTTGGAGGGGCAGGGGGAGGCTGAGGGTGGGATGTTTGGTCAGCTTGAGTTAGACCTTAAGCAGATGATGTGCTTCTGTGACAACCTTATAAAAATCATTTTTGAAAGGTATGCCAAGGAAATGTATTGTGAAGGAAAACGAACACAGGTGGAAAGGAGGTAGAATTATGGAACCACACAATAAACAAAGGCAAATAATCCAGGGGGTGGGGGGACAGAAAGATAATACAGCAGAGAAAGAAAAAGAACTGTTGTTATAGTAGGGTAACCAGTGACGTAAAAGAAAGCTGTCACTGGTGATGGTGGCGCACAAATTTAATCCCAGCACCTGGGAGGCAGAGGCAGGCAAACCTCTGTGAGTTTGAGGCCAGCCTGGTCTACAGAGCGAGATTCAAGATAGCTAGGGCTACAGAGAGAAACACTGTTTTGAAAAAAAAAAAAAAAGAAAATAACAACAACAAAGAATAAGGAAAAGGGTTTATTTAGAAGGATTAAGGAAAATTAAAACTGGTAAAAGATTAAGCTGAGAACTGGAAAAAGCCATTTAAGGAAACAACAGATACAAACAGAATGATGTGGTAGATTGCAGAAGGGAGCAGAAGATGAGAATGTAAAAGCTAGTCCCCAGGAAATGGAAAGATTCAAGAAAACAGCTTGAGGAGAATTCTGGTCGAAAGACAAGTCATGGTCAGTTAAACAATTAGGAGAAGAGATGAGCTAGAGCACGTGGTAGCTTCGGCCCTGGGTTTAGTTCTGAGCCATGCTTAGAAAATATTCAGAGTTCTGTCTACATCCCTGAATAAAAGAAGCTGCTGTGTGAGAAGTGAGATCTTATGAACCAGGCAATGGAGTGTCATCACAAAGGAAGCCAGAAGATATGTGAGGAAGAAGGTGCTGGTGTCAAAAGTAAGCCCCGAAGAAGGTGTGGGAATGTCAGCTGAAATTAATCAGTGGACATGTTCCAGGAGGAGGAAAAAATGTAATGCAGCTTTAGTATTCTCTGAACAACATTTGCTGAGGATAGGTGGGTGGGGAACAAGGTACCATTTGGAGACTGAGGAAAGTGGGAAAGATTCAATGAAGATGTTTCAGACACTTGACATGGAAAACAGAGACTGTTCCGCTATGGGCTAGCTTCAGGGACTGAGCAAAGAAAAGGCTCTGTTTAAGTGGAATCCGTCAGCAAGTTAACTGTGCTATCATGCTCACTCGATGGTCAGCTGGCTGAAGAGTGAGAAGTTGCCCATCCTGTGATTAGAGTTTGACAAAGCTTCCTTTGAGAACATGAGGCCGCACAGCACCCAGACTGGAGACTAGACATGGCAGGCCATCGGTTCCCCAATGGCCATGTAAGGCTGATGAAGGGGAGGGGAAGTCAGGCAAGGGGTTGAGAAGAAGACAGCTGTTTGATGAGTGATAGGAGTGAGTCTGGTGGAAGTGAGTAAATGAGGAAAATGGGACATTTTTTGGAGGTGATGCGGTTTTAGGCCGTGGTGTAGCTGGATCACTTTATAGTCAAACAAGAATGAATGTAATTAGGAGAGGAAGGGACCATGGAGAGGTAGTGGATTGACAAACTGAGTTTCTGAAGTTCTGACGTTTCTGAGCTTATGCCAACCAATGAAGTACAATGAGATGAGCTTAGATACTGGCTAGGGATATGGAAAGAGGACAGAATTGATGCTCACCCAACCTGCTGCCATTCCATGTCTATTGGCTTTTCTGCACAGATTCATCATAGTGCAGGCTGGCTCTCAATCTAGCAAGCAGAGTTTCCATTTGGTACTGAACTTGTTTTGCAGTTTGGTTGGTTGGTTGGTTTGTTTGTTTTAATATCTGGGAGAATTATCACTCATCAAATGGATCGAGCACTTCCCGATTGCCCTGTAAGATTGGAGATGTGTTTTCATGACCGTAACACTCAAAATGCATTCAGAAGTTGATGAACATGGAATTACAGTGCAGGGGACTACTTGGCCGATGGACACAGCTAATCTCACCACGCTGCACTGGTCTTATAGTTGAGTCTCCGCTTACAGTACAGAACGAGGGTTTCTTGTTTTCATGGGTCAGCTTGCTATAAGGAATGCTAGAGTTTCCACATTTATTCTAAAATTGCTGACCACTGCTAGCCCATGTCCCTTTTTTCTCCTGCTGGCCTGCTTCCTCAGGAAAAGCATACGCTGATGGTAGTAATGGACAAGGCCCTAGTTTTCTTAAAGTAATCACAATTTAGTCCTGCCTTCTCGAGTTATTCCCAAGACACCTTGCTGAATTTGATTTTTGTCTTTCCTTAGGGAAGACCTCAATGGCTGATTTTTCCCTTTAGATCCTCTCTCTCTCTCTCTCTCTCTCTTTTTTGGAAGCATAAGTTGACTTTAATGTGGGGTTTTTGATAGATTTTCAACATTTTTATCTGTATCTTAAAAAAAAAAAAGGCTACCTTTGGAGCCAGGGATGTAGTTCAGTGGCAGAGTCTTTTCCTAGCATGCAGCTCAACCAGTGGGAAAAAAATAGATTGCTTTCTCATGCTCACAGAGAACCCCCCTTGTAGCTACTGTTGTCTTTCCTCCAGCTTTGGCACTTCCGCTGTATGAAGAGAGCGGGTACTTATAAAAGCATGGCCTCTAGACCTAGCCCATTGCTGAGATGCTTATAATCGTTGTCTTTTTAAAAATTCTTATCTGGGTATATACTACCCAGTAGCAGATGAGAAAACTGAGATATCCAAAATTACGTGATCATTCAGGTAAGCTGGAGTGAGCAAGACTCCGGTGGGCACATATGCCCTGTCTCTTCAATTCTTCAGTTGTTGTATAACTGGCCATAACAGAGGCAGAAATAATTAGATCATTTTTTTTTTGGAGAGCAAGTTTTTGTGTACACACCCATGTGCATGCCTGTGTAGACCAAAGATCAATATGGGGTGTCTTTCTCTATCACTTTCCACCTTTACTTTTTGAGACAGGGTCTCTCATTAAACTGGAAGCTCCCTGTATAGGCTAGACCATCTGGTTAGGGAGCCCCTGTCTGCATTCTCCCTCCAGTGTTTGCCATCATGCCTAGTTTATGTGAATTCTGGAGCTATGAATTCAGATATTCATGCCTACACAGCAAGCCACTTATCCATTGAACTATCTCCCCAGCCCCTCAGAGAATATCTTCCATCGCAATAAGTCATTAGGCCTCTGTTGATCAAAGCATCCGATTACAGGACTGATACAATCGCGCACATCCTGGTAGTTACTCTGTGTTTAACAGAGAGCCTTTTTAGAAACTGGATGCAGTTGGACTCTTTAGTTCTTTAGTATATAGATGGCTGTATTTGAACAACGGCAAAAGGCAATGATCTTGGGACCTAAAAGAAAAGTATCGTCTTCCCTTCCTTTCTTTTTTGCCTAGTTTTAATGGATTTCAAGAACAATTGAAGTTCCTGGTGGGAGTAGGGCTTGCACTTGATTGAGCTTGATCATGCAGAGATGTAGATTTCAGGGGACCAGAGATAGAAGGGGTTTTGTTGTAGGCCAACTTTCTCAGAGTAACTGTATAGTTCAAGCTATAGGACCATTGACCTTAGTTTTGGCAGACTTAGAAGCAACTTGGACCAACAGCCTAGGCAATGGAAGAGTTCTTCAGCTTTTCTTGACATCTGGGCAGGGAATTTCTACTTGAAATCTTCCGGTAAGCTCACTAGTCTGGAAGCACCGAGGGAGGGAACTGGCAAGATCCTATTTTCTAATTAAACCAGAGCACGTGATCCTGAGCCCCTGCTGCCTTCTTCCAGCTCTAACTTTTGCAGAGTGCTACTTACTTATTATTGTTTCATCAGGCTTTGGTCATGGACCTCTGAGTAAAGGAACTCCCCAAAATAAATCCCATTTTGGACACTGTGTGGCCTCTGGTTTCGGTTTTTACATGTGAGAGAGACAAGGAGGTGATGTCTGACGAAGGACTCATCCTTGCAAAGTTTCCTACAATGATGATAACATCTGTGAAAAAGATGACCCATAGTAGGCATTTTACATAGTCAGTTTTCATTTTAGCTCATTCTACCCTTTTGCACGGCATGTGGTATATGATTTGGAGTTCAGCCTCCTACTGGTAATCTGTCTAGAAAGTGGACTAGAACACTTGAGATTGCTTGATTTGATGAGGGCATTGTGTCAAGTCTTTAAATGAACATGAAATGTAACGTGGACATCGTGAGCAGGAACCCCCCCTTGTAGTTACTATTGGCTTTCGTACAGCTGTGGCAGTGTCATGGTTAGGAAGAGCAAGAACATTAGGTGGCTGGTGGCATGGGGCGAGAAGGGAACAGCAGCCTTCTGTCGGAATGCATTAGCATCAACTAAGACTTCTAACCCAAAACAACTGGCAGAAAAGTGAAAACTTGAGTCAGAACTTGAGTCTCACTGTTGTGTGGTCTACATGAAAACAATCAAGCAGAATGATTTCCATTAGTCTCGGTGCTTTTTTTCCCCTCCCAACTTTGTTTAGAAACCATCTATGTAATTAATTTTTTTTTGAAAATGACTATCTGATCCATCTACTTATAATGCTCATGTGAAAACTGCTCATCATCTGTGGGTAAGATGTTTAAGAGTAGGAGCTGAGTGGAATGATGACTGGGCCTCGTGTTTTGGAGAAATTGGTGACATTCTGAGACACAAGAGCTGTTTTCTCCAGCATATTCTCCCACTGTGGAATGTTTTTACTTTGAGGGTGAAGCCTCCCTCCCTGAATGCTCTCTGATTAGAACCTTCGCTTCAGGGAACATAGACTTTCAGGTTGAATCTAGAATATTAGTGCATTTGAAATAAGAGCGTAAGTCACTTTCACACGTAGGTTACGAGCATTCCAGTGATGGCACACTAAAAAGGGGATTCTAAAATTAAGGAGGAGAAAAACAGATGTTCTGAGTTCTGAAACAGTGCGGCTTTGTTTGGTGGTTTGCAATGATTTTGCCATTCTATTATGAGTGGCTTTTATGGACATTCTATGGCCAAAATCGAGAAATGTTATCTCACAATGCTAGGAGCTTTGACAAAAATTAAACATAGGAATAGAGATAAATAGATATGTATATCTGTGTGTATGTATATATATATATATATTCTATTTTTTGCTTCATACTGTCTTCTATCAATATTATTATTGATGATCAATATCAATATTGAAATGGGAAAATTCCTTTTTTTTCTTCATAGTGCAAAACAACATTGATCAATTAGCCATATGAATACCATGGTGATAAGAGTTTTATTAACCTGAGGTTGTGTCTGCACCATACTGGGTATCTAAGGAAGTGTGTTGTGCGTGTGCGTGTGTGTGTGTGTGTGTGTGTGTGTGTGTGTGTGTGTGGAGTATGTCCATACCTGTTCTTAATCACCAACGAACCTGCAGGGCGTAAGAATGGCTACTTATTCTCTATGTCTTCAAACCCTTTTAAAGTTTTTCTTCTGATTGCTTGGCTAAATAACATTCTTTATACAAATACCAAGAAGTAATTTCACATTGTGTATTATGTATATTGTAAGTGATAGTTTTACTAATAAGCAAATTAGTAGGTATATAGTATAAAACAAATTTAATTAGTTTTGAGAGTCTGCCTTTAAAGGAGTGGTTCTCAACTTATGGGTTGCAACCACCAACAAGGGTTTCACATTAGACATCCTGCATATCAGATATTTACATCACAATTCATAACAGTAGCGAAGTTATAGTTATGAAGTAGCAATGAAAGAATTTTATGGTTGGGGATCACCACAAGATGAGGAGTTATATTAAAGGGTTGCAGCATTAGGAAGGTTGGAAATACTGCCCTAAAGGGTACTTTGTAACTGAAGAATGGCCATTTTTAAAGAGAAGACACTCAATATGTGAATTTTTCAAAAGAGAGTCTTGTAAGAAAGCCTGATTTACATTCAAATGGAAAGATATCATAAATGATTTCTTATCATTTTTTGAATATTATATATTTTCTCCCATACCTTTACAAATGACTACTAATTCAATGTATAATGTGTGTTTACTTTTGTAGTTAAAACAGAGCCAATGAGCAGCAGCGAAATAGCTTCAACAGCAGCAGACGGGTCTTTAGACAGTTTCTCAGGTTCAGGTAAGGAACAAAAATTAGATATTCCCGTTTGCACTAAGCACTGTATTCCTAGTTTATTATACAGATATATGTGTTTATGTAAGTGTGTGAGTATTCACAGATACAGATGCAAAAGGCAGCTCTCCTCCAAACCACAGATGAATAAGCCCAGTGTTTGTATTCCCTCGGAAGTGTTTGCAAATAACATAGGTTTCCAAAGAGGAAGAGAAGAGGACTTGTTCTTCGTTCTTCAACTAAATACTTTTATATGTGAATGATGCTTCTCCATGTATTTGTATCATTTTTAATACAAACCTGATCATGCAAATTTGCACGGGCAAAATTTGACTTCAAAACATCCCAAGTAGACTAAGTACCCTCAAACTTGACTGTCATTTGAACAAGATCTCTGTTAGGCTGACTCTGTGAAGCAGTGTTATATTCTTGGGTTTTCATTGCTCTCACATTAATAAACAGTACACACATTTCATGTCTGCCACAATGAAAACACTCCTCAGAGTTTATGATGGCAGTGACTTACTGGGACACCCTTACCACATTCTTGCCAAGACACGCAGAGCAGCTTATTTTATTGAAAAATGACTTCTATCAAAGGCAGCTCGTAAATTGAATACCCTTGTTGTATTGTCTGCTTTGTTTCTAAGGTCTGCATTTAAGAAGTGCTGTGCCTTCATAGATTTATGGTTGATGAACTTGTTCTTAAAAAGCATATGTTTACAACATACCACAATGGAAAGAAAGTATATGCAGTAATAAAATTAAGTCTACATGCATGTTTTGGTATTCCTGATATTAGATGGGAACAGAAAATAACAAAGCATATTATGTCAGTTTCTTCTTTCACAAAACATGTCGTGGGATATGACTCATCCCAGACAGTGTGCTTTCTGCTACTATAAATTCATAGGTGTTTGAAATGGTCCCAGTTCAGAGCTTAATGGGATGAACAAATGGAAAATCATCCCTGTAGTTTAACAATAGCAGAGGGAAGCCCCAAGGTTGCAAGAGCACCCAGGCAGGGATCTGGAAGAGATCAGGCCGAGGTAGACTATTAGGAAAGGCATCCCAGGCTACATTCTACACTCACATTTTGAAAACAAGTAGCGACACAGCTCACACATAACCATGGATGTGGACACGGACCAATTGGCTACTCCATGGGAGGGGACTATAGCTCAGAGGGCACGGGACCGTGGGAACTGAAAATGGTCTGACATTCCCAATGGGTAGTGTGTGAGCAATGTGGGTGTGTCGCAGAAGGGTGGTTTCGGAGAACAAGGAGACCGACATGCTCTGCCTGCCTTGTTTTAGTCTCTGTGCAATTGGAGTCATCAAAGGATAGGCTGACACCTATGTTCATTATTCACAGTCATGAGTGCTGGGCAATCTATGTATTTGGAGACACCTGAATTCAAGTGAGAGAGTAGTTTTTAAAGTTTTTGATTAATTTAATTATGAAATATTGAAGACTTATTCTGGCAATGGGATGGGAAAATGAGGGACTTTATACATTTATGAAGTGGAGTGGAAGTCATCCATGACCAATGGTCACTGGGTCAGTCAAACAAGACAGAAGACGAGCCAGGCATATATGGAACATGTCTGACCCCTCAGTTCAGGGCATGTTGAATAAAAGGTCTGACTTACCTGGAGATGCCAGATATATTAATCTCTAGAGCTCAGAAAGTTTGCAGATGTGAAGTTTGGAAGTATACATAGTGGTAAAGTTAATTGAATTTATTAAGGTTGAACACAGAAGCCAGGACCACACCCATGTACATATATATGTGTGTATATATGTGTGTGTGTGTATATATATATAAATATACATATATATATATATATATATATGATAGGTAATTCCATGACAATGGAGATGAGGCACAGGTATTGAACGAGAAGTGAAAGCAGAAAAGAATTTAAACGCAGCACTGTCTACGTGGCAGAGTCATTTAAACACACATATTTTGCATGTGTGTGTGCACATATAGGCATAAGTACTTAGGTACAACATATGTATAGACACAAACATCCACCCTAAGGAAACCAAAAAAGCCAAAACAAACAACAACAAAAAAATAATGACCTGAAAAAAAATCTTGTTTTTTTGAAACGAAAGGGTGGGTTATATAAGAATATAGTCCTGGAAACCTGAGGTGATGTACAGCTTTAGTCCTAACACTCAGAGGCAGAGTTAGGCAGAGGTCTGAGTTCGAGACCAGCCTGGTCTACAGAGTGAGTTCCAGGTAATCCAGGGCTACCAGGAGAAACATCATTTCACAAAACCAAAGTAAAATAAAACAATAAAGTAAAAATAAAGAGTAAGAGCTTTAGTGTAATCACTGTTTTATTTTTAAAGAAAGGCAATTTATTTGTGTGAATATGTTTCTATATGTATGGGAACAAAAAAATGGTGTTTCAGTCTGGGTAGTGAGATAAATTTTGATTTTTTCTGTTGTTGTGTATATCCCAAAGTCTTTTTATTGGGCATATGGATAGCACTTATGGATTCAAAAAGTAGTATTTTTAAAGTGCAAGTTAAAAAGCATGAACTACAGGGGGGTAACAGGATATGAAGGGATTCTGTCTCTTGTTACCTTTGAATTCTTGACACCTGTGGCAGCCATTCATCTTTGCTCAGTGAAGTAACAGTGATAAGTGAATGAGTGAGTAGTGAATTCAGTCTTCTGTGTTTGCCTCTGAAGTGTCTCAAAGTGAACGTTAGCGATGCTCGTGAATTGGCAGAGTTGAAGGAGACGGAGGAGATGCTGTGAAGAATAGGAAAGGGTGCTGAGACTGCTTACACACTTCAAAGAGGATAGACAGTGCAGCCAAAGGTCCAAACAAAGCTGGAGCTCTTGGATGTGGAATATGTGCCTACCCAGTGAGCTTTCCCATGACCCCTTCGAGGCTCGCATATCAGATATTCTTCATGTCAGATATTCACATTTTGATTTATTTTTATAACATTTTTATTTTATATTAATCACAGGTTATGTAATTTGTATCCCAGGTGTAGCCCCCTCCCGCATTTCCTCCCTATTCCCCCCTTCCCTCCCTCATCTCTTCCCTGCTCTTTTCCCCTTCCATCTAACTCTAGCTTATCAGGTCTCTTCAGGATGGCTGCAATGTCCTCTTCTGTGACCCAGCAAGGCTGCTCTTCCCTCGGGGGGTGGGGAGGTCGAAGAACCAGCCATTGAGTTCATGTCCAAAATAGTCCCTGTTTCCCTTACTAGTGTACCCACTTGGATATTGAGCTACCATTTGCTACATACAAGCAGGGGTTCTAGGTTATATCCATACATAGTCCTTGGTTGGAGAAACAGTCTCATAAAAGACCCCTGTGCCCTGATATATTTGGTCCTTGCGGAGCTCCTGTCCTCTCCAGGTCATACTAATTCCCCCTTCTTTCATATGATTCCCTGTACTCTGCCAAAGGGTTGGTTATATTTCTTAATATTTGCTTTGATACCCTGCTAGGTAGAGTCTTTCCGAGGCCCTCTGTGATAGGTTCTTGCCCTGCCACTTCCTTTCTCCCACATCCAATGTCCATCCCATTTGACTTTCTTACCCCTACATTATGATTTCTAATAGTAGCAAAATTACAGTTATGATTTTTATAATTTTATGATTGGAGGGTCACCACATCCTGAGGAACTGTATTAAAGGGTTGCAATGTTAGGAAGGCTTGAAGGCTTAGCATCTGAGGTGGAAAGACAGTTGGTTTGATCCAGAGTTAAGAACCTAGCAGAACTGAGAATATTTACAAGGAAAACAAGTATAGAGTAATTACTCATGTTTCCAGCTGTCTCAACAGAGAAGATACAACCTAATAATAACTTGACAGGAGACAAAGGTGTCAGGAATCCTGCATCTTAGGATGACATTGGAAGAGATGTAAAATGAAAAGAGGCAGCTGGAAATGCTGTAAAGAATAGTCTCCTCCTAATCTCCAAGTCAGTGAGACACCATCACACAGTTCTACAGTTAGTTCTCTGTACTTTCTTGCTTAGCCTTCATCACTGCTTTTGAAATTATTTTCCATTGTCTGTCTTCTTGTTTATGGTGTAGCCCTGTGAGAACAGAGTTTCTTGGAATTACCCACACGTATACTGCCAGTAGACATGATAATGTTCAGTGCATTAAGAGGTAGCTGATACACGTTACCTAAATGAAGGAATGAAATGGCCAACATTCTTGTGGTTTGAAATGTGAAATGGAGAAATAAAAAGCTTGGACTATGGTCTTGGACCAGAGTGGGGATCAGGACAGAAAAAGAAAAAGTTCCAGGATAATTATATTGGGACCTATTGGGAGATCCTCCCACTGCAAGGGAAGTAGTAGTCACTGGGGGTAGCCATCATGGGGATGTTAAAGAGCTTTCATGAGCCTCAAAGAATGAAAGGTTTTCCAGAGGACGATGAAATAAGTGCTTTGATAAGCAGTTGGCCAGGGTCTTTGTAGTACCTTGAATTTAAGCTAGTTGACAGCAGCTGCTTTGAAAAGATAATGTAGGAAAAGCAAGTCCCTAGAATAGAGCTTAGGTAAAGATGGAGGAATACATTGTTTAATCTAGAAAAGATCTTATTTTCTGCAGCATCTCCCCATGAGGGGAGAAAAGGAAAGAAGTGGCTGGTCTGGGGAGCGGGGGGGGGGGGGGCGGGGGAGAGACATAAGAAGCAGAGTGCGGTAGAAACGAAGCTCTTCCATCCCCTTAGAAAACAGTCAGCAAGGAGAAGAAGGGACAGGGCCACTCTGCTGATGCCAGCATCGTCTTTGTCTCATGAGGGAGTCCTTTAGGGTTTTCCCACCTACTCTAAGTGTGGGGACCCTAGAGGAGACTGCTCCATTTGCATAGGCATGTGGTAGGCTTGAAAATTGCATCATTGTTTGCTGTGTTTTCAAACCATTGTGATGTTATAGTCATGTGCTCATTACCAGTACTAATTTAATTAATTAATTAATTAATTAATATGTGTGTGTGCTCATGCCATGGTATAGAGGCCAGAGGACAATCAAGAATAAATTCCCTGTGTCCACCATGGACGTCCCAGGGGTCAAAATGAAGTCTTCAGGCTTGCCACCAAGCACATTTAATCTGCTAGCTCTCTTTCTATCCCTGGCATACTGATTTTAGTGATTTGAATTTTGAAAGACCATCATGATTCTAAACAATGTGTTTGTAAGGCTTTTGACTCACCTGCCAGTTCCCCCAAATCTAAATTTGTTACTAGTTGTTAGTTAAGCATCCATTGATGGCATCAAGCCTATACTGTCAGGTGGCATCACAAAACAGAAACTAGGGTGTTTTATGAAGAGGAAACCCTCATGAATGATAAGTATAGCTTCCTATTAACTGGTTATAAAAATATGTAACTTTGAAGGTCTGTTTTTGAAGCAAATGAAAGGTGCTCAAAGAACAGGAGAAGTGTGGTTGAGGTTTGTTTAAGAGGGAGGCTACTTTTGGGAGGGGTCATCTGAGCATAGACCATGGTGAGTAAAGGAGTGAGTTTTGGTTAGGGAGCTTGGACTTGTTGGTACTTCCAGTTTTATGCATGATCTGATTTTCATCTTTAAGGGGTCATTGTTTGGGGCTGAGGAGATAAGCCAGCAGTAAAGTCTTTGTCCTAGAAGCTTGAGAACATGAATTAGGTTTCCTGGTCCCATGTAAAACTTCAAGCATGCAGTCTCAAAAAATCGGGTGGTAAAGACTTGGGGAAAACCTGATGTTAGCTTCTAGCTTCCCCCCATAACTGTGTGCAGTTACATAAAGGCACGCATACATGCATGTACATAGCATGGCATGGAAAGGGCTTTATGGGGACATGGTTACAATCAGGAGCTCAGTATTTTCCTGGCTCAAAAGAAAGTTGACTGGTTTCTCACATCTTCTCAGAGGAGCCAATGGGTCAGGAATCATGGGCCAGGATCTTGTGAGAGAAAAATGATGGAGGAGAAAAAGAAAGGCTAGCTGGAACTGACCTAGGCTGTTTACCAGTCTATACATTCCAGCAAAGTTGTTGAGGGACTCACAGGTCCCCCAGACCTGTTGTCCTGTCCTGGGTGTTGTCAGTGGCCAGGATGAATAAGCCCTCGAAACAGGCATCCTCATGTCTATAAAGATGGATGTCAGAACTTGGCTGCATATTCTTTGCTGGGTTACTTCCTTCCAACAAAGACACAGGAGGTGCCTTCTCTTGTTACTGTGTGGTGGGGCAGAGCAGAGCAGAGCAGAGAAGCTGTCAGATTTGGGTATTTTGAAGGATTTGAAAAGGGAGCTGATGGCCCTGATGATTAAAGAGTTATGTGAATATGAAGGACAGAGGAGAGTGAAAAGTCATATCTACGCTTGGACCTGGCTGGTAGGGCTATGTTGCCAGGGATAACCAGGAGTGGACTAAGCACAGAAGACTTTGGAGTCTTTTCTCGAGCTGCTTATGACATTTGGAAATATGTAGTAATTTTAGGTGTACTCAATTAGGGGAATAACAGCAAGGCTTCTTGGATCTTCACCATGAAGAATACTGTACAAGATACTGTTTTTTCCAATATACAGAACAAATAATCCAAATCAGGCTCCTTTTGTTGTACAGCCTGGAATAGCAGATCCATCATCCTTCAGTTCAGTTTTAAAAAAACCCACCTTTGCTTATGACCCTGGTTTCATTTTACTTTTTATACTTTGTGTGTAGAGGTGTATTTTTGTATGTGGTCACATTTGTGCCATATGCGCATATGAAGGTCAGAGGACAACTTGCTGGGGTCATCCTTCTTCCGTCATGTGGATCCCAGGGACTGAACTCAGGCCATCTGGTTCTGTGCACCCATTTTAACCACTGAGCTATTTCACAGGGCTGTGATCTCATCCTTATTATATAAGTATTACTTATTGGTTGCTTATCATGTGCTAGATCTTATTGGGTGCTGTGGAAACAGGCATGAGAAGTCTCTAGCCCCTCAAGGTCATAGTTTTCAGAGGAAAGTCAGAGCTGCACACAAAATCACGCTAAGCAGAATGCAGTGCACGCAGTGGTGCTTTGCAGATATGTGCAGTGCTCCAAGGAAGTGCAGAGAAAGAAGATAGCATCCTGAAGAAAAAGTGAGAGTTTAGTCCCTGTGGTGGTAGGTTTGTCAAATAGAGGAAAGAAGAGCCTTCTAAGGCAGGGGTCTATCTTGAAGAACATCCAGGACAAACATAGAGCAGATGATGTGTACAGGAGTCCTGGAGTCCAGGAGGGTTGGTTGTACCAGAGGCAGGAGGATATGAAAGCCTCAGTCTCCTTGCATCCTCTGCCAAGGAATTTGACAGGTGTTTCTTGAATAATGTGAGTGGCTACAAGGCTGTGAGCAATAGGATGGGTGTGGAGGGTTTCACTGAAGCATGGTCTCTGCGGTGGCAGTAGGGAGGGAGGGTAGAAAGTGATGGTGGTAAAGCAAGTGTCCACATGGGCACTGCAGTCATCTTAGCATGACATGAGGAAGTTGGGAAGCAGGGCTTGAGTCCTGGATGAAAGATGGAAGTGAGGGCGATGGCTAGATCAGCGGGCTGTCTTAAGACTTGAAATGGGTGAATGGAAGGAGGACCTGACGTGGTGACTGAGGCTTCTAGTTTCTGTAGAGGATGGGGGAGGAATGTACGCTTTGATGGAAAGAGACTACAGCAGATGGGTTCAAAGGCCAGTGTGCTTGTGTCTCCACCCCTCTGTCTTCAAAGATGTTACTCCTGTCTATCCTGCACACCTCAGGTGTAAAACATGAGTCAAAAGTTCTGGCGTTTGGGCAGCTGGTGGGGAGAATTTAGGAAGCAGAAGAGAGGCTGGGGGGCATAGCTCATTTGGTACTTGTTTGTGATAATGAAGACTTGAGTTTGAGCCTACAAACCACATTAAAAAGAATTCTAGTCATCATGGCCTTTGCTTGTAATCTTAGTCGAGGAAAGATGGAGTTAAATTGATCCCTGGGACTCACTGGCCAGCCTGCCTAATCAGGACACCAGAGACCTTGCCTGTGGAAGGATACACAGGTTAGCCTCTAGCTTTTGCCTCTACCCCCCCCCCACACGTGTACTTGTCTATACATGAACATGCACACATGTATACACATACCATGTAAATGTGGACAGAAGGCAAGGGTAGGGGTAGCAATGGTGAGAATCAGAGAAAATCATTTATTTATACCAACACCATATGAATGACTTCCTGGGAATTATCTCACTTAGTCTTTTCAAAGCTCCAATAAGGCCTAGCTAGAAGCAAGCATTGTTGCCATTATTATGTAAAAGTAGGAAGTAAAATGACTTGGGATCACATATGAGATTTGGGATTTGAATTTGAGCTGAAGTTAAATACTGATTCAGGTTCTGTACTCCTGAGTGCCCCCAGTTCTCATTACTTTCATGTGTGCACACACACATACAATGAATGTATCTTGAGTACAAGTTTCACAGACTTACTGTGTGCTAGACAATTCTAACGTCTCCTGGTGTTTTCTTAGTAAAAACACAGCTGAGTGCAAGTTACTGAGATGATGACCTTTTTAAAGAATTGTGACCCAGGAGGGGAAAAAACAATCTAGAGCTAGAAAAGAATGAAGGGGATCTCTGTGGCTTCCATCATCAGGCGGCATTGTGGCATTCGCTTTCTAAAGAATTTTTAATTCTGATTGTCCAAAGGAGGTAACTGTCCAAAGGAGCAACCTGCAGGCACCATCTACCTTGCCCTTGGGCCTCCTTTTATGCTTAGAGAAGGGCAGTGGAAGAGCTCGCCTCTCCAAGTGGCCTGGACAAGTGTCAGGCAGCCCTCCCTTCAGATAGTCTAAGTGTGTGGTCACCCAGCCCTCCCTTCTAGAAACTGAAGCATTTCACGAATCTCCCCAGAGGGAGCTTGTCTGTCCATGATTGCTTGTGCAGCATCCAGCAAGGGGCTTGGGACCAAGTAGGTATTCAGTAGGTACCCAAAGCTAAGGGCACGTGTACCAGATTGTCCTGCCCTCTCTTTCCCATGGATTCGATCCCTTCACAAGGTGACACCAGGGGTGGAAATCTGGCAGTATGCAAAGCTGGAACGTACCCAGACCTGTTCGCTGCCCCTGGATCATGTCTCATTGGTTTGAACGGATAAAGAGAGCTCATCTCTTCTGAGAGTCTAATCAAAATCTCCCGCTCTTCTCTCAAGCATCCATCGGGAATGAAGCGTGACACCCATAAATGTACTATGTGACTAATGAGAAAGCACATGACTGAGAGTGCATGGGTTTCTGCTAATATGTGAGAGAGCCTCTGAAGACAGTGATGATCAGTGGAAGAACAAAGCAACCATATTGTATTTTATAGGAATTGCACCAAAACACAATGCATTCTAGTCAGGGTGTGGCTGGAAAGTTTGAAGGGAAACTATGTATTCACAAATAAATGCATATTGTCATATGTAGGTAAATTGTCCTATTTTTAGCAAAAGCTGTCTTTTTAAACCCTTATACTTTTGGAAATGGGTTTTTGCTTTTTACAGTTTGAATGAGTCAAAGAACATTTGAGAAAAACCTTGTTAGTTTCTGAAACATCTAGAGTCAAGAAAATCTGATTAAGAGAAATTAAGCTTGCCATGAATACTGATTGCTTCTTTAAGGGGGAAAAAAAGACCCTTTGCTTAAGCATCCAAGTTGAATACGTACAGCTAATAGAACACAAACACACAGAGCAGACCAAGAACGAGCAGGCTGGGTCTGCAACCTGAGACATTCAAGATAGCTGCAGGAATGCAGTTTTACTAAAAGACATGGTTAAATCAACACAGGCAAATGTGGATTGCTCCTGTTTCCCTCCCCAGAGAGATTAGACCGTGTTTCTTGCTAATACATGCTCAGGTTTGTGTGTTCCTGACACACATAGACAATAGGCAGAGGACGTTCAGCCTCCTACATCCAGTTAAGCCTGGCTTTCCTGAGGGAGACAGCACTCTCGCCATCAAAGCACTGTGACAAGAATTTATGGCTGATTCTACATTTTTTAAAAGTATATTTAAGGGGCTGGAGAGATGGCTTAGTGGCTAAGAGCTCTGACTGCTCTTCCAGAGAGAGGTCCTGAGTTCAGTTCCCAGCAACCACGTGGTGGCTCACAACCATCTATACCTTCTGCTGCCGTCTTCTGGCATGCAGGTGTACATATAGATAGAGCATTCAAAATAACAAATAAAATCTTTTTAAAAAGTATATTTTAAATCAGCGCATTTGTGTCTTATTTTTTTTTAAAGGTTTCTCTTTATTTTATGTGTATGTGTCACCTACATGTGTCTGTCTACCATGGGCATGCATTGCCTGAGGAGGCCATGAGAAGGCATGGGGTCCTCTGGACCTGAGGTTACAGATGGTTGTTAGCCAACATGTGGGTGGGTTCTGGGGATGAAACCCGGGTCCTCAGGAAGAACAGAGCCAGCTCTCCAGCCCTCCTTGACTTCCCATTAGAAAGACTATATGAAACCATCGTGTCTACATCACAGAGGTCAAATACCTGCAATTTTCTATGGCAATGCCATAGGTCTTGTTTGTTTGTTTGCATGTTGAGCACTCTCCTTGGGTTCCTGTGCATCACTGTGTTCTCTTTTTCCTCAGCTCTCGGAAGCAGCAGCTTTAGCCCAAGACCAGCTCACCCATTCTCTCCACCGCAGATTTGTCCTTCCAAGTAAGATGTATTTTCTCTTAATCAGTATATACATGACTTTTCGGAGTAGACCTTACCTTATTCCAAGTCACGTCTGTGCCCACGTTACATGTAAATTTAAGTATAAGTGAATTTTGTACAGGCTTAATTAAATACTTATATATGCAAACTTATGTTAAGTACCACCTGGTAGTACTGGAGTAGTTTGAACTGCTTTGTCGATGCTAGTGGAAAGTTTGACTGTAAAAGAAACACTCTTTAACTGGAATTTGTGATGTAGTTGTTCGTTTTTACCTTGCATGTTTCCATCTAATGCATGGGCTTTCTATTTTCTGTCATTTCTGACAAATAGCAGACCATACCCACATATTCTCCCTACCCCTTCCTCACAAACTATGGCTGCATATGGGCAAACACAGTTTACCACAGGAATGCAACAAGCCACAGCCTACGCCACGTACCCACAGCCAGGACAGCCCTACGGAATTTCCTCCTATGGTGAGTCACTGGACCATTATTTTCGTGGTGTGTTCTGGTGGGCCTCTGCTGTGTGTCTAAGTAGTAATCTGAGAGGACTGTCACCGTTTTTGCTTTAAATTCTGAGTTATTCATTCTAGGGAGCTTTGTAAGGACAGTGACCTCTTACCTTGAGGTCAGAGGGGGTGAACAGGTCGCCTGGGTCGTAGGCCCCTTGCTTACCATTCTTTCTGCTTATATCTGAATTTGGCATCTGAGCACTTGACTCTGGAATCCAAAGTATTTTTTGTGCATATTTGTGATAAAACTTCTATGAATGAAGTCTTTTGGGGTAAAGATCCATTTCCTGTTTATCAGATGCCTAGCTATGATTAGGGAAGTACACGTAGAATTCAACAAACTCTTGCTTGCCCCAAACCTGGGGGTGGTTGCATGATCAAATTTCAACATTATCACCCATTAGGAAAAGTGATCTATATATCGCCTCCTGGACCGCACTTTAAAGCTGTGGATCAGGAAGCGTTCAAAGCTCACATGCCATTTGTTCCTTCCCACTTGGAGATTATCTTTATCTTGGTGTAACTTAACTCAATTGTGATGGGGTCAGTCCCTGTAAATTAAAAGTAAAGCCAGCCAAATCCCAAAGTTCTATTTACAAAAGATGTCAAATTTCAAAATTACGTTTTCTTCAATTGAGTTATGATTGCAGTTTTTCAAGCAATGAAATCAACTAGAAGTATATTAATACAGGGTGTTTATTAAGAAAAAAGCCCACAGAAGGATCAAGAAAAAGCATTTGATATTCATAGAAGACTAGAAGAATTGGTCCTTTTGTAGATGATAGCATTTGCACGTTTTGGTAGCTCTTTCATTAGATTTTTGTTGGTACAATTTTTGTGTCATGTACTTCCCAGCAATATACTGAAAGTATTGCTGTTCTCTTAAAGTACTTCACTACCCATTAGAAGCTAAACAACTTTCTTCTATTCAGTGCTGTCTCTTGACCTCAAATATTCTGACCATCTATTGGTTTCTTTTAAAATACATGGAAATAAAGTGTAACTTATATATAACTCCAGTTTCTGTAGTTTTATTCCAAAAACATCAGAACTAAATGTCACTCTGCACAGGGTTGTTTTTTTTTTTTTAAAGCAGGCTTTAGAAATAGCATTAAAATGGACTTTCTAAAATTGCCTTTCATTTCTATGACTTTTATTCGGTTTTATGCTGTAGAAGATAATGAATCAATTTTTCATAATAGTCCTTTAAACTACCCTGGAGATGAAGGAAGACCTGCAGCCTGCATTGTTCAGCTTGTATGCTGCAATGTGGGTCACAGCCGTGTTCAGTGTATGTTCTCAGAGTTGAATTTGTAGGAAATTGTTTGACACGCCCATGGGCTTTTCAGGAGACAGGATACAAAGCACCTGTGCTGCCAGGGGGGACAGTCCCCCTATCACTACCCTATGGCCATCTTCATGTTGCTCTCTTTCTCGCACTCAGCCATGGTGGGGCTCAAGGTACTACTTTGCAGTTTCTGTGCTTGGAGCTAGAGCCTCAGCTCTAAACCATGAGTGAATGAACCTGCCATCAGAGCAGAGAGTAGAAGTGGGAGAGTGAAAATGGACTTGTTACTGTGATGCTGGGGGATGGAGATGGAGGAGGAGGCTTGCTGAAAAGGACATCAACCCTCGCCATTCCATGGGCACAAGTCTCTTGGGAACAATTGTCAGTCCTCAACATTTTCTTGACCTCTCCCCTCCTTTTTGTTCTTTCTGAGCCTTGGTCACAAGGAGATGCTCCAAGTGCTTCTGGCGGGTAGGGTCTATTTTTATTGGACCAGTGAACTGACAATATGGTGGCATTGTCCTCTTTAGTGTATTGTAGAAGGAAGAACACATGGGTTAGACTTTCCATTGCATATATTTAAGGACTGTGTGATCTTAAAATACTTTCTGTAAGAGCCCATGAGTTCAATAGTTCTACGTAGAACTGTGAAAAAGAAAAAAAGATAGGCATAGATTTTCATAGTGAGAGTAGAGATTAGGCTAGAAAAAGAGTGTTAGAGCTTAGACTTGACCCATTTCCCATCTGCTCTCAGGCATGGAGAAAAGTGGTTTCCTGCCTATAAGTAGACATTTTGGAGGTAGGTGTTGCTGTTGGTATTTTCTACCTCTTCTTGCTTCTCCAGCTCTGTTCTTAGAACAGCAGTCCCCCATCTGGAACCACCAAGATAAAAGCAGGTGGTCCATTTAGGGCTGGAAGGAGATCAGGATACCCTTGAGTGGAGAAAAAAGGGGAAAAGTCCCTACTGGTGACACCATGGAAGTAAAGGGAGTTTCTAGAATTATCTAGCCACCTGTCTGTTATGTTTCCAAGGCAGGTGTGTTTCTAGGATCATTTACATGTTTGAGTTGTTCATTGACCCAAAATTACCTGTACACATCACAGTTGTTTTTCCATGTTAAGGCTGTTCTAAGTTTTCAATGTTAAGGTCATAGTGGAGTATTCAGAAATACTCAAGAAATGAAAGTAGCCTCTTCCAGCCAAGTCAGATTCTTTCACTGCCTCAGGATAATTACCTAACTTCATTCTACCGATGAAATTCCCCTAAAATGGAAATAAGCAGCAAAACTACTGTGTATCCTAGATCCTAAAGATATAATTTATCTTCAGCAAAAACCAAGATTATTAAAAAATGTGAATTCTCTTGGCAAGAATGTTTCTGTCTTTCCTCTTTCCTCTTTGGGAATGAGGGATAGTTGTTCATTTTCATGACTGCCTTTAATTATAATTGAGAGCAGTGGCTACCTCAGTATTGCCAAGTCATAGTCTGGAAGTAAGTGTGCCAGCCTGGTGCTATGGGACGTATTTGAAGTCTACAAATAAATTATTTTTCTGAAATCCCATAAAAAATAAACCTACATTTACATAATAACATAAACTCAAATGTACTTTAGCTTCTAGGTACAAGAATTACACTTGAGTATTTGAAAATAAGTAAGGATAAAAGGGTGCTACTGGCCACTTTCACACCTTAGTAAATCACTCTGCTGTTTTAGAGATTCAGTTCTTTGACATTCTAATGTTTCCTTTCCAGAAAGGCCTAGAGCAGTGGTTCTCTACCTGGGGGTCATGACCTCCATGGGGTCTTTACAGTTTGATTCATAACAGTAGCAACATTAAAATGATAAAGTAACTATGAATTAGTTTTATGGTTGGAGGTCACCACAACATGAAGAACTAGGTTGAAGGGTCACAGCATTAGGAAGGTTGAGAACTACCGATCTAGATAGTGGGAAGAAAGCCCCTCTATTGTGTTGTACCATATTTTGCTTTCTTTGACTTGAAAAATGTCATCAAAGTTGAGAAAAAAAAAAGATTGCCAAGGTAGGGACTGAGTAATCACTGCTCAGGGAATAGGAGATTTAGTGACTGTGGAACTGTGGGTCCAACCTTTCATTATGATTACCTCTGACTATGATTGAGTGACCTACTCTAGTAAGACAACAAAAGTGGTTATGGAAATGGTGAGTGGTGCTTTCTAGAAATCTGAGTGCAGAAAAATCGGAGAGAATCATGAACAATTTTTAAATCTAGACTTGCTAAAAAATACTGTACTTGTGGCTTATGGCATCCACCTGCAAGTTGGGAGAGTTGGGGAGCCCTTGTGACTTGGCAGTTGTGGGATGTGTGCTTGTCTGTGTTTATCAACTTGTGAAAATGAACAGATAGATCAGCTATCACTCACTGATTTAGGTGCATTATGGGCAGGCATCAAGACAGAAGGTGGATTGTCCCAGTCCCAGTCACCTGGACAGGCTGGATTCCTCAGCTATGGCACAAGCTTTGGTACCCCTCAACCTGGACAGGCACCGTACAGCTACCAGATGCAAGGTGTGTATACAGCCTCTCTTTGAAAATTTCCCCCAGCAGCTAGCTGTTCATGTCTAAAGCAAATGTGATGTTCCCTTAGCTGGGAGTTGATGAGGCAAGTGGTCTGGGCTTGGAGGCAGGGCATCAGTGCATTTCCCTGCTGCCCTTTAGATCAGGATTTCTGTGTTTATGAGAAGGAATGAGATGGTATGATCTATAACGGTAATATTTCAAATGCTCTATTTTTATCTTTAATGCGGAAGCTTCTGCTTCTGTGTCTCCTACCAGTTAGAAAAAGAGAATGAAAAGGGGAGTTAGCCACAAAGAAGATTGTGGGGTCGGGTAGAAGCCCCTGGATATGGTATTGCCAACCGATTTTCCTAAGAGGGAGCTGGCTTCTTCATTTCAGTGATGGTATTGAGGGACAGCCTACTCTGCTCTACAGAGACAGTGTATGATATGTATTGACCCAGCGATCTACCAAAGACCAAATTCAATTTACACAGATCCAGTTATAGCTATCCAGCGGAGCCTCAAGATAATGCTTCCGAGAACCAGTGTCTGGGTCTGTGTTTCAAATTGCAGACAAAACATGACATAGGTGTGATTCAGGTGCAATGACAGCTCAAGTACGGGTTGTCAGGGTCTTTTCAATGCTACATTGATGCCACCTGTAATTAGCAGATTGTTACTAGGAAAATGCATCTGTAAAGTACTGGAGAATAAGTTTCACACAATTAAGCATTTTTCTGGTACTTGGTTTTGTTTTGTTGTGTTTGTTACCAGACAGCAGTGTCAAAAACTATTTGGTTTTCTATGCTGTAAAGACAGTTAGATTGACTTCTCAATCCTGCCTCCTGGCTGATTTTCAATTTTTGTGTTCATTATGTGGCTATTACATTATTTGTTGAGGATAAATTATAAACTATGGAGAATCAAGAATAATTTCAATCTTCTATTCCATAGAAGATTGTCATTATTTTATATATGCACATGTGAATTTGCCATAGGCAATTGTATTGATCCATATTGTTTGCTCATGCATATATTCAGTAAGGAATATATTTTAAACATCTTTCTACATGAGTAAGTTATTTTTATAAAACATCATTTTAGTGGCTGCATTAAACTCAGGGGCAATGTATTTAAATTTAGCCATTTCCCTAAACTAGAAATTTACAGCGATGTTTTGCAAACCTTATCTGTATTTTTAATTATTTCTCTTGTTGAGTGCAAGTCTGACATTTCTAGGCAAATTCCTTTATGCTTTCCAAGAATTTTGTATGTACTTACATGAGGAATGATGCGTTGTAGGGGGGTGCACACATTGATGGTAACTGTTATGTTTACATGTGGTTTTAAAACCAAAGAGATAAAACTCATTTCTTCTATTCACTGGTATTCGTCGTTATTCAATGATTTATTATATTGAGGTTCTTAATCTTCTTATACTGCTCCATAAGCATATTTCTACTTAAAGGCTTTCATTTGTTTTTGTTTTTGTTTTCTTTTTTTTTTACCATATATCGAGTTAAAATGCTATCGGTTACTAAATGTTTACATTTGATATAAAAAGGTTTGAATGATAAGGTTTTGATATGTATAATGGCTACAGAATAAGACAGTGTTACAGTAGACAGGATTTATTGGTGGAAGGAAGCTACATATATGCTAGATTCCAGAACTTTTAAGTCATTTTGGAAGTGTTTACACATGCTGAATTCCAGTTGAGTGGAGACGTAGGAGGAACAAGGTTTGATGGAGACCCTGCGGTGATGAGTTTCACAGACCTGGAACAATGGAAGACACCATTCAGCAAAGAGCTATTTGCTCACAGGGTCTTTTCCGAGAGAGAGAGAGAGAGAGAGAGAGAGAGAGAGAGAGAGAGAGAGAGAGAGAGAGAGAGAGAGAACCTACTACACTGTGCCACTGTAGATGCCTCCAGACTATGAAGAAAATAAACAGGGTCCTGTGGGGGTCCCACTGCCCACCAGGCATCTGAGCCTGCTGGAACAGAAACGATATCAAAGGAGGAGACAAACTGAATTCGGAGGCTTTCCTCTGAGGAGAGGAAGCCAAGGCAAGCTTCTAGCAAGTTTGGCGTTGATTAAGACAAATGGTTCTATTGAAATCATTTTATTGGATATGTGTGGGTGTTTTGTCTACACATATGCACGTGCACCATATACATTTCTAGTCACACAGGGCTCAGCAAAGTGTGTTAGGTCCCCTGTAATTGTAATTACATTTAGTATACCTACATGCACGTGGAACTTACAGCCCACATATCTGCCCTTTCCAATCACCACGAGTGCTGGGGTTACTCCATTTCTGGCTGTTCTTACACAGGTGTTGAGAATCTGTTTTATTTTTTTATAATTTATTCATTATATATCTCAATCGAAGCACCCTCCCTCAACTCCTCCCCATCCCACCCTCCCTCCTCCTTCCCCCCCATCCCCTTTTCCTAGTCCACTGAAAGGGGAGTTCTCCTCCTCTGCCATCTGCCCATAGCTGATCAAGTCTCATCAGGATTGCCTGGATCCTCTTCCTCCTGGCCTGGCCAAGCCCCATCACCAGGGACGAGTGATCACTCAGGTCTTTTTGCTCATGCAGCAAGCACTTTAACAACTGAGTCACCTCAGCCAGTTCCAAATGTACCACTGTTCAATGTAGGATGAAAACATTTTGCCATTGTTCAATGGTTTTGTCTGCCTGCTTGTCCAGGCTGTGACTTCAAAGCAACTTTTCTAGTTTTCCCTTCCTCCCTCTCTCCCTCCCTCCCTCTTTCTCCCTCTCTTTCTCTCTTCCCTTCCTCCCTCCCTCTCTCTTTTTTTTTCTCTCTCTCAATTTTATTTTCACATTCAGCCTTACTACCTAGCTCAGGTTAGCCTTAGACTTGCCATGTAGCCAGGGTAGCCCTGAATGTTTATGGCCTCATCCTGCCAAGTTTTGGGCTTACAAACATGTGCCACTAGGCCCAGCCCAAGTATCTTCTCAAACATCAAGCCCAAGATTAAGAAATTCTTTATGTGTCTAGGTGTATGTCTGTGTGAGGGTATGTATGTGTGTGTGCAGGGGGCGGGGGTAGCCATGGAGTCCAGAAGAGGGCATCAAAAACCCTGGCGCTAGAGTGACAGGTAGTTGTGAGCTTCCTGACATGGAGGCTGGGGACCAGGTTCTAATCTTCGAGAGTGCCGCAATCGCTCAGAATCCTAGTGTGAATCTTAAGAGTATTTACTTTTTTTTTTTGCCACCTATAAAATGACTTTCAAAATTCCTCACAATGCATTAATTCCTAATGAATAACACTACGGCTCTTCTCAGTTTCTTCTGGGGCTGGCTATAGCATAGACTGGATGTCTGCAAGATCCCAGGTTTAATTCCCAAAGGGAACACGAACTGATCGGCCAGCTAAAAGATGGATTACAATGTATTTTTAGCAATCCAGGGTATTTTTTTCTTCTAGTTTTCTCCTTTGAGTGTGGGAGTGGGTGGGTGGGGGTTGGTGGTGGAACTTTTCAGTCTTTTAAGGTCAGAGTTAGCTGCTGAAGTGTCACAGTGACCAGGGGAAATACCTGGCTAGTTTAGATGACTCAAGCAAATTGAAGAGGAGCACCTGCTTTCTTTAAGTGCCCCAGTGACTGACTTGAAGGGAACGGGTGCTCATTGTCAGTCCTGACCACGTTCAGACTCAGAGAGGTGGTAGAAAGATGGAGTTCGAGACATCCATCCTGGGTGGAAAATATGGCTCTGAAATCAGGCAGCCTCAGCTTGGCACTAGACCTGCTATCTGCCTCTGTTTCTTGTCTCAGACACACAGAGATGGCACATCCCATGGAAAAAAGTGAGGTGGCATTAAGATTTTATCTATAAATTACTCTGACCTACGTGGAACTTACCATGAAAACTTAAATATGGCTTCATATTTACTGTCTCCTCTGTGGTGGTAATCAAGTGATTGTTATTACTATTATCATTATTTATTATTATTATTATCATCTAAACTTTGTGATAATTCTAGATTGTGAAACATCATCTATCTTACTTTCCAAAGGGGTGAGGCATTTATGTATAATATAATTTTATATAACATAATATTTCTATGACTGTGCACATATATGTGAAGTATGATTAATGTGTATATAATAAAATATATTTTGAATTTTTCTAAGCAACAAAAATTCCAATAACCAAAAAGCACAAGAAGAAAGGAAAATAAACAAAACAAACCAGAGCTATATCTTAACATATCTCTAATATTTTAACATGAAGGGGAAATTACTGCTAAGAACAGGTTTTTTTGTTTTGTTTTGTTTCGTTGCGTGATACAATAGGGAAGCAGGAAAAGAGCAGGTGAAAACAGCCCAGAGCAACAAGAAGCAACTTGGATAGTAAAACGATTGTGTTGGTGACAATGGTGATGAGTGTTGGTGACTGAAAATAGCAGAAAACAGAATAACCATTGGCGAAGGTTAACTTCTGCCTTTCAGTGAAAGAAAGGACTCAGCCATGCTGTGCCCTGAGTTGCCCTTGAAGTCATATTTCTATATTGAGAGGGAGGAACGAGTGGAAGGAGAATAAAAAAAAGGAGATAACAGTCATTTAAACATCAAATTATAGTTCAGAAGCTTGGGGAGTGCTGGGTCTGGCGGACTGTTCTTATAATGGTAAGACTCAGAATCAGAATGCTGAGGCAGGAGGATTGTCTTGTATTCTAGCTTACATACTACCAGGACTATATATCAAGATTCATTCTAAAGTAAACAAAGGGGGAAAAAGGAGTTCAGGAAGAAGGTGGAAATGTAACATGCTTTGCTGTGTGGGAAACAGTAATGCCCAGACAGCATAAAACCGAGGCGACATTCATTGAGGCCTTTAGAATATCAAGCTCTGTTTTAGTTATTGCACATATACCTTCTCAATCTTTCCAATAACTCTGTACAACATCTTGCAGAAAGAAACTCTGAAATGCCCAAAGAATATGTAAGCAATTCATTCAGGTAGTATATTATGAGTAATTTCTCAAGGATGGCTACTAAAATCACAGAGAGAATGATGTCACACTGTCCAATCCTGCCATGTTGTATACATGTCTACATGGGAGATCTTAAATGTGGCTGCTAGAACTGCCTGTGTTTTCTCAAGGGTAAACTTGATCCTGGACACAGAGACACATTGCACATAACTAACTATATAGTCCAAATAACTATATATTGCTTTTTTTTTTAATCAGAATTTGCTAGAAATACTTTAGAAAACTCATTTCTGAGCCCGACTGTGTTTGAACCCTTTCAAAGCCCCCGGACAATACATTCATTCAGCAATGTGTGGGCCTGGTGTCATGGAATGGCCTTTGTAGATACCCACACTTAGTCCTATGGTCCTTCCTGACTCCCACGCTCTGGCCTTTGGTGCTTCTGACATTAAACAATTGTTGCTAGATGATTTTCTACCCGTTTTAATTATGTTATGAGTTTGGTGAAAGATTAGAAACCTAAGTTCAGCTGAGGAAGACAGTATGTTCATACTCTCAATCACTATGTCATTCACCCCGAGAAAATCATCTTTGTCTTTTCCTCTTGGTCTCTTTCTGTCGCCCCGTGTTCTCTTGTGTTCCTGGAGGAATATCTTGAGTGGTGTGAGGAGGCTCTTCTCACACCACAAAACTTCTGCAGATGACCAGGCGTGAAGGGTTGGCTGGACACCAGCAGGGAGGCGGCTAGCTGCTGGAGAGTCTAGGGTTAGGTGTATAGAAGCGTGGGTAGAGTTTTCCGCACTGCTCCCTGGTCAGGAGACCCTGGCAGCTGAGCGAACAGAGTGTTGTGTGAGTGGATTTGCATGTGCACAAGTCTACACATGTGTGAGTATGCGCAGGAGCAAGAAGCCCGCCGAGGTGAAGCTGTTTGCCTTTGGTTCCCTGATGGGTCTCCCAGGCTGTATGACAGCTACGCCATACACCTTTCTAGGCTTTGTCTGTAAAAAGAGCCAGCAGACTCGCAAACAGGCTTTCACTGTGTGTGTGTGTGTGTGTGTGTGTGTGTTTAAAACAATAGGACAGAACTATTGCTGCCATGGTTATCCACTTAAGCCCCACAGAACACAGAGAAAGCGGGTTCCACCTAGCACAGAACTCCAAAAGCGCTATTGTGGGGAAAGTGAAACTTCTCTCTGTTGGAGGTAAGGAAGCATAGAGTTGAACTACCAACGATTTTCAGAGACACACAAAAGCAATGAACATTAAAACGATGTCACTTTACTGATGCAGGTGAGAAAAGCTACTTTTCTATGGCTGTTTAGTTCTGTGGATCATAGACTACAAAGGCAGCAGGATCTTTATTCATATTTTTATTCCTAGCGTCTAGCATTAATATATCCAAAAAATTATGCATATTTTGTTGGTGGAGAGATCTAAAGCTCGGTGAAAGTTTGAAGGTATTATCCATAGACTTTGGTGATTTATGGGGCAAAGAGTTAGGAATTTCACATAGTAAATTTTCACTTAATTTATTATCTTAGTATACATGTAAAGCAACCTTATTAGTACATGAATTTTCTTGGGCAGATGTCGAGGCTATCATGGTAGAGGTACAGAATGCCTTCCTGGGATTTCATTTTCCTCAGTAGCAGTGACTATTATGGGATACTCCTGTCATTCAAGTTTAGGTGAGGTGTTAGAATTTGCCACAGTGAAGGGGCTACAGTGAAAAAAAAACACTTAATTCTGAGTTTGCACAAACTGTTTCTTTTCTTTGGATGCCCCTGCTTTGATAAAGAATGTTAAGTTCTCCTTTGTAAGCTGTGTTTGACTTGAGTTTCAAACTAGTAAGGAGAAACAATAAATCAGGGCAGAAGCTTATGGACAGGTGCATGAACACACCTCTCGCCACTCGTCATGTGCGCATGCATATAGAGGGTGCCGTTGGCTTTTGAGGTCCTGTCCAGAGCGCCTCAGACATACCAATGAATTGTTGCAGTCTACCAGATGCTTAGCAACTCAGAGATCCGCTCCCCCTGCTCAAACCTTTACATTTCAGGTTATTTCCTCTAGAAATGGTGTTTTCCAAGAAGAATTCCTATCAAAGATATAGCTTTAGGGAAATCTTAGAAAAATCTATTAACGTTTTTGAGAACTGTGCTTCCTGGCTCAATGACACAATAAAGTTATGGTTGGATCACAGCCTTATTTTTAATTTTCCCCTTAATTGCTTTAATTACTTTGCCTGTCACCTCATACTTATTTTTAAGTTCTTGGCTTTTTTACATCAATTTTTTTTCTAAGTTGCCTTTTTAAAAAAGTAACATTCCATTTCAGCTCTTTGGCACCTTGTGTTATTTCAAGTGTTAAAAATTATATGGAAATCCCTTGAAATCTAGCTTTAGCAATAATTTGTGACCATTACCAATTTTATTGTCTGTATGAGTTGTTTTTAGTTAAAATATATAGAAACATATCAGGAAAGATGAATGGATTACAGCCTTTATTACCTAAGTAAAAACTTTTCTTTGAAAATAAACTGGAAGAAAAAGGGAAACTTGGTCCATTAAGATCTGTCTTCTAGGAAGGAGGAGGCCTTGCTTTTCAATAGCCCATCTGGCTTTCTGAGGTTTCCCCCGCGGACCTGTGCTAACTTTTGCTGCAGAGATTGTGTCCGATGATGGACATAGCCCATGGTGAAAAGGCCAGTGGACTTCTGTGAAAATACACAAGGGACAGACAGCGTCCTGCTTACTGAATAAATGCTAGAGAACACTGTGCTTTAACCTAGGAAGTACAGGCAGGTCCCAGCAGGTCCCTGTATCCTCACATCAGCTGAAGGTTTGGTTTTTAATGTGAGCCCTGTTCTCTGTGAAATAGACCTTAGACTGGTTCTTTTTGGGTTTTTTGGTTTTGTTTTTTTTGTTTGTTTGTTTTTGTTTTTTTTTTTTGAAGCTTCCTGTGTTTAGAGATGGGCAACTGAAATCATATACAAAACAGAAATCAACATAAGTTGTGTTCTTCTTAACTAAGAAAAGGTAGTAGAGACATTTTAATACAAGCTTTTTTTGTGTGTGTGTGTGTGTGTGAGGGATGGTGCTTTATACCTCTGGGAGACCTCTCTGGTTCACCTGGAAATGTCTCTCAGAAAGACATTTCTTGTTTGCTATGATTGACAAAGTTGCACGCTTTCCCTGTAGGAGTCTCTGACAGTGGCAAGAAGAAACCAGAATCTTGTGATATACTATCCTTGGATGACTTCTCTAATTTGCCAGCCTAATAAAACGGTGGCAGTGAAGCCTTGTAAGAATCAATCAGTTTGATTCCAAATTTATCTATTACATTTTCTACCTGTCATTTTCTCTGTTCTTGGAGTGTATATGAATCTTTGTTGTTTTCTTTTGTATTGTTTTTTGTTTGTTTGGTTGGTTTTGGTTTTTTGGTAAACCAAAATTAATCCCAATCCTTTGAAAATTGGAGGCCCCGCCACCCTTCCTGATTTTGAAAATCTGAAAGGATTTTCGTGGAGGATTAGAAAACAGTAAGCCAGAACATAGCAATAAGGACTATTCTCCAGCTTAGAAGAGTGTCCTGTGCATTTGCTGTATGAAGATGAAGATACGATGCACTTGGTAATTTTGGAAATAACTCAAGGAAGTACTGAATTATGTGTGTACTCTAGAAGTATAGGATGTGGGGAAAAGGAAGTCTTAAGCAAAATCAAACAAGGCTGGAGACATCACATTACCTGACTTCAGAATATACTACAGAGTTCTAGTGACCAGATAATATAGCTGTAATCTAGACATTAGTATTAGCATCAAGACAAACATCAGTGAAACAAAGCAGACAGCTTAGAAGTAAATAGTCAGTTAATTTTCAACAAAGGTGATAAAAATACACATTAGAAAATAATAATCTTTTCCAGCTAGTGCTGTGGGAGAAACTGGCCATACACATGCAAAGGAATGTAGCATTCTTTTTCGACACATGTAATAATAAACTCAAAATGGAATACAAACATAGGATTCTTTTGTATTCTGAATTTGAAGCTTTTCATATGCAAGCAAAACATTTTCATCAATACATGTGTGATATGCTGTCAGTATCTGACTTAACAGAGTGAATAAACTGTTAGGCCTTTGTCTGCACCATAGGTTAGTGTTCTGCTATGCTGCTAATTGCAGAATCTGCAACTCAAATGCATAATACACTCCCCAACACACATTTGAGCATGCATAGGCGCCATATAGAGATACACATACAAAATTAATATAACAAATGAAAAAAACAAATGAGCTTAAGAAATTAGGCACAGGATGCAAAGATGAGCAAAAGCTTGCTTAAACTAGTGTAGGAAAGATATGAACTATAATAGCTTTTATTCGTGAGCCACGGTTCCCAGAATGTATTCACCACACACAGGAATAGTTAAGGAAGGTTATTGGAAAGACAGACATGAGTTGTTTAGGCCTTGAAGAATGGGAGAAATGAATGATGGCGAGAAGTGTTGGGATGAATGAGGCCACAGCAGGTTTTGAGAATAGCTTTGAGCACGTTCTGGATGATTAACATCGTGAGGCGTGCAAGGAGAGCCTTGGGGAATATGTTAGGTAAGATCTGCCCTCTCTCAGTCCCAAAGCCCAGTCCTCCTCTCCAGGCCCAGATATGCATGTATGCCTTTACATTTATTATGGCTCCTTCACCATTCTGTGTCTTACAGAGGAGAATCATAATGTTTCCTGGGTCCTTCTTTACCGATATTGATGTGTTGAATATTTAGGATTCTTGAATTTCCCCCAGTGCTGTTTCTTTTCTCGTGTTTTTCTTTTCTTTAAGAAATGGTGAAGGGTCTTCCATCATGTACTTTCTGCTTTCCTTCCTGTTCTCTATAAAGCTTCCTTTTGCTCTCAGCTCTCCCATAGACGGTGAAATGTGCTCCCTGCTTTCTGTTAGGGCTGTGCTTCTGTTTCAGGCTGCTTGGTAAGTATCAGGCGCAGGGGAAGCAGCTCTCTGTCCAGGCTTCTGCTGTCTCCTCTGTCAATGAAAACCCGTACTTCTTTCCATTGTTTTTGTGAGTTTGTAGAATTTTAGAGATGTGTTGCTGGATTAAAACTTTGTTTTGTTATAAAAGATCTGCCTATTCCATGAACAGTCTCAACTTTTAAAAAATTTTTTAAATTTTTATATTAATCACAGGTTATGTACTTTGTATCCCAGCCGTAGCCCCCTCCCCCATTCCCTCCCAATCCCACCATCTCTCCCTCATCTCCTCCCTGCCCCCTTTCCAAGTCCACTGATAGGGGAGGACCTCCTCCCCTTCCATCTGACCCTAGCTTACCAGGTCTCTTCAGGACTGGCTGCAGTGTCCTCTTCTGTGGCCTAGCAAGGCTGCTCCTCCCTCTGAGTAAGATGAGCAATCCTCACTTAGAAAGACAAATGGGATCAATATTGGATGTAGGAGAAAACAAGTAACAGGACAGGAGCTTACCACAGAGGGCCTCTGAAAGACTCTTCCTAGCAATGTATCAAAGCAGATACTAAGACTCATAACCAACCCTTGGGCAGAGTACAAGGAATCATATGAAAGAAGGGGGAGTTAGTAAGACCTGGAGAGAACAGGAGCTCCACAAGGACCAAATATATCAGTCTCAACTTTAAAAAAACAAACAAACCAGCAGACAGGAAAATATGTTGTCCTTTACAGATTTTTCTGGGGGTGGGGAGACTTTTTTTTCAGTGGTTCTGAGCTGGGAATAAGTCTCTTCTCCATGACAAAGTATGGCATTTTACAGTAATGAACTTCTTTAGCAGATGGATTTTTTTTTCTTGTTTGTTTATTTTATTTACTTTACAACCTTGTAGCCCCTTTCCTCCTCTCCTCCAAGTCCCTCCCTTGATCCCTCTGAAAAGGAGAGCTCCCTCTCTCATCCACACCAGCTCATCAAGTTGCATCAGGACTGAACATGTCCTCTTCCCTTGTGGCCTGTGAAGGCAGTCCTGCCAGGGGAAAGTGATCTAAAAGCTAACAAGAAAGTCCATGTCCTGTGCAGCCCCCACTTCCCTTACTAGCATATCCACCTGAAGCCTGAGCTGCCCATCTGCTACATCTGTGTAGGGGGCCTAGGTCCAGTTCATGCATGGTCATTGGTTGATGTTTCAGTCTCAGCAAACCCCTCTGGGCCCCAGTTAGCTCTGTTGGTCTTCTTGTGGACTTCCTGTCACTTTTGGGTCCTTTTCACTTTCTTTCTACTATTCCCCCAAACTCCCTATGTATCAACCAGTGTTTGGCTGTGAGTTTCAGCATCTGTTTTGAGGAGCTGCTGGGTAGAGTCTCTGAGAGGACAACTCTGTCAGGTTCCTATCTGCAAGCTTAGCAGAGTATCGTTCATAGTGTCAAGGGTTGGCACTCTCGGATGGGGTGGGTCTTTGGTTGGACCAGGCATCAGTTGGGCATTCCCTCAATCTCTGCTCTATCTGATCTATCCCTGTACATCTCATAGGCACAATTTCCTTCAACTATCGGGTAAAAGGTGGCCCCCACCCTCCTGAAGAGTCGCTGAAAGTCACCTAAGCCAACCCTCGCCAAACTTCTCAACCATGAAGGATTGTAAGAAAGGATTCTTTCCACCCTGGTTACTTTCATGGCTTTATGTGACATAAAGCCCTAAAGCATTTCACCATAGAATATCTACTGCATTTTACTTATCCAGAAGCGTCTGCAGACCAGCTGTCATCATGGGACTTCCCACTCTTTGCTCAACTCAGGGACAGCTGAGCTCAGTCCAGGCTAGTCAGATGGTGCAGCAGGTGAGGGTTCGTGGTGCCAACCTGACGACCTGGTTTACATCCCTGAGATCCACCTGGCAGAAGACAAGCAGTTTCTGTGAGTGGTTAAAGTTGTCCTCTGACCTCCACGCGTGTACATGGCACTCAGGATAAATATATACGTGAATGTTGAACATTTTTGAAAAGCCCCACCAACACCCCACAGAGGTATGCTTACTTGATTTGTGCTTAGAGACATTCCATCTTGCTTATTGTTTTTGAAGCAGTTCCTAGAACATTTATTGAGTTTGGTGCTGAAACATGGTAGTGAAACTCAGGCATTGTGGGGTTTTGGTTAACATATAGGCTTTGAGGTTATACACATCTTTTACCCCAACTGCTGGGGTTCCGGGATTTGGGGAGGGCCTCAGACAGGCACTTTTCAACAGGGCCTCCTGATAACGCAGAGGCCATTCATCAGCCATATTTTGATTGCATAGATTCAAACATAAGAAAGCAGTCTTGCTTACTCTGATAGTTGATCCACTATGGAGGTGAAGGGCTCCATGTTTCGAAGTGAGTGGCATGATGGGATAGAGTCGCAGCTAGCTCTGCCACGTTTCTTAGGACCGCAGGCTTTTTCTGCATGTGTAAAACGAAATGTGACTGTCTCCCTTATTGGGGAGTAGGACCAGAAGAGATGAGTAGGATCCAATACTTAAGTGTGTGTGTGTGTGTGTGTGTGTGTGCACGCGCATAACATTTTATATACTCCCATCTCATAAGGGACTAACAAGTATAATTACTACTTGTTTGTTTGTAAACAATTTAGTAGTAATTGGCTTTAAATGCTGAGAGAGCTGTGGATGTGGTCATATACACATACATATATACATGTTACAAAGACAAACTCATCAACAGGTAAAAAGGAAGGCAGATAAATGAAAGACAGAATGATCCAGGCCTGCACAGTGCATAGGGGTTTCTAGACCATACAGAATTAAGTTTGCTAGAAGTTGGCCAGTATTTGACTGCAGAAATGAGCTGTGCAAAATGGCACTTGGAGAACAACATGCCGGGTCAATAGTTAGGCTGGAATGGGCATGTGGGGGTGGGGTGGGACTGGGACTGCTAGAAAGAGATCAAACAAATTCAGAAGATAAATAGGGACCAGACCAGCTAAGGCCTAATAAATAAGCCCCATAAGGAGCTTGACTTTATCCTGAGGGCAACAGGGAGCCACTAACAGTGACTTTTCAAGTCAGGGGGTGACAGGATCTGTCATGCTCATTAAGAAGAACAGTCCATGCCTCCAAGGGAAGAGAGCAGGAGAGCACTGGGCTGGGGCTGGGGAGTAGCTAGCAGAGAGTGGGGCTGCTCGCGAGTGTTAGCAGTCTGGACTAGTAAGCAGCCCTATGTGCCCAAGTTTTCTATGAAGCCAGGTAGACAGGTCCTGAGACCTTGCTTCTAGCAAAGTGAATATGGCCTGAGCTCCAGTCTCTGGTCGGCACGCTTCTCCCCGAAGCAAGTGAGATCCTTTTGGAAGTTGCATTAAGTCTCAGAGGCCACTGGGGTGCCATTAAAGTCCTGCTTCAGCACACCGAGTGGAATGGAATCTCAGCCTGCAAATGAGTATAACTGATGTTGGCTTCCAGCTAGTGCGCAGCTTTAGAAGCAGCATACGTCTGGAAAGTCACTTGGGTACCATTTGGAGCAGCGAACTGTGATTTACTTGGCCCTACCCTAGTGGCCTGTATGTGCCAATATAGCTTCCATGGTCTTTTCTACTTTGTTCCAGCGAATAACTTATGGAATGAAAACATCCATTTAAAAATATATTTTCTATATCTTATTCATTTTCTTGGTGAGTGGGGATTATGGAGGTCAGTATTTATTGCCCAAAAATGTGTCATTTAACTGAAAGTAGCAAGTCATAACCTAAAAATGTACAGTTTAAATTAAAGTAACAGGTCATAACCCAAAGTACTTTTTCCTATTGAATGTCTATAATAGCTGAAGTTAAGAAAAACGTACTCTTATCCAGCAGAAATTTAGATTTATTTCAGAAGGAATTTTTAAGTACTCACTATTTTTAATATTCTTTGCATATCACTATCATTGTTAATTACTTGCTCTCTGATGTACAAACACAGAAGGGATCATATACCCATGAAAGCCAATGCTTAAAGAGCAAAACAAGCTGGGTGTGATGGTGCACACTTTAATCCCAGCACTTGGGAGGCAGTAGATCTCTGAGTACAAGGCCAGCCGTGTTGAGTTCCAGGCCAGCTGGGACTATGTAGAGGGACTCTGTGTGTGGACAGGGGACACAAAATAAAACTGACATCATCCTGATAAGTCCTGTGTGGTTGCAGTCTATGTCTTTGCCATCCTTTCTTCCCCATAGAAACACCAGTATGAACCCAATACTTAGGGTTTCATAGGTATATGATTATCATATGTAAATGAACATTGACATGGATGCTTGCTTGCCGAAACCTCATTGCTTGGAGTATTAATGGAGTGAACGTGTTCCTTGGCCAAGAGAGGTGTTCTGGGGATTTGGAAGAATGGCTATTTCACTAGCTTTTAACGTACATAGATGTTTAATAAGTAAGAATTTTCA
The DNA here is from genome assembly GCA_028658305.1 of Pachyuromys duprasi. Classification (NCBI taxonomy): domain Eukaryota; kingdom Metazoa; phylum Chordata; class Mammalia; order Rodentia; family Muridae; genus Pachyuromys; species Pachyuromys duprasi. Next base: position 37,657,330 of record CM053750.1, read on the forward strand.
ATATACAAAGAGACGAAGTATTTTTCTCATTTGAAAAAGTCAAAAGAGAGAAAAGATGCATAAAGACGTTGGAGAAATTTGTAAGCGTTTGTATGCTGGGATAAACAGTAATAATGCTACCTTTTCTCTCTCTGTGTGTGGGGAGGGGTCATTTCACTTGTTGCTTAAGCATCCTCTTACACAGCATTTGAAGAATAGGAAATTGTATTTTAGAGTAAGTAGCTAGCCTGTCCAGAGTCCAGGCAGTTGTTAATTTGTGCATCAGAAATACTCATCCGGCCTCCGAGACGGCTCTGTCCACTGAGCACTTGCACAGCAGACTCCCCCAAGACTGGATCCTCAGAACCCATGTAAAACATCAGGCAAAGGGGCGCACTCCCAGTGATGACGAGATTGGAGGCAAAGACAGGACGACCCCCATCCGTTTGCTCAGCAACTAGCTTGACCTGCCTGGCAGCGTTCCGACTCAGTGAGAGACCCAGCCTCGAAAAGTTGCAAGGTGGCTGAGGAATACACCTGGAGTTGTTCCGTGACCTGTGTGCACACCCGCCCATGCCTGCACCTCTCCAAATGGTACCTGCTGTAACTGTAACTTCTGATTGTTAAGCCAATATTTAAATGTTGAGTAGTAAGCAAATATTTTGAGAAGCAACCACTGTGTCTTAGTTATGAACATACCTGTAAGCAGTGAGCTCACCTTAAAGACTGGCTCCCTGATCTGCCTGTACACTTGTTTAGCCAATTCACTTCCCATTCAATTTTAGTCTTTCAAAACTTCGCTTTTGTTTTTTATTCTAGAAACAGTACAGGCTCTGAGCACAAATTTAAATTGTACACGGGCTTCATGAACTCAGTTGCTATGTGTGTACGTGTATGGATGAATATGAACTACGGCACAAATGAGAAGAGAGAGAGACAGAGACAGAGACAGAGACAGAGACACAACTTGCCTGAGGCAGGTCTGGGGACCGAACTCTGGTCTTCAGGCTTGACAGCAAATACCTTTATCTGCTGAGTCATCTCTACAGCCTAGTTTTTGTACTTCTTAACATTTTTATATTTTCAAAAGTATTTTAAAATGAGATAATTAAAAGTATTTTTGTTGTTTAGTATGTACTTTTATAAAATAATATGGAAAAAAATATCATGTCCAGCACCGCTAACTATCTGTATTCTCTTCTGAAGCAGCACCCTTGAAGGGAGGGGCTCTGTTTGGTTGTGGAAAGCAGCACCGGAGTGTCTCTGCTAATGAGCTCCCTAAATAAACTTATTTTTCCCTAGAGTAGATTCTTGGCAGTGAAGTTTTGTGTAATATGCTTCATAAAGGTGTACCATATGAGAGTATATTGCAGTGTATAGCATATCTTAAAACAACCAAGCAACCAAGCAACCACAGCCGTTCATGTCAGAGCTTAACCATTTTAGAAATTCTTGCTAGTCACAGCATCCAAAGGCTATTGTGCTTTTGTCTGACGGCTCAGCAATAGCATAGCGAGGAAGAGGACGTGAGGAAGAGGACTTCGCAGTGCGTGTGCACAGTGCCTACTGGTCACTGTTGGACAGTGTGGGCAGCCTGTGTTGCTTTCAGCCACACCTGTGGCGGGAAATCTTCCTCTTCCATCTCTGTATTAAGGAATCTCAAGTACTGCCATTTATTCCCCCATGAAATAAAATAATGTGTACTTGCTCGTAGGTCAGTTATAATAGTCCCATAAATAAGGACATCGGGGAGCATTACAGGTCCTTGGAAGTAGCAACACCGTTTCTAAGTTATTAAAAACCTTAACATTTCCAGAGTGGTTGTACAAGTTTACGTTCCCACCAGCAATGGAGGCAGGTTCCCCTTTCTCCACAACCTCTCCAGCATGTGTTGTCACTTGAGTTTTTTATCTTAGCCATTCTGATGGGTGTAAGGTGAAATCTCAGGGTTGTTTTGATTTGCATCTCCCTGATGGCTAAGGACGTTGAGCATTTCTTTAAGTGTGTTTCTGCCATTTGATATTCCTCTGTTGAGAATTCTGTTTAGTTCTGTTCCCCATATTTTAACTGGATTACTTGATTGTTGCTTTTTAACTTCTTGAGTTCTTTATATATACTGGATATTAGCCCTCTGTCAGATATAGGGTTAGTGAAGATCCTTTCCCAGTCTTTAGGCTGTTGGTTTGTTCTGACGACAGTGTCCTTTGCTTTACAGAAGCTTTTCAGTTTCATGAGGTCCCATTTATTGATTGTTGATCTTAGAGCCTGTGCTGTTGGTATTCTTTTCAGGAAGTTGTCTTCTGTGCCAATGAGTTCCAGGCTCTTCCCCACTTTTTCTTCTAACAGGTTTAGTGTGTCTGGTTTTATATTGAGGTCGTTGATCCACTTGGACTTTAGTTTTGTCTCCAACCAAGTAGCATGCATGGAGATAACCTAGAACCTCTGCACAGATGTAGCCCATGGCAGTTCAGTGTCCAAGTAGGTTCCATAGCAATGGGAACAGGGACTGCCTCTGACATGAACTGATTGGCCTGCTCTTTGATCACCTCCCCTTGAGGGGGAAGCAGCCTTACCAGGCCACAGAGGAAGACAATGCAGCCACTCCTGGTGAGACCTAATAGACTAGGATCAGAAGGAAGGAAAAGAAGACCTCCCCTATCAGTGGACTTGGGGAGAGGCATGCATAGAGAAGGGAGAGGAAGGAAGGGATTGGGAGG
>CM053750.1:37660125-37733699 GCA_028658305.1 Pachyuromys duprasi
TTTTATTATGTGAAGGAAGAATTGTTTCTATTAAAATGTAACTGGGCGCTTTCTTAAACTTTTTTTTAATAACTTTTTAAAATTAATTACACTTTATTCACTTTTTATCCCCCCCATAAACCCCTCCCTCCTCCCTTCCCAATCCTACCTTCCTTCCCCCTTTTTAATCATTTTTTTCTTTATAAAATCAGTATAGCAGTCACTTATGGTGAGTCCTGTGGTTCTCAGATGGGTTTTATTTTGTTTGTACCATGGCATAAAACGGAAGCTCAAATCCTTGCCTAAAGTTTGCTCTCAAGTCCGAGCTCCTGGGTGAATATGTACTTGCTTGTATGAGTTCACGAAAGACGCAAGCATGGATGACTTTCCTCTGCAGTGCAGGAAATGACCGGCAGTGCTTTGACAGGCGACTGTCGTGTGCTTTGATTTGGTAGGACTACCCATCGTATCCCGGCTTCGGCCAGGGGCAGTACGCTCAGTATTATAACAGCTCGCCGTATCCAGCGCACTACATGACCAGCAGTAGTACCAGTCCCACTGCTCCGTCCACCAACGCCACTTACCAACTCCAGGAGCCACCTTCCGGCATCACGAGTCAGGCAGTCACAGACCCCGCAGCAGGTAACCGTGGGTTTTACTTAGTCCTGGCTGGGTTCTTAGGCTTCACTGAAATTCCAAGGTCATAAACTCCTGCAGCGGGTTGCACCGTCTTGGCTAATTTTCATAACTACTTAAGTACTTTGAACTGCATAATTGTGGCACCACCCTTTATTGCTTGTTTGTTTGAAAGTTTTGATATAAGGTATGAAAATGTCTCGAACATAGGATTTTATTCATGTACTTGACAATATTTTCAATGTGCGTGCTGTAGTGTCCACAGCACATAGCCTTTATGCGTATACTTAGAAATAACTACTTATTAGTTATGATAACTAGGTATGAGAATAATGCCACACATGGAATATCAAAATAAATTATGCTCTATTTAGAAATTAACATTTTTTTATCATTACATAATGTTTTCCATCATAGCAGTGCATTGCTAAGAAAATCAAATAACAGCAAAAGGAAATTTCCCCCTTCCTTCCTGTCTCAAGATTTACTGTGAATTTTGTAACTGTCTGTCTGGTGTGGAAATTTTTCATAGTTCTGCCTATGGTCTTGCAAACAAGTGTTCTCCATATATGGATCTTTTCCCATATTGTGTCTTTTTAGTTTCTGCCCCCAATTTGTTTTTTGGGGGGACAAATAACCACCAAACATTATATGCTTAATTTCCTCCGTACATCTTTTATTTCTTGCCTTCCCTGTCAAAACTTTCACCCCATTGTCCTACTTTGAAATTTTTAGCCTTCATTTTATTGGTTATGAGACCAGCTACTCTTCTCACAAAGTCAGAGTTTTTGCCCTGCTGCCTCTTCCCAGAGCTAGAACCTACTTTCTTCCCTCCAGGGAGCAAAAACAGTGGAGTACAGACAGCAGCCTAATTCCCTGACATAATCCTAGCATCGCAGTTCTAGCTGCCTAAGTCATGAAACCGGTATTTTGTGTAACAAATACTAATGTAAATCTTATCTATAGGTATATTTATAAATATTAATAGATATCACCAAGTCCTCTACTTTTTTTGCACACAAAGATATGCCACGTGGGAAACAATAAATAATCATAATTTTCAAAACGCATATGTGATTTTACTTTAAGGGCGCACAATACATTATAGATTTCATTAGGAAAAAATATTGGTGACATATGTACTCATTTTAATTTTACTATTTAATCTCTACAGAATGTAACTGATTTGGGGAGAAAGTGGTTTTTTTTTTTTTGGATTTCTTTAAAATTCATAGTTTCTTACTAAAATGGATGTCATGAATTGGCTCTTTTTTTTTTTAAGTTTCACAGTCAGAAGTCATTGAAAAAAATTCCAAAAATCCCTACATTAAGTCTGGGGTAGTAACTTGCCTTTCTTCCTACTCTGCATGAAAAGAACCTTTGATGGGTGAAATTCATGAAGTCAATGAATGAAAGAATCTGAATGATTCATTAAGTAGTAGCTGATGGCTTTTGAGAGATAAGTAAATATTGAAATTAACAAATGTATCCTTTTATCAAAATCATTCCGGGCGTGTGTTTCTTCTGAGTTGAACAGTCTCTTGGGTTAACATCAGTACTCTAATCCAGGAAGGCTGCAGTAGCTTCTCCATGGTGTTCTGTGTTACTAGTCCTTTCTCTATCATTACATGCGCGTGGTTTCCCTCTCCCCCTCCACTGCTTCATTTCATTTTCCCACTGTTCATTTAATTTTCTGTTGTAGTGAACACAGAAAGATAACTATAAGTTTTGGATTTTCTCCTTTTTTTTTTTAATTTAGGGCAAACGTGTAGAGACCCATGTGTTGCATACTGAGCATTTTTAAATAATATTTTCATTCTTTGAGGATCTTACATAGTGTACTTCTTCTCATGTTCGTCCCATCCCTTCTCAGGTCCAGATCCATCTCTCTGCCCACCAAAAGCTCATTCTCTCTCTCTCTCTCTCTCTCTCTCTCTGCCATCTCTTTAAATAATTCCTATCTCTTTTTAGCCCTTAAAATACAATTTGTAGTGCCTAAACACTCTTGGGAATGGGGCATGGTGGACCTATCAGGGGTCAAGGCCTTAAATAAAACCTGCTTTCCCTCTCCTGGCAGCTGTCAGATGCTAATAGCTCCTCCAGCAGGGGTGGGACTTTGTGCCCATTTGCCCCAACACCATGATGGGATTTTGTCTGGCTTGAGGTTGTTCAGGTCTTGTACACGCTGTCACAGTGGCTGCGAATTCATTTGTGCAATTGCTCCATTGTGTCTGGAAAATACTATTTCCTTGTGTTCATCTACTGCTTCTGACTTTTACAATCTTTCTGCTCCTTCTTCTGCGATGACTCCTGAGCCTTTAGGACAGCACTGTGATGTGTGTGTGTTCCATTTATAACTGAGCACTGTGAAGCCACATATCCCGTATATACTGACAAGGCAGGGATGCAAGTGTTTGGGTATAAGTAATTTTTCCACCCGTTTTGGGTAAATACATAGAAGTATGGTTCTTGATTATATGCAGAATTATGGTGAATTTTGGTAGAAACACAAAAACTACTTTCCAACATGACTGCTGTTTCTCATTCTCACCAATGACATTTCAGTTGCTCTACTGTTTACTATGTTTTCCATGTTGTTGCTCTTTTGGGTTTTGGCCATTACAATTGCTGTAGTATCTTGTTTAATTTGCTATTCCCCAGGGATGCATCATGGGGAACACAATTTCATTTGTACAAATCTGTCTTCTTTGGTCAGCTATCTGATCAGTGCTGTTGTCTGCTTTTAAATTGGGTTATTTTCTTATTGCTTAATTTTTTTTTCTAGATTTTTCCTCCAAGCCTCGTGGCATATACATTTTGCAAATGTTTTGGCTGGTACATTGGTTTCTAAGAATTCTTCACAGAGAAAGTTTCACATTTTATGAAATCCACCTTGTCAGTTTTTCTTTCATGAATCACACCTTTGATATTGCACTAAGATATTTATTGCCAAACCCAAGATGATTAGAATGTCTTCTGAGCTACTGCCTGAGTGATTCAGCGCTCTGCATTTTGCACTAAGTGTGTTGATATCTTCTGGATTTGTCTTTGTGCAAGATGTAGGTGAGGCTATAGATTTCATTCTTCTGTACATGAACAGATCCAGTTGCTCTGGTGTTCACTTATGAAAACACTTTTCTCCAGTCTATTGCATCTGCTGCTGTGTCAGGCATCAGTTGATAATACTGACAGCCTCTTGTGGGTTCTGTATTCTGTTCCTCTGATATGTTTATTATCTCTCCAGTGTGTGTTGCCTTGATTACTGTAGATCAGCAGTAAGTCCCAAAGTCAGAAAATGTCTTGTAATTATACTCTTTTCCAAAGTCATGTTGTTGTTTCAAACCTTTTTTGCCTCATCTAAACTTTAGAGCCAGTGTGCCAGTGTTCATGTCGTAAATGTCTAGAACAATGGTTCTCAACCTTCCCTAATGCTGTGACCCTTTAATACAGTTCCTCATGTTCTGGTGACCCCCCAACCAGAAAATTATTTTCAGTGCTATTTCATAACTGTAATTTTGCTACTATTATGAGCTGCAACTTAAAGATCTGTGTTTTCCAGTGGTCTTAGGCAACCCCTTGTGAAAAGGTCATTTGACCCCCGGTGGGTTACAACCCACCAACTGAAAATCGCTGGTCTAGAATTTCACCTGGAATTAAGCTAAATTTCTAGATCAACTTGGTACAAGCTGGTCTCTTGACAATACTGAGTCTTTCTATCCCTGGGTTTCTTTCATCTGAGTGTTATGTTTTCCCTCCCATAGTTCTTGCAAATGTCTTACACCTATCTCTTTCCCCCTCTTTTCCTCTACTTCTCCCCGCTAACATAAGTGATGGTGTATAAGAAAGCAATAATCTTATTTCTGTTACTTTTTGTGTTTAAACCGTGTGATGATGAGTTATTTCAGAAGTTTTTCTTTCCCATCTTTAGGGAAGAGAGTCATTCTTTAGTTTTGACTATGGTGACTGTTATCATTTGTGAACAAAGAGTTTATTTCTTCCACCATAATCTATGTATCTCTAAGTTTGATTATCTAGTCTTCCCCATGTAGTGTTAAAAAGGAGTGAGAAAGGCGTTCTCTTTTTCCTTATTCTAGGGAGAAAGCTTCCAGTTTATCTCTTTGTATGTGAGATTAACTGTATCACTTAAAAAATGTGTTTGTATTAATTCTTTAAGAATTTCATACATTCTCTTTTGATCATATTTAATCCCAACTAACTCCTTGCCCTAACTTTACCCATAGTCACTTCTACCTTTCCCAGACCCAACTACATGTCTTCTTTCTTTTTTTTTTTTTTTTGAAAATAATTCTTTGGCTCCAATTTGTGCTGACTGACCACATGCTTCTGGCTGTGAAGCCATTAGTGGAAAGAGAGCACTGTTAGTATCTTTAGATATCCTTTATCAAGAAAAGAACCTTTGCTCTGTTCCTACTTTGTCATGAGTGGGACTATTGGATTTTGTCGAGCGCTTTCCCCACATCTGTTGAAATGCTTGTGACTTCTTCTTTAGCATGGTGGTGTGATGAATTGCATTTATTTCATTTTCCAATGTTGATCGGCATTGCATACCTATAATGAATCCCACTTGGTCATAGTGTATGAGTCTTTATATGCATTCTTGGACTCAGTTGCTGATGCTTTCCTGAGAATCTTCACATTTATATTCATGACAGATTCTTGTATATAGTTTTCATATCCTGAGCTGTCCTTGTCTGGTTTTAGTATTAGCATAATGCTGGCTTCATTGACTAAGCTGGGAAACATCCCCTCTGCATGTGTTTTCTAGACAAGTGCTGAGAATTCAAATAGTTTGTTCATTAAACATTTGATAAAATTTATTAATGAAGTCATCCGAGTCTAGTGATTTCTCTTTCGATCTCTGATTAATTCATATATATAGGTCTGTTTAGATTTCTCCTTTATGAGAGTTTCAGCAGATTGTTCCTCGGAAGAAATTGGTTCATTTCATCTAGTTCACCTAATTTGTGAATGAAGGATTGTATATAATACTGTGTTTTGTTTTGTTTAGGTTTTTTGAGACATGTAGCCCAAGCTGAACTCAAACTCTTGACCCTTGCCTCAGTCTCAAGTGCTGTAACTACAGACATATGTGCTCCTGACATGGCCATTTTTATTGTTACTTTAATACTTGAATCTTTAGTGGTGACTTTCTTTCATTGTGGTATTAGCAATCTGTACACCTCTCTTTTCATCATGGTCAGCCCAGCTGTGTTGACAAATCGTTAACTGACCGTATTTTAGAAAAAGAGAGGCTGTTTTGTTTCTTTTCTTTCCTTTATTTTTATTTTTTTTAAATTTCACTGGCTTTCTTTTAAGTTTCGTTATGTTATGATTTTTGATGTGCTTTAGATTTTGCTCTCTCTGCTTTTTATCATTAGGATGACTGATTTCTAGCTGTCTTCAGGGTTGGGTTTCTGTGAACCCAACACTCTGTACAAAGTTTCACGTCTTCTTTTAATTTTAATTTTAGTTTACTCCAAATATGTTTACATAATTTTCATTCCCGTTGAAACCCGTTCTTTTAGTGAATTTATAAGAAAGTTAAATCTGAGAATTTTGGCAGTATACAATACTTCGCCTAGCCACAGTCACTCAACTATGCCTCTCATCAATTAAATAAATGCCTTTTATCAGTAGAGAAAGTTTGTTGGTCCAATGAAGAAGGGTATTTCTAAAAATTATAATCTTACTATTTATTAAAGAAAAATTAGACTAAAATCAGCTCTGTGCAATCCCAGATATGAAATAGTGTCAGAATCAAATCATGATTTCGTTAACTTTAAAGTGATGGGCTACACTTTAAAAAAAATTTATTAGCTTAATTATTTTCTTTGGTGTTTAAAATGTAAATCAATGGGAAAAGAAATTTTAGGGTATTTCATCTTTTACTGATATCCAAATTAATATACCATCTCTTAGACTTTGGGCTATAAATTGTAGAATCTTATACTAAATCCTTAAATCAACATAAACAAATGCATGTATTTAAAAAAATTAGCAACTTGAAAGTATTACCACAAAGGAAATTTTGAAATCCACTGACTTTTATCAAAGCAGAGGCTGAGCCCCTCAGCCATTCTTTTATATATACACATTCCCCATGTGAAGCATATACACAAATAGAACAGGGCTATTCACCTGCAATCCAACTACTATTCCCGGTTAAGTAATTTGCCTTGAAAACATATTTCTAGTCCCGAATCTCTCAGAACAGTTTCTATTATCATCTTCAGAATAATACATAAATAAATATGCTCAAGTGCAGTTCATGAGCTTAGAATCTTAAATTCCTTATTACACACAGCCTTATAATACACCAAGGGGTCAATTGTATTTGTCTGCATCTTATAGGTTTGCCTATTTTTTTTTTTATGACTTTGCCAGAAGTCAGAATGGGTTAGAGAGTCAATTTTAGCACAATGCATCCTACAAAGCCCATAGCTATTTAACATTCAATAAACATTAGGGAGTAAGATAAGAACTGTGTGGCATAATTCTTAGGAAAGAAATCATTACTTACAAGTCTTACAAGGTTTTTTTTTTTTCTGTTATAAATCGAATCAGAGCAACAGAAAAGTGTCCGTGGTAAAAAGAAAAAAAAACACATCGGAAGCTAATGTGAGATCAAATCCAACGGTTTATTTGTTACGAATGAATTTTACTATGACTAGGATAGAAACGTAAACTCCCCCCCGCCCCCCAAAAAAATTGGTTGAGCTCTCTCTCTGCACTCGCTGACCGCACAGAGACGGGTTTAGTAGGTAAGGAGATGTGCAGGAACCATGCCAATATTGAATTTCAAGTGACAGAGGAAAAATCAGTGCAAGGGGGAATTCAATATGCATGGGAAACCATTTGTTCCCTCTGCCTCTTTGATCCCTGCCAAGGCAAAAGAAACTGGAGCAAAGGACTCGAAAAACGGGACAGATCTTGTGCAAAGCCCAGAACTCCGTGCTCTTGCAGGAACTCGGTGTGACAGGATGAAAAGCTAAACTGCCAGGCATCTCCCCATAAATGCAGGGGACGCTGGCCTGGTCCCACGGCCTGAGCATGCCTGGGAGTGCTCCCTGTGGAAAGGATCCTGAGGTTTGCAAAGCCACGTACCCCACTCAGCGCTGCTGGCCATGGCCTGAATGGTTGGAAAATCTGCAGACCATACTTGCTTACTTTCACAGATGCCTGTAGATGTTGGAGAAGTTTGCAATTTGTTCAGCTCAAGAAAACCATTTCAGTGAAACAATCTCCACTAACATTTTTGGAAACATTTGTCAGCAAAACAAATGTTTGTATCTAAAATAGCCAGGCTATTAAGACGTGAGAAAGGGAAACAGATGTTTGTTTGGGGTTGTTGGATTTGTGTGTCTTGAGGGCATTTGTTTTCTTCCTTTCTGTTTCCCTGGAGAGCATGTAGCATTACCCTTAATGAGACTGTAAACTACATGGAAATAAAATCACTTTTTGTTTTATGATTGTCAAAATATAATAAAAATGAATTTTATCACTTGCAAATTTGCACTTTGTTTCTAAGAAGTGCAAATTCAGACCTAAAGATTAATAATCCACTTCATGAGTCACTTAGACTTATCCACATTTTTTTTGATGAGTTCACCAACAGTCAGGACAGCTTACTGAGTCAGTTAGGTACACTGGAGTTCAAGGTATCATCTTCAGCATATTTATATGTAATGTATGTCTGGTATATAAATAATCAAAATAAAATTATATATTATTTAATCTAATTAAGCTAACAATCCCAAACACCCATCATTCAAGCTTCCTTCACAGTGGGTCCCTTATTTGAAATATAAAATATTAAGTATCCTGTTGGACCAACACAGATCCATGTAAAGTAGAGATGGTTGGTCAGAGGACATACAGTTATCAGGTTCACGATTCTTCTACTTCCTTTAATTAGGATCAGATAGTTTAATAGGGAGTTTGTTTGTTTGTTTGTTTTTGAAGTGCTAACAATGAAACCAAGGGCCTCCTGCATGCTAAGCAAATGTGCTATCACCAAACTAACCCTCACCACTGTAAGTGGGCTCTGGATAAAGTGTTAATGGTATGATTGGTAGGTTGCTATCTAAACTTATAAACTCAATAAGTTTAATGAAGTTTTTTTTTTTACTACTAAGCAGTAATAAGCTTGAACATAGTACACAATGAGAAAGACACAGAAATGGTTACAGAGACCAGTGTTCCCTTATCTTCTGTAACCAGCTTCTAAGTTGCTCTTGCCTAATACAAATGGTCTCTACCTATCACCCTTCCTCATTCATTCCCCCCTTTGAACACATCAGCTTAATTAATCCTCATCCACATATAGAGAATATGGACAGTGTAGACATTTACCAGATGACATTTCACAGATAAGAAAGTTAAGATGAGGTCCACGTCAATGCATCAAACCAGCTCTAGACCTTTGACTTCAGGCTTGTGCTCTTAATTATTAACGCATGCAGCTTCACAGAATAATGACTGGGTTTGAGCATTCCAATGGGCAGTGGCTGTAAACACAGAATCCTAAAAGGCTCTTCCCTCACTACGATTGTCTGATGATCACTCTTTCCACCCACCCACACCTCAGCCAGGCACTAAATCTGAATACCTCTTAGACACCATGCCCCCGTGGAATTCAATATAGAGAAAGTGATATGGTAAGTAGGGACTTGAAGTTGGGATAACAGTCCAAAACAGGGTTTGAATCCTGATTCCGCCGCTTACTCTGGTATGGTCATGAGCAGCACAGCTCTTTAAATTAAGAATAGTGCAGTTTGAACATACCATACATGAAATTATAGAAACCAGAAGTGTTCTAAATGACTTTTCAAAATGTTGGAATATAATGAGAACCCACGGAAGCAAAACATGTGTAAGTTGCTTTAATACACTCCTTGTATGCAGAGTATGGAAATGATTTTAAGTAATGTTGTAGTATGCACTAAACCCATGACATGAGGTTATGGTGCTATTTTCCATTTGGGGATCATGTTAAAAATCAAAATATCTTGGACTTTTGGAACACTCTCCATGTTTTGGATTAAAATTCTCAACTTGGTTGCTTTTCGTCCGCGGTGAAAGGTAACTGCACAAATGAAATGAGATGATTAGCAAAGTGTCTGGCGTGTTCCAGGCCCCTCCGTGTTCTCTCCCATCCATATATCCAGTGGGGATTGTAAACACTTGTGTGACAGACACTGTGATCAGTGCTGGGGCTGAGGAGGTGATAAGGAAAGACTGAACTCAGATCACCAATGGGTTCTCCCTGCTGGAAGTCCATTATCACTGTGCATTGCGTTCTGTGGTTATGTCTGAAAAGCTCGCAAAGTATGACCTACCTGCTTCCTTCACATAGAATGACTCCGGGGACTTGTAGCCAGCATCTGAGCTGTATGGGGAGAATGAGACATTTTGAGGTTATCCACAGAGTATTGGAGAGTGGGTAGTTGAATGTACTGAGAGAAGATAATGTTTTATTTAGTCACTAGAGTGTGATTGGGGAATTAATTTACCTAGAAGTCCTCAGCTGGTACCTGTGTGAAAGGGGCATCATGGTTACATAATACAAAGAGAGAATTCAAGGCAGTTATTTGCAGTTAAGTCAGTCAGCATTGATCCCTGGCTTACAGTCTAATGCCAGCCACCAAGTTGGCATGCCTCTAGTTGATTTCATACCAAAATTTAAGGGAATATCACACATCTAACCACCCTCTTGGTTAAGGTCCCTTTAGGTCTTCTATCTTTTTGTTCCATTTTGGTTTGTGTGCGGTGGGAGGGCAGGGTACAGGCATGAATGTCTGTATATGTAGAGTGTGTGTGTGTGTGGTACATGCATGCATGTATGTATGAGTAAATGTGTAGAGACAAGAGGAGGACACTGTGTGCTCTGTTCTATATGGTCCAGTTTATTCCCTTGAAATGGTGCCAGTCACTGTGACCTGGAGCTGGACTTCTAAAAAAAAACAAAAGCAAAAAAACTGAGAATCAAAAAACAAACAAACAAAAGAGTGGGATATATTCAAGGCTTTATTTATTTTCTTTCTTTTATGTTTTTTCTTTCTTTCTTTTATTTGTTTGTTTCTTCTGTCCTATTTACTGGGATTTGGTAAAAGGAAATCTCCAAGTATACATTTTTCTTGGCATACTGTCCCAGGTAACTGTGAAGGTTAATGGCCCCTTGCCTTGGCATCCCTGTGAATCCCAAGTGCCTTTTGAGGACTATCTCCTAGGCCTCTGGCCTTCTGCCGGACTCTTCCTGGCAGTGCTCTCTGATTTTCCCAAGAGAATATAATGTCTTTCAGCATGGCTAATGGCTCACTCAACCCAGAAACTCATAGCTACATTAGAAGTAACTGCTGAGATCTAGTGACCTAACTCTGTGGATGGAGGTGCCTGCTGCAGCGAAGACCAGTGAGCGATACCCAAGACCCACATCGGGGAAGGAGAGACCTGTCTCCTTCAAGTTGTCCTCTGGCTCCTAGATGTACCGTTGCCCAATATTGACTACAAAACCTGGGGCGCAGAAACCTGTGTGTTCCAGAGTCCCCTGGTAAAGAACTGTGAGGACTTGGATTTGATCTTCCAGAATCCTAGAAAAAAGCTGAATGTGGCTATGCATGTGTGTAATCCTGGCACTGAGTTGCTCAGGGGAAGAGGAAGCAGGGAGGAGCCGTGGGGCTCCTAACACTTAGAGAGCTCCTGAGGATTAAAGCCTAGGCTTGCCCTCAGGCCTTCACACACATGCATACTTGGAACACACATTCATGGGAAAACACAGGGTGATCTAATATTTAGTGAGTAGATTATTGTCAGCCTTTCTTGGGAAAGTAGGCTGTAAGTCATTCAGAAAATAAAAGTAAAAAACTAAAATGTTTTATTCAACTGTCACTCCATACTCAGAAAGCACCTGAATTTGCTTCCTGGGCTACAGCTGTGGGACTACATAATGTCACCTTTTTGGATAATCTACTCACAGACCATTTTGAGCATTCACATGTGTCTTGGTAAGCGTCCTGTCACTGTAACAAACTGCCTGAGAAAATCAGCATATGAAGGGAAAAGGTTTACTTGGGCCCACAGTTTTGGCAGTTGTAGTCTAAGATGAGTTGGCTTCATTGCTTTGGGCCCATGCAGAGGTGGTACATCATGGGGGGATGTGCAGCAGGGCAAATATCCTCTCAGGAAGCAAAAGAAAAGATGAGGAGATGAATACAGTCCCATAGTCTTCGGAGGGCAACTCCCAGGGACCAAGAGTGTATCCCTGGAAGGTTTCAATGATGCTGCAGATGTGGCAGATAGAGTATTTGCCTGACATGTATTAGGCTCTGGAATGCTTTTCCAGTACTGAAAAATATGAGAAACCAACATAGTTTTCACTACTTCCCAGGAATGCCAGCCTGAGGGCCAAGTCTGTAACAAATGGGACCCAGAAGACACTCAATATTCAAACCACCTCACCATTCAGGTGTAGCCTCCAGGAACACACACACACACACACACACACACACACAGAGCATTCTCTTTCCTTCTTTTCCTTCAGAGCACCAAACCTTAATTCAAAGGCTTTATTTTGGAAGGGTATTGTCTGTGGTAAAATAGATCCCAAATGTAAGAACTGAAGGATTTTCACTATGTATTTGTTTTAGACATCACTCCCTCCTACCCATACGACCTTTCTGTCCTTAGTGCATTGTTGGAACTGCAGGAATTTCATGGGGCTTTCACCCCAGCCTCCTTTAGGGTTTTCCCTGCAGAACCCATTTGAAGCTGTTCATCTAATAATCTCCCTGGACTCAGCTATTGAGATAGGTAACAGTTACAATAAAAGACTGCATTTCTCTTGGGATATATTCACTCCCATTGCTCTGTTTCCTAACCACAGGGAACGTAGGAAACAGTTTCCTCTGTGGGGAATGTGAGGGTTTGAAGATGTGCTTCCAGGGGGCTGAGGATATAGCTTACAGGTAAACCTAGGCCACTTGCCTAGCATGTGTGAGAGCCTAAGTTCAGTGTCTAGTACCCGCCAAACCAAATTCAAAAGGAGAGAAAGAAACAGAGACAGAGAGATAGAGTGATAGAGAGCAAACGTGCTCAAGCATCTCATGAGTTCAACCTCTCTTTGCTTTGATGATTCAATTCGGTTTTAAGAAGATAACTACCTGAAGAGGTGATGCCCTGACTTCGGCAAATATTTTATCAACACAGATGAACCTAAGGAGAAACAAGGTCAGAAAGAGTGCCCAGCGAGAGATTTCTCATATAAAGTATTTGGAGGAAAAATAACCAAGAAGATGAAAGTTGTTTTCAGCATTGACTATCTGAATGAGAGAGAAACAAAAGGTACAGAAGGGATATAGGTTTCAAAGTAGCAAAAATAGAACATTACAAATGGGCTCCATTTTGTCCATTAGAACACACTTGAATTTGAATTTCATTAAAGGATGAAAGTAGTTTGACCTGAGAGATTGCATTATGATTGTCTTTACAAACAACATAGTGGAACCTAGATTGATGGTGTTGAGCAGATGACATGACAGCAACACTCATGTGCTTGAGCAAAATATTTCCTCACGTGTATCAACTAAGTGATATCCTTGCAACAACACTGTCTCCATTTTGCTAGTGAGAGAACTGAGGAGAGGACAGCACCCAAGCAATCAAATAAAGTACAAGCGAGCAAGCCTGGAAGAAAAAACACAGCAGAAAACCCTGAACCAATCAGTTATTCATCTTCTGCCCTGGGTTTGTGTCCTGGCTGTGGCCCATGATATCTGACAGCCTTTACCTTATACTAACGAGAATCTATGAGTGTATTAACCCCTGAGCAGTTCGGGGTGAAGGCTGGAACGAGTCCTACCTTCTCCACCCCTCCAGTTCCAACTCTGACACAAGCTCAGTGTGAGCGGGTCAGGTCTCCATCTAACTCTACACTGTTAGAATATGCTGACAAAAAGGGGTGGAAATGAACCAGATGTATTTGATGGCACCTGCCAAATCCTCCTCAAACAGAATGAAGATACATCAATCAGTATTTACCTGGGACATATTTATCAAGAAAATAGTTAAATAGACCTTTGAGAGTGGAATTATCAGTGATCCAGTGTATTTTGCTGTGCGATCCATGGACTGTTTCCCTACCAGGTTGTGAAAAAAATCTGTCTTGAACCTTGAGAGCTTCCAGGCATAACTGTAGACACGAGAGACTTGGCAGTATGCAAAATAGAGTGGTAGCTCTCTGGAGCCTCTGTTGGCGTGCAGGGAGTATATACTGAGTTGTGGGCCTGAGGGCCTGAAAGGATGGGTAGCTGGCCGAGGAATGTAGAACCAGGGCAGACAACCCATCTGGGAAGACTTACCTGAAACGGTGACATTAAACAAGACCTCAGGATGGAGAAGGAAGAGCCACCTCAACCCTCAAAGCCTGGGGAAGAGTGTCTTGGGGAAAAGCAAAAGTATCTACAAAGGCCTAGAAGAAAGACTGTGTGTGTGGTGAATTCAGAAAGTGCCAGGAAGGCCAGGGTGAAGGAGGGGAGTACTGGAGTTGAGGTTAGGGAGACAAGAGGGTTCAGTATAGTGGGTCTCGCATGGGAAGCATTTGGGAGAGGTTGCATTCTGCATGGATGAACAGAGATGGCCACATGAGAAGGGAAACATCAGCAATATGTGGAAACCCTTAGAACAAGTCATCAGCTGGGTGTTCTCTTAAGTCAGAAGGCTTAGGCAGAGTCAGGCGTTGTGGTCCATTGTCAGCACAGAGATGACAACCATTTAGAAAACAGAGGTGGAGATTTAACTCAGTGGTGAAACATTCTTAGCGGTCTATGGCCCCAACAAGCACTCACAAGCACAAGGATAACATAGAAAAACTGTTTGTTTCATTTCTCAGATCCCCAAAGCAAAGGTTAGTGGGGCTGCTTGAGGATAGATTTGTTTCCAAGATCATTTTTACAAAAGAATTTCATGTTAAGGCCCTTTAACAGAAGTATTTCAACATTGTTCCGCTTTTACTAGTTAAAAATAAAAAGCAGGAAACCTGATGGAATGTGCGTATATGCATATGTCCTCTACTGTGAGCATTTGGCTTCTATGATATTGAGTCACACGAGAATTCAAGTCTGGTGTTGAGGCCACTGCTGACATTTCTTTAGGGTTTTGGGAGTAATGAAATGTCGGGTTTCAATTCCGACAGTCTCTGGCCAATGAGTTTGAATCCAGACAGCCTTTCCCCTACTTGCCTTATGGGAAAGAGTGACTATTTCATGTAATGTCTAGCCACTGAGACATCTGTCAGATTCAGCATCAAGAGTCCTTTAGATGTCAAAGAAAATCACTCCTTGTGAAAAGCCTCCAGGCTTTTTTTCCCGTCTGCCATTTCACCCAAGTTTTCTGACTTTGCAGTAGAGTGAACAAAGCACTCGGCCTTGGTTTTTCTTTCCTCAGAAATGTTCCACTTGTCACCTGGTGGCACTGGTGTGCTCACCTGTTCCTGTGGTCTGTGATTGTGCCCAAGACACATATGACTGCAAACAGTGAGGTCCAAGAATAGTACCCATCGTATATCACAGGCATTAGCCGTCGAATTTCTGAATACTTTTCATCACGGGTAGGTTTTGCTCTGCCCATCCCTGAAGTGGGATGCAATTCCACTTCTGTAATTTAGGCAAACTGACTTCACAAAACAGCACCTTCCCTCCCCTGGAAAATTAAAACTTAAACAAAAACAGGTCCAGAAAAGCTATCAGATTCTTCTGCCTGCTAGCATCTTCATCTCTGTGGAAAAAAACCAACAACAGGGAATCTGTGGTGTTCCTTTCTATGTTTTAGAGTTTACAGCCCCTGCCTTCTTTCCTTCAGTCTTTCTCATGAGCTTAGGCACCAGCTATTTGGATAGTTTTTGGTTTTGGATGGTTTTTGAGAGTCTTGAGGTTCAAGGTTAACATTATGTCACTTGCTATCTAGAACCTACTTCATTCTCAATGACATAATCACCCACTGTGTTTCAAGGCCCCAGACTTATACATGGTTTAGGAAAGTGGCATATTCCGTTCTTGTAATTCCGTTCTTGCAGCCCCATGTTAGCTGCAATACTATACAATTACCAATAACCGTTGTCTTGTACTCGCTAAAGTCAGCAGGTCTCAACCTGTGGCTTGCAACCTCTTTGGCGAACCCTTATCCCCCAAAATATATTAATGATGATCCATAACAGTAGTGAAAATAATTTTATGGATGGGGGTCACCACCTCATTACTGTGAGTGGTCTCATCTCAGCATACAAATTTAAAGTCTAGCAGAAATCACAGGACCCCAGGACACAGCCCAGTGTCATGGTCCTTGTGCCAAGAATTTCTTCAGGTCATCACTGGGCTCTGCTTAGGGAGCAATCTTTCCCCTCACTCAGAAAATGAGTGAAGAGAAGTTGGAAATGCGCGAGGAGGGGCTCACGTCCTCCTTGAGCACAGAAGTCTATAGGAACCCATAATTCTAGCTCTTACAGCTACCACTGGTGTCTCTATTCTCCACGGTGTAAATTTGGATCAGAGATCCCCTGCTTTTATACGATAAATGTGAATGCTTATCTCTAAGTGTCCAGGGAGCCAACCAAACCTCTATGCTAGGCAGCAAGATACCATAAGAACAAAGGCCTCTGTGAAGGAAATCTTGTATTTGGAAGGGCATCTTCAAATATGAAAAGAAGAGTTAGGTTAATAAAGAGATATTTATAAATGGTGTGTAGTTCATGGAAGAAAAGAATTGTTGAACAAATATTTACAAATACCTCCAAAGTATGCAAATTAAAAATGATTTTTAATTGAGCATGATGCTCAAATAGCAATGCTGCCTTTAAGATAAGAACTCCCTTATGCATGACAAAACTGATGGGATTTAAATTGATTTAGGCCTTTTGAAAATGAATTGGCACTGTGTATAAGCAACAGGTGGTATGTTGAGGAAAGCATGAGGTACTTGGCCAGGATGCATCATAAATAACCCTGAAGGCTGGACTTCTCCAGGAGGCTCTTTTATACTTGTATGTTGACATCACTTTTGCAGGGGAGATTGTTAGGACAGTTGGCCACTGTACATCCAAAGACAAGGGGACTTTATAGTTCAGAAGGCAGGCCAGGCCCTCAGTTTGGTAAGTTAGAAGACAGGGAGCAGAAAAAACTGGAAGCCACATCCCCGAAGTTCAAGTGGGAATTACTGACCAAGACCAGACTCTTGAGTTTCAGGCCTTCTGTTTTTCTCTTTAATGTTAAAGAATTAATGGAAAGCTTCTGCAGTATTGGCAAATTTAGACTTAATGGTCTGACATTAACTGTTGGTATTAAATAGGTGAGCTTAAGCTTTTAACTTAGGTCTCAAAGGAGATGGGCCTTTCTTTTGTGTGTGGATTTGTCTAGCTGGCAGAGAAAGTGTTGTAACATGCATGGCTGTCATAAAGAAAGAGCTAGATTTGGGAGTCTCTGTGTGCATAAAATTGTGAACCTATTATCCATTGGATAGTTCCAAACCCTTAGCTACACTGGAAGTCCTGATTGAAATCAGTGGATCACAAAACCAAAAAAAAGAGGCATGAATACGGGAACGAGATCTGTAGGGATTGGGAGATTACTGGGGTAGGAGGGAAATGAGACAGGGTAGGAGTAAACATAACACACTATGTACATATGGAATTGCTAAAGAACAACTGTAATCACTGACTAAGATGAGTTGGTCGACATTGTAGCACAGATGAGAGACATGTTTGTAGAGCTGAGAAATACAGAGCTACCAGGAACTATAGGACTCTTGCCTCCTGTTTAACTTTCTACCCTCTCAAGACTACACTGTTACTGTGTTTACTCAATGTCTCTTACTCTGTGTTACTATTGGGTTCGGTCTATATTTTCTTGTGTCTTTGCTGGGCTGAAGCTTTTCATCCCTCTCTGCTTTGCAAACTCCCTCACAAACCCCGTCCTCTCTAATACCCTTAATTTCTCTTTTCACAACCCCACCGCCACTTTCTTTGCCCATCTGGTCCTTACCCCTCTCTTTTCCCACCATCCTACACATGCTGCATTTCTTCACGTTCTCTTCTTTAAAGTGGTGTCAGTTTTTCAAGCCTATTTGTAGCCTTACTGGACAGTATGTACCTGCCGGCAACCTCTTCGAATGTGTCATTTCCAGTGCTAACGTTAAGGTTTCCCCTCTACACCTCTTTGTAACCTCTTCTTCCTACATGGCATCCTTAGGATTCTAGTTTTCCCTGCTGTCAAACCACAGGCATGAATATCTTCCTTGACTTTTTATTCTCCAGTTGGGTACTGCTTGTGCCTCTCAGAGGTGACTCAGATCCATGATGGCTCTTCCGCCATCACCTGTGCCCAGATCACGAACCCCCCCCCACCCCATGTGAATTACTGAATTATCTGCTCTTTGGTCTTCTACTCTTGGGTATAACTTGTCTCCAGCCTCTTGTCAACCAAGAGGTAAAGCGTCCTCTCCTTGACTGAATTCTTCACTTGTCAGTCATCCTGGCTTCCTTGTTATGCTGCTATGCCCTCTGTAGACCCAGATCAGTTATTGGCTTTTTGTTTTGTTTTGCCTTCTTTTCTTATCCTGGATGTGCCCCTACCTGGAGTGCATTTCAATTCTTTTCTCTACTGGCACACCTGTCCTGATTAGACTTGTTGTGTGGATTCTCTTCATAGTTTGCAGTATTCTACCTTTCCCTTTAATTTCCCCCTCTTGTGTTTGCTTGTGAGTTAATGAATTTTTAGCCCTTAAAGGCAGAGCTTTGTCTGATTGGGGCAACCATGTATTCCAGCTTAGTGCTGCCTCAAGGCCAGTGAGCACAGTGTGGAACCAGAGCTTCTTCAAGGAAAGGAGCACCTTTCAGAATACGTCCACACCCACATCTCAGTGTGTGTAAAGCTGAACAATTGGAGAGGGTTTAGAGAAACATGAGCAGTGGGTGGCTTAAAAGGTTTAATTGGCTGCCTTGTTTTGCACAGGTAGCAGGAGGAAGCCATTAGAATCAGTAATGCTGGTTTAGAGGCATTTACGTCTACCCTATAGAACACAAAGAAAGAGGTTCTTACTAAGTTAGCTTGCATCAGTTTCAGTATCATCTTTCTCCTAATAGAGAGACATTATGAATATATATTAATATTTAAAGGTGTCAGAGTATTAATCTTTTAAAATTATTTTTCTTTTACTAGGTAAAAAAAAGGACTTTACTTAACTTTTTTCCTATTTTGCTCAATGAACTCAATAAAGTATATATAACTATAGTTTATTTTAAAAAATTATGACAAAACTTTTTGAATTTTAATTTGTGTTTTAAAAGCAAATATACACTAAAAGATAAAGCAGTGGACAGTAAGAAAATCTATGAAAATAAAACCTAACTTAGATTAAGTATTTTGTAGGCAAAATAAAATAATTGGAAATCCATATAGAAGTTATCATTTGACAGGACACAGACCAGATATCTTTAGTTCTTCTCAGATAGGCATTCTCCAAATCTGGGGAGTCCCCAGCTTCAGGCAGCTCTTACGGTGAAGAAAGGACTTGGACTACAAGGTGCATCCAATGCCAGCTCTGCAGAATGAATGATTCATGTTGCAACCATGACAGGCATCGCCATGTGTTCCATTTTAGATGAGGACCACCCACATTCCACATATTCTGCAATGTTCTTTAAAATGCAAGGCCAAAACATTTCCCTCAGAAATATAACTTTGAATAAGTCTGACCACTTAAAACATTCATTTGAAGCCCATTATTCTCTGTAAAAGACAGAGAAGAAATGCTAGCTTAGAATACCTTAAAGGGGTGTATGTGTGTGGATGCCTTGCCAGTCTGCCTTTGCAATAAAGAATGAAAGAATGTTAATATGCTTGCTGTTCCTCCTTCCTGTTTGTCTTTTTCTTCTCAGTGACTAATCCCCATTTTGCTTTCATGCCACATATGTTGTATCTAGGTTTTATATATGACAAAAAGAGTGTAAAAATTTGTCTTTCTAAATCTAGATTACTTCTCATGACATGAAAATCTCCAATTTTGCATTTTCCTGAAAATGACATAAGCAATTTTTATTTTATTTACATTTATTTATTTTACATCCCAAGGATGCCCCCTCTCTCCTCTCCCAGTCCTGCCATCCCCTCCTTTCCCCTTCCCCTTCCTTCTACCATCAACCTTCCCCAACACATTCATTCACATCAGGTCTGAGCATATCCTCATCCACTGAGGCTAGGCAAGGCAGCCCTGCCAAGGATAAGTGATCCAAAAGCAGGCATTAGAATCCATGTTAAAAACAGTGCTCTTCCCCTCCATGCACATGAAGATCAAGTCAACCATCGGCCAACATCAGATGTGCAGGGTGCCTACATCCAAACCACTGAATACTCCTTAGTGTTTCAGTCTCTGAAAGCCCCCATGGGTCTGGGTTGGTTGTCTCTGTTGGTCCTCTTGTGAGGTTCCTGTCCCCTCCAGGTCCTTCCATTTCCCCCCACCCCCAACACTTTCACAGGACACCTGGAACTCCATCTCATGCTTTGCTGCAAGTCCAAACATCTATATCAAACCACTGAGGAGTGGAGCCTCCCAGAAGACAGTCATGTTAGGCTTCTGTCTGCAAGCATAGCAGAGCATCATTAATAGTGTCAGGGGCTGGCTCTCTACCTTGGGGTGGGTCTCAAATTGAGCTAATCATTGGTTGGACCTTCCCCCAATCTCTGTTCCCCTTTATCCCTGCACTTCTTGTAGGCAGTGTAAATTTTGGATCAGGGGTTTTATGGGTGGATTGTTAATTTTGTTCTTCTTTATAGTTGAGTTTAACATTCCTGTGAAATGAGCTCAAAAATGAATTCTAATAACTAAATAGGCAAACCTGTTGAGTGGCGTCATTTTGGATATTCTGATGTAAACAAATAAGTAACTGGCTTGTAGATCATCCTAGTGATTTCTGGGTATGAAAGTCCCATGGCCTGATTACATAAAGAAGTTTGTTATTTTGTTTGTGATGGAGAGGTCATGTAAGTCTCTCAACCGAGTCCTGGGAATCTGCTGAGTTAAGATTTAACAAGAGGTGCAGAGCAGGTTCAAGTGATATAGAAGTGGAAATGACGGGTAGAAGTCTGCTCCTAGGGATCCTCTCGCATGAACTTCAGAGAAGCCTTTCTCTGTTTGGAAATAATGTTGGTACCATGTTTTGACCTCAGAAGACCTGGTGGTAGAGTGAGAACTGAGGATTGAGCTAGTACAGGCTGCCCTTCATAGTTTTTTATCCAGTAATATATGATCAGCAAGACCACAGTGAGGATGAATTATTCATATTAAATAGACTCTCATCCTTATCTAGTAAAGGAATGTGGCTCAGAGCCTCGTGAGGAGAACCGTGACAGGCCCATCTGGAACCTGGGAGAGTGGAGATTATCTGATAGAATACTGAATAGAGCAGGAGGTGAGAGTGATGGGTTTGGTTCATTCTGGACCCGGGATAAGAATCTTCCTCAAAGTCTATAACAACTGCGCAGCTCTTCCTTCCAGCCTTTTTGGAGCTCATCCTTATTTTGTGGTTTCTTTGTAATTACTCCAGTGGTTTCTCAGAGTTAGTCAGATGAGTAATTTTTATGTTGTGCCTGGTGTTAGATGCTTGCTTTAAAAAAGCTAAGACACCACAAGAACCCAGGGTGGGTGCTAGAGCAAGGTGGGCATTGTCTTAAAGTCCACTCACTCCCTTAGTCTCGCATACAATGAGAGAAAGTAGTGATTTTAAATTTTGGAAAGAAAAATCTGCCCTATGACTCAGATTTCCCTGCCGTGGGGCTAGTTGTCTTTTCATCTCTCTCCGTGAACCAGAACCCTGTTTGTAGCTAGGAGAGCCACAGCTGAATCAAATATAAAGATCCCCTGGTGGCCAAAGGCCATTTATGGAGTCAGAGAGAAGTGGTACAGACCACTGGGGAGGCAGCAGTAGAGACCACTGGGAAGAGAACACCAGCCCATCCCAGGGACCCCAGGAAAATCATGGCAATCTAGTACAACCTGCTGGCTCACCTACTCAGTTAAAGCTGAGTGGGTTTTGATCACACTGTACTTTCAAAACAGCTCTTGGATTCTCATATCTCCTGAGCTCTTTACTAATGTAAGTAAAAGATAATGTAGGATTTAAGTTAAATGGAATGTGCTTTATTCTTTAAGCTTCCCTGTGAATTAAAACAAGGCTGTTCTTGGCACAATGGCGGTGGCACTTGAAAATTCTCCTTATGTCCTTACAGAGTACAGTACAATCCACAGCCCTTCAACACCCATTAAAGAGTCAGATTCCGATCGGCTGCGTCGAGGGTCAGATGGGAAGTCACGTGGCCGAGGCAGGAGAAACAATAATCCCTCACCTCCCCCGGATTCTGATCTTGAGGTATGTCGTTGCCTATACTAAAATAGAGAACAAGAGGTCACATAGTTCATTAATGGGTCAATAGAGCTGGCTTGTGAACATCAGAAAGGAAGGACCCCAACACTTTGGTTATTGCTTATTGTTCATAGTAACAAAACAAAAAGTTTTCCTCTTTGGTATTACCTGTCTATCATTGATAGTCTTCATAGTTGATGCAATTTGTTACTGGATATTTCTGCTGTAGTTCTGCAATGCTGGAAATGGGACACAAGACCTCAAACAAGCTGCATGTGTGTGCTGCACCATTGAGGGTCTTTCAGGCTTTATGCAATTGCTTCTGTATTTTCCTTCGAAATGTCTACAAAATACAGAATCTATTCATTTCTCAAGAAAAATAGTAGCCAGGTGTGGGGTAACACACACCCATATTCCCAGCACATGGGAGATAGAGTTGTAGAAGGATCAAAAGTTCAAAGTCATTCTTGGCTCATGGTGAGTTTGAGGCCAGGCTAGGCTACATGGCAACGCTGTCTCTCTCAACAAAACGCAAATGGAAACAAATTTGGCAGTTTTGCTTGAACAGCTTCTACCATACTACTGTGTGTCCCTGCCATTTCAATTAAGTAAATGCCATCCTAAAAGATCATAGTAGACGCCACTTTGAAATTAAAGACACATCTGTGTACATTGAGAAAGGAAAGTCAGGAATGTTCTGAACTTGAAATGGTAATCAGCTACTGGGAGATGTTTTGGTGGAGTTCAAAAGCAGGAGGATTAAGCGAGAACTCACAGGGTGGCAGATTTCATTGCCTCGAAGCCACTGCAATTAAGTTTCTGCTTTTTGCCAAAGTAAAATCGGATGGTGGAAAAGTTGATTATTTTTGGCTGAAAAGATGAACATTTTCCAGCAGCGTCTCTGTACATGAATATGTGCTGGTGTAAGGAGGAATAGGAAAAAAGAGAAATGGGTTAGGGAGTCTGTAGTATCTCAAAGAACTTTTTGAAATGAACTCCAAATCCAGTTCAAAGTACCCCCTGATATCTTACCTGATATCTAAGAGTTTGTATGGGGTGACTGCTTAATTTTGAAAACTAAAAACACCTGATGAAAAAAATATGGCTGCTCCTCAGTATCCACAGGGGACATGTTCGAGGACCCTCCTGTTGATACCCAAACTTCAAGTCCCCCCCTATGCAGCACACTGTTCACACATGCCCCATGCAGTCCCTCTGCTGTTTGTGTACATCTTGGGAACTGGAGCCCAGGGCTGACTTCATGCTGAGCAAGGATTCTGTCACTTAACAGCCTCTCTAGTCTTCCAACAGTTTAATGTCTAGACTACTTATGATACCTAATAAAATGTAAATCACATGTAGATGGCTTTATCCTAAACTGTTTATAGGATGTTATTATAGGATAATAAATATACAGAGGTTCAGGAAACATAGTTTGTTTTTCTAAGTATCTCTGTTGCAGAGCTCAGATATGCTGAGAGCTGATCATGTACCTCATCCTCTGCTAACTTCCTAATCACTAACGTGAGGTGAATGAACTAGGGAAAGCTTCACTTTCTGTTTAATACTTAACTTGATTAGAGTAAGTCATAAGAGTTATTTTTAATTCTTCTTATCTTCTGAGATAAGGTCTCTTTTGAATGGCTTTCAACTTCTGAACCTTCTGTCTCTTAGAACTTATAAGCGTTGCAACTCACTGTTCACCTCCTGGGAACTAGAGTGGAGACACTACTGTGGAATAGAAAAGGCTACCTCTTTTCTATATTTACATTGACCTTACCAACACAGCACCCCTCCTGTGCCTCATCTGAGCTTAGAGCTGAAAGCCGAGAGATGCCCTTAGGAAGAGTTATGTTTGAAAAAAGGCACAAGTTCAGATATTTCATTTGTATGTCACTTCAAAACTTCCGTGTCATGTCAAAGTTAACTGACAGCAGTGTCCCGCTGACTTGGTTCTTCCCTTGTAGAGAGTGTTCATCTGGGATCTGGACGAGACGATCATTGTTTTCCATTCCTTGCTCACAGGGTCCTATGCCAACAGATACGGGAGGGTGAGTACACCAAGCACCAGCTGTGAACTGCTGGAGAGTGATTGTGCCTAGAATTATTTAATTTCTGTCCAACGAATGGCATTTGCATGTAACAATACATTTAAGATGTAAAGAAGAACATGATTTATTAGTGTGGCCAAATTTACAACTAAGGCAAAAATGCATTTAAGTGGGGAAGAGAAAAGATAATTTTTAAGTCTTAATTTTTTTTATTACAATGTATTCACTTTGTATCCCAGCTGTAGCCCCCTCCCTCTCTCTTCTACTCCCACACCCTTCCCCTGTCCACTGATAGGGGACGTCCTCCTCCCCTTCCATCTGACCCTAGCCTATCAGGTCTCATCAGGACTCTGTGCATTGTCTTCCTTTGTGGCCTGATAAAGCTGCTCCGCCCTAAGAGAGAGGTGATCAAAGAGTCAGCCACTGAGTTCATGTCAGAGACAGCCCCTGTTCCCCTTACCAGGAAGCCCATTTGGATACTGAGTGGCCATGGACTACATCTGTGCAGATGTTCTAGGTTATCTCCATGAATGGTCCGTAGTTAGAGTACTAGTCTCAGAAAAGACCCCTGGGCCCAGATTTGTTGGTTCTGTTGCTTTCCTTGTAGAGATCCACTCCCCACCAAGTCTCTCTATCTCCCCATTCTTTCCTAAGATTCCCTGCACTCTGCCCAAAGTTTGACTATGAGTCTCAGCACCTGAGTTAATACCCTCCTGGGTAGAGTCTTTCAGAGGCTCTCTGTTGTACGCTACTGTCTTGTTCCCTGTTTTCTCCTTCTTTGGATGTCTGTCCCGTTTGCCTTTCTGAATGAAAGGGTCCTCCTTTTTGATTAGCTTCTTTAGGTGTACGGATTTTAGTATCATTATCATATATTATATGTCTAATATCCACTTAAAAATGAGTATATACTATGTGTGTCTTTCTGCTTCTGGGATACCTCACTCAGAATGACCTTTTCTAATTCTCGCCATTTGCCTGCAAATTTCATGAATTCCTTGTTTTTAATAGTTGAGTAGTATTCCATGTGTAAATATACCACAATTTCTGTATCCATTCCTTAGTTGAGAGACCTCTGGGTTGTTTCCAGAGTCTGACTATTACAAATTAAGCTGCTACGAACATGGTTGAGCAAATGTCCTTGTTTTATACTTGAGCATATTTTGGATATATGCCTAGGAGTGGTATAGCTGGATCTTGAGGTAGCACTATTTCTAATTGTTTGAAAAAGTACCAGATTGATTTCCAAAGTGAGAATGGTTGGATTTTAGATTTTATTGTGAATAGAAAAGAGGATGGAGAAGTGACTTGGATTGGGGCAGAAGGCAGTATGTGATACATAGAGAAAGATGGTTCTTGCATTGTGTCCCGAGCAGCTGGAACAAGGATAAACTGATTGTCAGGAAAACCTGGAGATGTTTTGACACATTTATTTGGACAAGCAAGACAACAGGTAGCAGGTACAGCCAGCTGTTCTTTAGAACTGGCCAGAGCTGGGGTACCAGCTTTAACATTAGTATTGTGAAGGTTAAAGCCAAAAGCACCTCAGATCCTTATCCGATATTCTTCCAAACATCTATCTAGCATCATCTCTGTGCTAGGCACTCTGATCACCTGTTGTCTCCTTGCTGGAGGCTTCTTTTTTGGGGTAATTTGGGTAGGTGGGGTGGAAGACACGTTGCTAAGGATATTGAGAGGTAGCCAGTACTGTGAAAGAGAACTCAATATTTTCCTCATTAGGGGACATTGGAATCAGGTAGAAGGTGTTCTCAACTTAGATGATTAATCCTTGAAAAATACGAAATTTGTTCAGAATTCTTCCAAACAATGAGAGTAAGCAAGCTGACTGGAATGGCTTGCACCCCTTTTGTTCCCCAAAAGTAGCTTACTGGCAGTCTGCCTCTCTTTTGGAGTGCAGATTTACTTATGTTCTTGACCATTGTCAGGAAAGTATGTGGCCCCGCCTTCCTCTGCGTGCATAGAAAGAAATGAATGCCCGACAGTGTGGTGGCTGTTCTGTTTCTATGGGAACCAGATACTTGAGAAGTAGCTTAGTCACAGTAGCTTAGGCAGCTCAATGAGTGGGCCATTCAGTAACGAGATATGGGATCTGGTAGATATAATGCAAAATCAGGACATGTTATAGCAATATATATACCCCCTCCAGAGATTCAAGAGTGCTCCACCTTCTGTGTAATCCTAGCTGTAGGGAGAAGGCATGCTGGGTGTTATGCGGAAGTATTGTTTTGTAACAAAACTGGTGAGGACAAAATAAGGTGTTCTGTATAGTTTACCTAAGGCCGAGGAAAGAAACAACGTATTAACAGGAATGTAGAGTCTGTGGGTGTTACTGTCATTGAGGTATTTCTAATAATCTGTATTCTAGCCAGTTTTGTTTAATGAATTTTTAAAAACTGTTTCCAAGCTGCATCCAAATTCCTGAACTTCACTAAAGAAAAATTAGAGTTTTGTTTTGTTTTGTTTTTTTCCTATAGAATGTTCTCCTTAAAACAGATGACACAATCCAATTTTCAATACTGAATTATAAGCCTCAGACTTAACAGTATTCAACTTACTATTGTATAGATGACTCAAGCAGGATGCTTGCTCATGAGAAAATTCCAGAAATATCTTCACCCAAGGCAGCTGAATGAGTGGAATATTCAGTAAGGAGATGCAGAACCTGATAGATGTAACGCAAAATTAGGCCATGATATAACGTCTACCACTCCAAAGGTTTGAGAATACCCCACTTTCTGCGTCATCCTTGCTGTGGGAAGGAGGTATGCTGGGTGTTAGATGGAAGTGTTGTTTTGTAAAAAAAAAAAAAAAAAAAGCCTTGATCCTCAACACTTACCCTTTATTCTTACTCAGTATCCCTCTCTCCTGAAATTTTGGAAGTGTGGAAACTAAGGGTATTACAACTCTCTCATCATTAAAAAATATATAGGAAAATATACAGGAAGAGATTGCAGAAAGCTGAGCAGGTAGAGTGGCAGCGCCCCCAATTTCTTAAGTGTCTGGGTTCATTGAGCTCCATAGGGATGGTATGAAGCTCTCTTCACAAGGTAATCAGCTGTTTTATTTGTTTGCTTTGCCAGCTTGATGTTATTATTGTTGTTTGGGACAGAGACTTATGTAGCCCACGCTGGCCCAAAAGCTGCCTATGAAGCCAAAGGGTACCTTGAACACCTTGATCTTCTTGCTTTTACCTCCTAAGTGCAAGGATTACAAGCATGCATCCCTACTCCTGGCTTGCTACCAGGATTAATTTATAGATTATGACCTGACAGGGTTTGAAATCACACACAAAATGTTTAAAGCAGAATATTATATCTGGTTTAAATATTTGATAAGTACATGTATTTAAATTCATACAAGGCTTTATTGTCACAAACCAATTACAACAGCAGTAGCAAATTCCTTGTCTTTACTTAAAAACAAACAAACAAACAAACAAAATCCAGAATGCTTGAGTCCTGGCAAGGTTGTCATTGAGTTGACATGATGGCAGTGGTTTCAACCTCATGGATTGAAATCATGTGACATGGCCTATGGTACGATGGAAACTGGAGATTTAAGGTGAAGTGTATCATCTGTCTCAGTTCCGAGCTCTTGACCTTGGGAAGATTATGCTGATTGAGAATCAGCTCCCTATCCATAGACGAACTGCTTGGCCTTCGGGATTGCTCCGATGCTTAATTAAACCTTGAATTGAAAAGCACCATGTCTTATTACTAGCAAAAACCAATAGTAAGTAAAGCATGCCACTTGCTTAGTTTACAGCTGTTCTTTGAGTGCCTGTTGTAGGACATGCCAAGGTTCTAAGAGGCTCTCTAACGTTACTTTATGCTGTCTGAGCCTCTCTAGTGGCTCTGATCATTTAGTACATGGAGAGACACTTATTCTAGCCCATTTCATCTTGGTATTCCAGTTAACCAGTGATGATAACTGCTTCTCCTTCCTTCGTCTGAAGGGAGAATGCTAAATTTACAAGAGAGTCTGGTTACTTACAAGTGTTCTCTCTACTTTGGAACTAGACCAGAGCCACAATCTTGTCCTGACTACCCCATTCTGCCCTGATACTACTAGAGCAGCTGAGGAGGGCACAGAAACAGAAACAAACAAACATGGCCATGTTCCAAGCTAACCAGATCTGTACTTTCAGAAGTTGTATCTCATGCAATTTCCACATTTCATAGTTTTTCAGCATCATCTAGATCAGAGACTAAAAGTCCCTAGCCATAGGGCAAATATGCTCCACAGCCTACTTTTTGCAGGCTCTTTAAGCCAAGATGCTTATTGTTTAAAAAAAAAACACATAAGAATATGTGCCAGAGATATGTAAGCCTAAAACATTTATTTTCTGCCCCTTAAGAGAAAGGTAGTCTCTACTTCATTCTCTGCTCTGAACTTTGACCTGATTCTGATTCCTCTTCCTCCTGCCTTTGAAGTTTGGGAATCATGGCAACGCTCTGGCTGACTGTGAAATCAAGTCATATAGGCATCAACTATCTGAATTTGGGTCCCCAAGGAAGCTCAGGCCGGCAAACTCATTGAAGAAGATACAATGCCTTTTAACAAATAGGCTTAATACATGATGGAACAAACGTAATTAAATTTTTATCTTTGAGACATGGTTTTATGTAATCCAGGCTTGCTCACACTCACTGTGTAGATGAGAATGAGCGTGAGCCTCTGACCCTTCTGCTTCCTCCTCCTGAGTTATTTGACCGTAGTCCTGGGCAGGGCTGTAGACCCAGGCATAGAAAGGCCTCTTGTATGCTTAGCAAGAGCGTTACCAAATGTGACATATCCCAGCTCCATGATACATCAATTACTTAGCACTCTCGAGTGTATATTCCTCCAGGCTTTGTGTAAGCAAGGTTTGGCAATGCACAGCTCAGTGTGTAGAGATTTCTGGGATTGGTGTCCTTGTCAGTGACCAGTCAATAGGGAAAAAGAAAAAGCTGAGCTGCATGGGTGAGACACTGTACACTGTAGCTGAGCTGCATGGGTGAGACACTGTAGACTGGGTTGGAAGAAGCATGCAGCTCTGCTATGACATCTCTCTGTGTACACAGAAAGAAACAGACTGTGAGCTTAGTGAACATGTAGCAGTTGTAGCAATAGTTCTCAGCTCTGACCAATGAGTCATTTTCATATCCCCTGGAGGCTCTGATCACCCTAGCAGAGAACACCAACCCTGTGGGGGTGGAGAGGAGGTGGAAGAAGATGGATATCCCAAAGAGAGGTGCTCTGGTTTTATTTTCTTCTTTGTATGTTGATATTTAATTAGGTCAAAATAAGATATTAAATGGCTCCAAAAATAACCTCTGGATGCTGTGGGATGACACAGAATATAAAGATCTCCAAACAAGCCAGGCGGTGTTGGCTTATGCCTTTAGTCATAGCTCTTGGGAGGCAGAGGCAGGTGGATTTCTGTGAGTTGGAGGATAGCCCAAAATAAATTTAAGAATTTAAAGAAAACTCAAAACAGACAAATGTAAACATTACTTTCCTGACCATCAAAGATATGCCCAAGGAGCCATCTCTTCCTTTGTCTTCACCTTTGACCCGAAGCCTCTGCCTCTCCCTTTATTTATCAGCAATTTCCTGCTAACTCAGAACTTCAAGTACAAATAACATAGACAGGGACACTCTAGCTAGCTGCCTTCATCTGGCAGCCTTGCCTTTAATTGCTCTCCACTGGGAAACGGAATGCGACAGATGAGCAGGGAATCACAGCTGCGTCCTTACCACTGGGCTGGCCTGCCGCCACGAGCCACTTTCCTTTCCTGAGGCTTTGCAAAAAGCACCCCGAATCTTAGTCACTTCTGCCCCTTAACAATCCCATCCAAAGAGTGGAAGCAATCCTGGAGAGTACTGGAGAACACGGTGAAGCATCCAGCAATGTACAGATGGGGACTGCATATCTAATATCTGTTATTTCTTGTTTGGGGGTCCAAAGGATGGGATGGATGGCTGTGTACATTTTGTTAGAACAGCAAGAATATATACCAAAATAAAAACATATCTATAAAGCATAGAAGATCAGCCTTAGAGAAAATGAATAGCAGAAAATGTGTCAGTAATAAAACTGATGAAGCTTCATAGATTTTCTGAAGCCTATGCTGTCATGACATACCTTTTATCCAGCTACTATCTTCATTTTTCTTTCTTTGATTGTTGGGTTTTCTTTGTTTTTGTTTTGAGATAGGGCTTCTCTGTGTAGTTCCTGGCTGTCCTGTAACTTGCTCTGTAGACGAGGCTGGCCTTGAATTCAGAGAGATCTGCCTGCCTCTGCCTCCCGATTAAAGGTGTGCTCCACCACCACCGGGCCCCTTTCTTCATTTTCAGGGAAGGAATTCGGGAGGGAAAAATTACTTTATTCACCCAAGGAAGTACATCTATTACCAGACAATATCAGGATTATAACATAGTCTTCAAATTGACCCACTGTCCTCAAAGGAGAGCTCTAGGCAGAATTTAGTGCCAAGATCTTATGCCGCGAACACGGGGATATCGTGAGCAATATTACACACTGTACTGATAAGATGGAAATGTATGACCAAGATTAATCTGAAAAGAAAATCATTTCACAGTGCTTAGGGTAGGGAGGAATAAAGGTCTAAAGAGTGCCTGTAACACTAGAAAGGAGAGAGAGAGATAGGAGAATGGCCATAAATGAGATCTTGATAGGTCATTTGATTGGATTTAGCTATGGGTCTTGCTGTTGGCATCGTGTGGGCCCTGAGTGTGGAGACCAATTGGCTGGGTTCACGCTAGTGTTCTTTTTTTCCTCCCTCTTTATGCCATGGCTTGGCAACTGTCCCAAGTTTGGGATTCGTTGAGTTTTCTTCACAATTGAAATTAATCTTTGCAGCAGCAAATGTAATTCTCTAGTAGGGTATTATTTCCATGATGTTGAAAGTACAGAGAAAATGAACACAGGCTAGGGGCAAGTAAAATGACCTGATTAGCACTGGTTTCTCTACGTTCAACTCATGCAGGCAATAGTTCAGCCGTGATTCGTTTCTCACAAGTGTACATCTTCTCATGAATTATTTCCTAACTGACAACAGAACTACATCCAACACCCCAAACAAAGCATTGCACCCCCGCTGCCCAATAGGAAGGCCTTCCTACCCTGAACAAAGCCTCTGCATGCCCAAACATTTTTGGGTTTTTTTTTTCCATTTGATTGATATTCCCCAAAGATTTGCACCTGATTTGAGCAAGGTTTTCACACTGAGAGACAAACCCTCATAAGCCTTCTTGCATTGTTCACCTCATGGGGCAGTGATTGCTTCCTGCCAAGCTTTGCTGCCCACATAGTACTAGTACAGATAGCATTCAGCACTAGCACAAGTTTAAAATATAAGTACCATATCCAGAGTACCTGCTCATAGTATCTGCAGTAGTTGAACAGTCTTGTAAAAGCTCTTTTTAACCTAAGATGAATAAATAGTAACTTTTAAAATGTGATATACTTTATTTTTCCATTCAAAGCAGCAATTTCTAAAAATTGGTGTAGCCTTGATCTCAAAAAATAGTAGGATACACACTATGCAATAGACAGCATGTATTGTAAACATACTTGCACACACTTGTACATTGGAAATGGAAAAATGATAACAATGTAAAAGGCAAAATTGATTTTATTTAGCTAATTTATAATTTCTTTGGTATGCTATTGTTTTATAATTAGCCATAGCTTGTGAACCAGAGGTTCATCAGAACTGAAACAGCTTTTTGGGCCACTCAAGCAATGAATTTGTTATCTATGTTTGGTGCTATCTAAAGATAATAACTTTATTATAATAAAGATAAAGAGCTTTATAACAAAATCAAAATGACTTTGGGAGTACACGAATCTACTGTGATGTTTGGCCTTTATTAAATCAAACCTAAATATCTCAGGGTGTATCTTTTAAAATGCAGTTTCATATAAGTGAGTATATACCAACTGTTTCTTTCTGCTTTTGGAATACCTCACTCAGGATGATCGTTTCCAGGTCCCAACATTTGCCTGTGAATTTCATGATTTCCTCCTTTTTAATTGCTGAGTAGTATTCCATTGTGTAAAAGTACCATAATTTCTGTATCCATTCCTCGACTGAGAGTACCCACTTATATAGACCTATAGGATAGGATGGACATGCTAAAATCTATACACCTAAGGAAGATAAGCAAGAAGGAGGATTCAGGGTGGGATGATCAATCATCGGTTAGATGGACAAAGAGGATGGACATTGAATGTAGGAGAAAACAAGCAACAGGACAGGAGCCTACCAAAGAGGGCCTCTGAAAGTCTCTAACTAGCAATGTATCAAAGCAGATATTAAGACTCATAAACAAACCTTTGGCAGAGTGCAGGAAATCACATGAAAGAAGGGGAGTTAGTAAGACCTGGAGAGGACAGGAGCTCCACAAGGACCAAATATATCACGGCACAGGGGTCTTCTATGATACTGTTTCTCCAACCAAGGACGATGTATGGATACAAACTATAACCCCTGCTCGGATGTGGCCCATGGTAGCTCAGTACCCAATTGGGTAGGGTACCCTAGTAAGGGGAACAGGGACTATTTCTGTCATGTACTCAATGGCTGGCTTGTCGACCATTTCCACCCCCACCCCATCCCCAAGGGAGGAGCAGCCTAACTAGATCCCAGAAGAGGACATTACAGCCAGCCCTAAAGAGACATGATAAGCTAGGGTCAGATGGAAGGTCGGGAGGTCCTCCCCTATCAGTGGACTTGGAAAGAGGGCAGGGAGGAGATGAGGGAGAGATGGGGGGATAGGGAGGGAATGAAGGAGGGGGCTACGGCTGGGATACACAGTACATAACCTGTGATTAATATAAAAATAAATAAATTACTTAAAAAATGCAGTTTCATACAAAGTTGTGATGGTTTACTAGAGAAATTTCTAGACTCAAGTTTTGTAGACAAAAGAGAAAGGCTATTTTGCTTCTATCTGCAGAAAACATTCAGGATCCCATTCATGAAGGCCAAACAGAGAAACAGAATTTCCTCCAAGTTTCTGTCTTATTGAATCTCAGGGGGCAGCAAGCACTGAGCCAAAAGTTAATTTCCTTCCTTTTTTTCCTTCCTTCCTTCCTTCCTTCCTTCCTTCCTTCCTTCCTTCCTTCCTTCCTTCCTCCTTCCTTCCTTTCTTCCTTCCTTCCTTCCTTCGTTTCTCCTTCCTGAGAAAATGAATAAAAACAATTTTCTGAGGCATCCTCAGTTCTGTAGGGGTTTGTGCTTACCACTGAAAAATAGTGTGCTGAGGCCTGGAGCTAACTGGTGAGGAGCGTCACCATTTTCTTGCCTCGGCTGTTCATAACCACAATGTCCAGGGTGCAGCTCTCCTGTCCCCAGCAGCAGGCAGCATATGTGTGGGCTTTACTGGGACTCCCCTGGCTTTTTGTGGGTTATTTACTGCCCTGTGCCTGATGAATGTACTTCCAATGTTCTGGGCATGCAGAAGTGAAGACTCTAGAAGTGAGACCCCCAAACTGATCAAAGAGAAGAGAACTAGGAAGAGAACGAGCTCTCAGAAGGCGCTCTGATTGCTCAACAGTGTGTTCTGTCATGGTGTGTGAACTGTGATCAGCCAGGATGGTCCAGTTGACTCCGAGTAGCACTCAGGGATTATGTCGTCACAGAGATAAAGCTGCCCGATTTATAGGAAGATTATGTATGTTTATGTATAGCTATCAGTAAGACAAAGCATGCGGCTGCTTTGTAACTCTTTAAAAAGGCACTGAACTCTTTTCTGATCATTTCACCAAGTTCCACACAGAGGGGCCAAGCAACTCTGTGATGCCATTGCTCAGCGGTGGCTCAGTCAGTAAAATTAGAGAACTCCTTTGGGCCCTTCCCCTCTGTGTGTAAAAGCTAACCTTATGGCTACGCCATGAGACAGTACGACTTGCTGATAAAGGCAAAATAATGGTGATGATGACAGCATCTTCAAGCCGTGCTGTTTACAGGACAGTTAAGTTCAAATGATATGTGTGCACTGGGACTCTGCAGCCATTTTCAACATAAATGGGCAAACATGTAAGGATAGGAGCAAGAACTTGGACTTAGTCCTCAGAATCAACCTAATGTCCTTTTTACCTGAGGGCTCTGCGAAAATTTAAGGTTTCACTATTGTGTAATATCCGTTGCTGATACCCTGGTAGGACTATCTAAACCTTAAGACTCCAATGAAGGAATCTGAGTAGAAGCAGTAGATGGACCCAACATTTGACCCTGTATTAGAAAGAAGCTTGTCTGTGGTTAATGATCATTAAAACATCCATGAGATTAATCAAAACAAAACAAAACAAAACAAAATAGACTGCCTATAAGCAACCTGCTCATGGGCATTTTACACAAAACCTTCAGGGCTGATAGCCACTCTGGTACCCAGAGCACACACCTCCCCATACTGCTATGTCATACTGTCCTAGTCTGAGATAGTAATAGCCTATACAGTTATAGGCAGATAACCACAATTTTTGCCCACAAGAAACTTCTTGTAGAGGTGGCTGTTGCCAAGAGATGACTAAAACTCCAACAGTCTGCCATTGGTGTGAAATGAAACCAGTGTTACCTCATATAATTAATAGGGAAGCTGCCGTGTACACCCAGGACTAACAATGGCAAGGAGGCATCCTGTGTCCCTGTGCTAGCCAGGAGAGATACGTCCTAGAAGCTACAGATATTTGCACAGTGAGCAGTCTCCAGGAGTGGAGGTCAGATGATGACTCTGGCATTGTGGATATGGGGGGAATGTGCAATCAAGATCAAAATGCCAGCAGCCCTAATGAAGCACTCTAGTGTTCCTGTGATTCTTGAATTACACTTAAGATTTCTCCTCTGCAGCCATTCGCCATTGCAGTAGCATCATAAGGGAATGAGATGAAGCCCCCGTGGCTTGAAGCACAGACAGAGGCATTCCTGTTTCCAGGAAGAACATTGTCGGATGAAACAAGCCGAGTTAGCACAGGCCAAGCAGAGTCTTATCTCCTCTGCCTCGCTAAGCCTCTCATTTTGAGTACAGATTACTCAAGTCCGAGTCTGCTCCTTTATCAGAAGGGCTTTGTAAGCCTTTGTAAAATGATTTGATGTGTGATTCAGTATTTTAAAAAGTCTTTTCGATCCAAAGTATCACCAGCAATGGAAAATCGATATTGTCCCTCCTCCTGGCTATTGTAGCTCTTAGAACTGAAGCCATTTTCTATGCTTCCTGGGCATTAACCTGTTACCAGGTATAACAAGAATTCTGCATGGTTGTTTTTTTTTTTCCTCCTCTTATGGATTGCCTTTTAATTCAGTTGATTTTGCCCTTCAATACATGTATGGTTCTAATTTTAAGGATGACAAATCTGTCTGTTTTCTTTTGTTGCCTATTTGGTGACACATCAAGAAATCATTTCCATATCTAATGACGTGAAGGTTTTCTCCTGAACAACATAGAACTTAACTCCCATATTTAGGTCTTTGATTTATTAAAAGCTAATGTCTGTGTATGTGTTGAGGTAAAGACCCAGTTTCATTCAATTACATGTGGCTGTTCAGTTGTAGAGAAGACTATTGAATGGACTAAACACCTGCCACTATAATTTAACTATATGTGCAAGGCTTTATTTTTGGCATTTTTTGTTCCACTAGTAAAAAATTCTATTTATTTTGAAAACACATTGCTTTGTTTACTGTGGCTTTATAATATATTTTAAAATTTAACAGTGTAAGACTGCTCATTTTGGTGTTTTTTTTCTCACTTGAGGGTTCTTGTCCATTTTAGAATGGCTTGTTTTTTATTTCTATAAAAATAATGATTGATAGGGAGTGGACTAAATCTATAAATCACTGTATATTAACATTGTGATACTATATCGTTTATCTATTAAAATGGGATTTCTTGAGTTCATGACAGAAATAGTCCCTGTTCCCCTTACTAGGGTCTCCAGTTGGATCCTCCCCCACACAGGCCTGGGAGGAACAGCCTAGCTAGATCCCAGAAGAGGACATTGCAGCCATCCCTGAAGAGACAAGATAAGCTAGGGTCAGATGGAAGGGGAGGAGGTCCTCCCCTATCAGTGGACTTGGAGGGGGGCAGGGAGGAGATGAGGGAGGGATGGGGAGAGTGGGAGGGAATGAGGGAGATTCCCTCCCACTGGGATACAAAGTACCTAACTTGTGATTAATATAAAAATAAATAAATTATATTTTTAAAAAATGGGATTTCTTTTTCTATGTATTGCTACCTTTTTACTTAATTTTTTCTTTTAATAATAATTATTAAATTAAAAATAATTTTCAGTTTACACTCTATTAGTGTTAGGTGTTTTGTTTTTTCTCATTGGCTTCTTCTCAGCTACTTGGTTATTTTTATAGTTGTTATTGTAAATGAAATGATTTTCTCGTTTCTGCCCCTGATTAACTATTAGTATACAGAGGCACAATTGATATTTGTGTTAATTGTGGATCTTGAAACTATGCTGAATTTATTATTTCTATCATTTTTCAGACTATTTAAGCTATTCTTCATATATAACTAAGTCACTGCAAACAGATCTTTTTCCTTCTTCCTTTATAACTTTAGTGTCTTTCATTTGTCCTTCTTGTATGATTACTTTGCTCAGGACTTCCCGTACTGTGTTAAATGAATGGCAGAAGCAGAGGCCTTCCCATATTGTTGATCCTAGAATGTTTCTAGACTATGGAGTATAATATCAGCTGTGAACCTGAGGTGTGTTATCATCAAGTTCAGACAATTCTCTTTGACCCTAAGTTTGTGGAATGTCTTTGTCCAAGGCTTTTATTCATTTAGTTTTACAGTTTACCCAATTTTTCTTGTATTTCAATCTGTGTGCTCTTATTAAATCCTTCTATCTTTTCTGTTTAAACTCGTGACTGTTTCTGTTGAAGGAACCATATCATCTGTCTTCTATGTTTGGGTTTTCTTGATTCCATCTCTTTGGGGTATGTTCTTTTACCCCATGTATTTCTATAAACTGCTAGAATTAGAAGCTTAGTCAGATTTGGTTTCTTATTTCATTTTTACTTCCCCTTTTCTTCCACTTTCTTTTTCTTCCATTAGGATTTAGATGCCATTCATTTGGGTTTATCCTTCCAGTAAGAAATGAAGATGTCCAGTTATTCTGTTGAGGTCAGCTTTTGACTTCTACAGTCTCCTCCAACAGACCATATGGGATGCTCCTACTTAGCCTTTCCAATAACTCTTTTAATAGCTCCTTTTAATAACTGGTCACCTTCATGGACTGACAGGTGCCACACATTCCTTTATGTCTTTCCAATGAGAATAGCTTACCATCAATAGTTTCAAATCAAGGAGCAACTGTGCCCAATCTCTAGGTAAGCTTGATACCTGGTAGCTACTAATGAAGGTCTATTCAGTGACCAATAGTAACTGATTCTGACAACAGGCATTTCTCTAGAGTTAGTTTCCTTATAAGTCTCAATGTGAAAACAAGTATCTGTCAAAGATTTAAGTGCATCTATAACTAATCCTCATCAGAAGGAGACTGTTTACACTAGGGGAAATCATTAATGTTCCTGTGAGAGTTGGGGAATGGGATAGCTTCATCAGTTGGCTGCAACACTAGAAGTGCTATTTGTAAAAAATGACCCTACCACCAATAAGACTTCTCTCTAGAATGGTGAATTACTGATAATCTACAATGAAAGACAGTAGACAGGAGTGGTGAATGCATCTGATGGTCAAGTAGAACAGTGGAGACATTTGGTAGTGAGTTCTTCTTAGGATGAGATGTTACTTTGAAGGGAGGGCAAAGCTCTAAATTTTTCACAAATGGTGTGAGGGAAAGCAGTGCTTTTGAAGTGCCAAGAAAATAGTCAACAGCAAATGCCCCAGATGGTCCAGTGGATCAATGGAAACATTTGGTAATGAGTTTTTCTTAAAATGAGATATTACTTTGAAGAGCAGGCAAAGCTCTAAATTTTTCATAACTGTAGACCTGGAATCTGTTGCAAGAATAGTACATATTTCAAGAAAAGTAAAATTAAGCCAAAGACATGGTGATTTCCATGTCTCACTTTTGGTCCAAGAATGTGGAGAGTTTGTTTGTTTTGTTTTGTTTCTTCTTCTAAGTTTTCTGAAATAAGCCATCCAGCTAAGACTAACTTATTAATTGTACAGGATTAGCTCTTTTCACATTTAATTTACATCAGGCATGTTTTAAATTATAAAGGTATTAAAATATTTAATATGATAGGAAAATAAAATCTGTCATGAGATAATTTCAGCTGCTCAAATTGTGCTTGCAAATATATGTAGTCTCTCTATTTGCTGTTCTACCTTGGGTGAACCAGGGTGAGGTATGTTTGCACTTGACAGGTCAGTTTCCATGCATTAATCCAGCTCTTAAGGATATCAGGTAGGAAGGACCTTCTAGGGCTTTGCTTGGCTTTGTAAACTGTAGAGAGAGCATGGAAAACATCAGAGGATGCTCCAGGTAGAGAGAAATGGTGTGCTTTGCCAAACTTGCATTTTATTTAAGTTTTGTATTTCTTTCTGTAACATCTGGGAAGCATCTAGATCTGCGAAGAGATTGGGTGAGGAAACAGAAAAGAGGAGAGCAGAAGTAAAAAGAGGCAAGGAAAGGAGAGAGGAGGGGAGGGGAGGAGGGGGAGAGGAGAAAGGGCTAGATCATGGTTGTGTTTGATTCTCCTTAAAAGATATCCAAGAACACTTCTTTCCACAGAGGAAATTCCTTCCTAGTCTAAAGTTCTCCTTTCTTTTCTGACTGCCAAAGTGTGTTTTTGCTGTAGGAAATGTTTCTTAAACAGCACCATGAAGTGGCAGGTATAAAAACCATGAAAGAATGATAATAACAAGTAGCAAGCTGTTTCTGTAGTTTATGAAGGAAAGTTAAAGCACACTCCTTATTAAAAAGCAATAGGATAATTATTTTGATGCCCATGTAAATAAGCAACCATATCAACAAGA
Source organism: Pachyuromys duprasi (assembly GCA_028658305.1). Classification (NCBI taxonomy): domain Eukaryota; kingdom Metazoa; phylum Chordata; class Mammalia; order Rodentia; family Muridae; genus Pachyuromys; species Pachyuromys duprasi. The sequence goes on from CM053750.1 coordinate 37,699,204, forward strand.
AATAAGGCTTTTTAACAGCAGTGCTGTGAGCTACGTGTATTTCACGGTTGGCAATTAAGTAAGTATGGTAACTCTCTACTCTCACCACATGAAAAGACTTGTTGGCAGTGTTCTGTGGCAAGCCAGGGTGTTTTCATTGGCCTGAACCCTCCAGTACAGTGGTTCTCAACCTGTGGGTCTCAACCCCTTCAGGGGTCAATTGATCCTTTTATAGGGGTCACACAGCAGATATCCTGCACATCACACATTTGTGTTATGATTCATAACAGTAGCAAAATTACAGTTATGAAGTAGCAACAAAATAATTTTATAGTTGTGGGTCACCACTATGTTAAGAAGTCTATTGAAAGGTTGAGAGCCACTGCTCTAGGGCCTCTGTGCACTTAACTCTGGTGTTTTGTCTTAGAAACAGCTGTTTGAGCTGCCCTTGCTGATCTATTCTGTTCTGGGTGTTTGAGGGTTAGCTTCTTCTGGGATTTTACTGACAGAATCCCTGTGAAAAATTTCCTCTAAAACCAAGAGTCAGTGAATTAGTTGTTCCTTTGTTTTACTTATTTGTAAACTGTCTTTAAATTCTGGGATAGCAAGAGAACTTTCTGGGAGATTAGAAGGCATTAAACAGGACAACATAAGGAAGGTAAACAGGCTGAAGGACCTGTCAGGCAGTGAGTAGAAGTTGTTTTCATCTCTCAACTGTTGACCCTACTGTCTTCTGTCTCTCTTTCATTGTCAGTCCATTAGCAGAGCAATGGGGATGTTAGGGAAGCCATCTTTCCATATTTTCCACACCCTCTTCCCTTCTGTTGCTACAAAGGTAGGAAGTAGGTGGTACTGGGGTGGAGCTAACAATGTGGGAGGAGCTAGAGAAGTATGTAGCACGGGTAGAAGTGGGGGAGGGAAGTGGGCGGAGCGGTGGTGTGGCTCTGCAGACCCTGCTTAGCCCCTTGGTCTGAAACCCACTGCTCCATCCCAGGTTCCTTCTCTCTAGGAAGGAACAAAGATGTGTACAAAGATGGTGTGATTGTGGCAAGCTGAGAGACAGGACTCTTCCTGTGATTGCTGCTCTGTTTTCCTCTGGGAGGGCAGAGGTAGGCCCTAGCTGGCCGTCTAGGGCGCCTCTTCTGAACATGGCACAGCTGCAGGAGTTGCTGAATCCTGCCGCAGATGATCCAGGACATGCTTTGCTGAACTCATGGGCAGTTGTCAAAGCCATGAGCAAGTCTTTAGATTAATAGTAGAATGAGAAAACAGTACAGGAAGTGCACACCAGCCACGTTGGGCAATAGCGGTAAAGAGGAATGTTGTTTTCTTTGAATTGCGTATTCTTGACTCAAAGATAGGTGAAGACACAGGGTAACCCCTGCCAGGTGGATGGCCTACCTGAAGGGATAATTTGTCTATTTATAATTCTCTTGCTAGTTAGATTCTATACTTATTCCAAAGGTTTATTGTGATAAGAAAATATAACTATATGATATTATTATAAAAGATTATTCTTTGGGAAAAGTTAAAATGCTGTACACACAAAGCGGTTATGTGGGGTGCCAATAAAAGCTTCAGAAAGTGATTATATATTCTTTGCATACTTTCTTACTGAGATTTTTTTTCTTCTTAGCATAAATGATTACATCCAGAAAGCATATATTCTAAATTTCATATATTAACAATGCAGTATCATCCTAAAGAGCAAAACTATCTGTCTCCCCCAAGTTGATCAATACCAGTAGATGTGTTAAGGCAGAGGTGTTAGGACAGACTGGCCATGACAAGCATTTTGAAGGCATTACTGGAATCTCTTGGCATGTCGCTTCCTTCTGTGTGATGCGGACTCTTTGGTGCATGCAGGTGCCACAGCCTCAGCCCCTAGACTGAACAAGGTACCAAGCAGTCAGCTCGACCACCACTCCCTTTGTTGAGTAGACTTGAATCTGTGAGGAAGTCTGAATACATGCAAAAATGATAGTGACTTTTTACCCAGACTAAGATTTCTATTTGTTGCCTCTGAACTTAATCTAGATTTTTGGATATTTGGACAGTAAGTATATATAGTCTTTATGGATAGTGGCAGGAATTTCCTCTACTTCATGTGTCTGAGACCGCTATACTTTACTTTTGTAACAATAGGATACAAGCTATTTCTTTATGATGCTTAGTGATGTGCTTGGAGCACCTTTCATACAGGAGGTCACTGAAGCCTGCACATGGACTAAATGGTGGATAATACTGTTTAGCTGGCCTTTAGCTCCTCTAGTGTGGCACCTGTTCCAAACCTTTCCCGTCACTGCCTCCCTTTGAAATGAGATGATCACACAAATTTCTGACCTATGAAATTCTTCTTTTAGGATCCACCTACTTCAGTTTCCCTCGGACTACGAATGGAAGAGATGATTTTCAACTTGGCAGACACACATCTGTTTTTCAATGACCTAGAAGTAAGTTCTAATTGTTTCACACATACTTTGTGGAGCATATCTGAATATAAGTGATTGGTTCTGAAATAATGACTAGATATTGCTCTTTTAAGCATATAATTGGAGGATCGAGACAAAGTGCTTATAAAGCAATGTGTTTCCCCTTTGTGCTATTTATTACCTTTTAAGTTGGACCCTACATGATTAAAATTTGATGACAAGATTCCTTAGTATCAAGAATGATTCTCAGAAGCTCTATAAGACTTGCTTTCACCATTGAGATGTGTCCTTAAACTCTAAGAGATGTTCTGCGACTGCCTGTTCTGTACCTACTGATCCCTCCCTGGGCTTTTCTGTCCAGTCTGATTGTTTGGAGATGGTTCGCATCAGGCCTTTGCTGTTTGGACTGTGAAAATTTCTCATGTTGTAACTGCAGCTGATTTTATTGGGAGAAACATCTCTAAGATGGCTGACTGATGGTGAATGGATGGCAACAGACATGAGCTTAGGGAGTTGCATTCCCAACAAAGAAAGGCCTTGTTTTCACCTATCTCCATCCTGACAGAACATAACCATAACTGCACTGCCCTCTTCCTTCACAAGGACAGTTGTTTATTTAACTCTCACTGCTAAGCAAGCTTGTGGTAGGTAGGACTGCCAACAGGCATTAATCATCAAGTAGTTGTTTTGCTAGGTTTTATAAGCGTATGTTATTTCAGACAGGAGGAGAATCTCAAAGATTCAAATAGAACTTTTACTGATCAAAGTTAATTGGCAGCAATTGGCCTTTAAATATTTCCTGATGTTTCCCTTCTCAAAATCAAGCAAAATGCACCTTATTTAATAGAGGAGGCAAAATCACTTGAAAAATGCCAGTGTGTGACAGAACTTAAATGCGGTTTGTTCAACATCTGTCCTGTGTTTTGATTTCTTTTCATCTGCAATGAAATAACTCACAGGCGAATTGGCAGCTTCCAGTACAATAAAACAATTTAAATGTACTTGGTTTTTCTCACGTTCCCCAGAGCTATATTTATTCTTATATTTAAAAGTAAAATACTATCTTTATATTTGCATTTTTAAGTGTTTGTTTCCTCAAGGAAATGACACGTAATGCATTATGATTTTTCATGGGGGAAATTCTCTCTGAGTGACAACTTCAGAATTACCTTTATAAAAGCTTCATAATCAACACGTTTTCAAAACTTGTCTCTGATTTGTGGGCATTTCACTTTATGAGAGGTCAACACCAAATGTCTATATTTTACTATCCTGTTAAAATTCTCTACCCACATTTTCATTTGTCTGTAAAGACACAGACTAGGGTGGTATTTCATGCTAAACATAGCCTCGTCCCTCTTACTGCTGTTCGTTCATGTCCGTAACCTCCACCAACACTAGACAAGCAGCACTTTGCTATTGATTTAAAATTCTGGCTTGCAAAAAGTGCCAAATGGTGTGGCGAAAAGAAAGAAGTTAAGCAAAGTAATAATTTATGATATATTTTATTATGGTTCTTATGAAAACTCTCAAACTCAGTTGTGATTTAATACGGGATTTTTATTTGTTTAATTTACATTCTTTCCACTGAAGTACAAAGGGAGACTGAAGTGGCACTCAAATAGCTTAAAAGTACAAGCTAGAAGTTCTAATTTAAGGATGTGGGGGATAAAAAAAAATTTAAATGGTCCTTGAAGCAAATAAAATGCCAGAATCTGTTCTGATATGCATGCTATTTCTTAATAGGAGGAAAGAGCAAACAGGAATGAATATATAATTCATACCACATACATAAAGTGATAACAGAACTATTTTAACACTCCAGAGCGGATGCAAGTAGATTTTCTATTATTTTACTCACGAATAATGAGAATGTAACCAAAAGTAGGTGCAAAAGATTTATTTAGCCTCTCCTTGAAAATTAATTTCTCAGAGGATCCACAGACCTGATGAGAGCTGATAGACTAGGGTCAGAGGGAAGGGGAGGAGGACCTCTCCTATCAGTGGACTAGCGGAGGGACATACGGGGAGAAGAGGGAGGGAAGGTGAGACCAGGAGGAGATGCGAGAGGGGCCCACAGCTGGGACACAAAGCAAATACATTGTAATAAATTAGTAGTAGTAGTAATGAGAAAAAGGAAAATTACCTTCTCTAGATTTGTGTAGCATTTTACCATACATTGTTTCTCACACTTAAGGCAGTCTTAACTTTTACATGTTCTGTAAATCAGCAAAGCTAGAACTACTCACTGCAAACACAAGTTTCTTTGACTATAAAAGTAAAACAAAATATTCCCTGGCCAAAATCTTCTCAGGTAGCAGTAGTGGACAATGCCTGATTTCACACACCCATTATACTGTGTGGTGACAAGCAACATGGACATTTAGATACACATAGACTACTGGATTTAGCTTCTGAATGACTGTGAAACATGAGATTTTAAGGAGTTTGACAACCTCTCCTTGGGCTTGCAGTATCAGGCCTGAACTCTGGTTACTGACATTTTCCTTTATTTCCTTCTAACATCTTAGCTTTTTGCAAGCTGACCCTCTGCATGATCTGTTTAGCTCATTCTTACTTAACAAGACGAAATGTGGGGAACTTCCAGTGACATATGTTGTACCTCAGAGTATGTGGGTACAGTGACTATTAGGATACAACTTTTGAAGTAAGAAATGTCACCATGAACTCGACAAAGTAACGTAGATAACAACCCTGTTTACCCTCTGAAGTCTTGCCATCTCGGTGACTTTTTTTTTTTATTGAAAGTATCAAGATTCACGTTCATTCCATTGATGCAACAGGAAAATCAATTAAAAAGAAAAGTTTTTGTTTCTTTGTTTTATTAAAAGTGTCTGATGTGAACAATAGGGAGACATAACTATCCTAGGATATAATAATTTCCACAGCAGAGACAGGCTGAAATACTAGTTACAAAGCATAACTGTGACTTCCTGATTCTAGCCAGACAGATGTTCCACATAGCACTTTCCACAAAGTCCAGGTGATGCGTATATGGAAGTCATTTTTTTTTCTAAGTGACACTATGGAACCAGAGCACTTTTTGGCTTCTTTGGAATAATATGACTTTCTAAGAGTATGGGGGGGGAGGGGGAGGCGGGGGCGGAGATTTTCCTTCGGTTGGATTTCTACTCAAAGTCCACCTGCAAACAGCAACAGCAGCAAGTAACACGGGATCTAAGCTGTATCCTGTGGGTTGCCCCGCTGGAGATTTCCAAATTTAGAAGGATACGTTTGCTCACTTCTCAATGGAAGCAAAGCCTTTGGTTTGCCTTGAGTTTTCTCTTGGTGTTGCATGATGCTCGCTGACATGGCAACCGCTGTGATGATGCATGGACTCCTGCCTCAGGAGTAGGCAGGAACTGTCTTCACGTGTTACCCCTGGAGAAGTGAAGGCCGGAAGGTCATGAACACCCACTCGTGTCTGTGAGCACAGCATGTGGGGTCATTGCCCACACCGTCTATGTAGGGACGCTCTCTAGTGTAGTGTTGAATTGTTTGTAGCATTTGTTCCAGTCTGACACAAGCCAGCATTATCTACGAAGAGGGAACATAACTGAGCGTTTGCCTCCAGAAGATTGGCTGGCTCATGGGCAAGTCTGTGAAGTATTAATTACTGATATGGGTGAGCCCAGCTCACCTAAGGAGGTGCCAGCCCTGGGAAGGAGGTCCCGGCTTGTACAACAAACCAGGTTGAGCAAGCTGTTGAGGGCAAGCTGACAAGCAGCATTCCTCCATGGCCTCTGCTTGAGTTCCTGCCTTGAGTTCCTGCCATGACTTCTCTCAGGCAGGACAGAGTGTGACCTGAGAGGTGTGAACTGAAATAAATCCTCTCTCCCCCAGGTTGCTTTCAGTCCTGGTGTTCATAGCCGTAAGATAGATGTGTCAGGACAGTTGATTTTCTGCTATACAGATGCTTAGCACAAATACTTTGACTCCTGTCTAGGTCAATTTTTTTTTTAATACCTATACTTACAGTCCTTGCTGTTACCTCCTTTTTTTAAATAAGAGAGAGAACAGAGGTTCTGGCCTCACTAGGGTCTGGGTTTGACAATTCAGAGGCCAATGTTAGAAACCAGAAGGTAGCGGGAGGTTTGTTTTATAAAGAAATGTGTGTGTGCGCTTTGCTTTAAACGTGGTGTAAGTTTTATTATTTTAAAGCCCAGGTTATTTGGTAATTATCTTAATATATCTTATTTAGACATTTATTTTTATCTGGAAAAAAATATCTTTAAACGGTCAGTCATGCCAGTGGAGTGATTTTAAATGATGCATGCTCTAATGGCCTACCATGTGCCTCCAAAAGCATGGAACACTGAATTCAGAAGTTGACGTTTTTGAGTCTGAGAAATATGATTCACCTAGAAAGTACCCCCCCTCCCCCCTATAAACAGAAGCTCTGGTGTCCAGCAGCCAGCTATGTGGATGCTGGACACCTTGGTCTTTAGCTTCTTGGGTGCTGCTGAGGAAGGTGTGTTAGAAAAGAGCCAAGCTGATTTCTGTGTTTAGTCACAGCCACGAGCCAATGAAACTATTGAAAAATGAATAGGCTGGTTGATACTTACACCCCAAACAGATGTTTCCCACTGCATACATACTACTTGACATTTTCAGCTCCGTACATAGGCTTTGGGACCTGCATATAAATGTAAAGAACTAAATTACTTTAACCCTGGTGACATACTCTGTAATAGCCTTGTACATGTTGATTATTAAGTCCTGGGTGGTGGCGGTGCACACCTTTAATCCCAGCACTCCAGAGACAGAGGCACGCTGGTTTCTGAGTTCGAGGTCAGCTTGCTTCGTGGAGAGAGTTCTGGGAGAGCCAGGACTACACAGAGAAACCCAGTCTCAATAAATATATAAATAAATACCCTAACAAAAAAACAAACAAACAAAAAAGTTTTGTTAAGTTGAATTCATGTGCATTGTTTTAGATTAAAACATTGAGTTTTGATTCCTTCCCCAGTGAGATTCATTGATCTTGTGTACATCTCTAATTAAGATGCTTTTGGATAAGAAAGAGGATAAGTTCTGTAAGCAACAGGTGATTGTTGACACAATAAACTGTACTGAATTTATTTTACCTGTATTATAACTAATAGACAACAAAAAACTTTTGTTAGCCATCATTCTTACTAAAACGTTTTTTTATTGTTCTCATTTATTCGTAATTTCTTATAAGGTTGTTATTTTTATTTTTATCTAGACTTTAAAATAGAAATGTAATGCTATATTCAAACGCTTTGATAATTTGATGTTTATTAAAAAAAAATGAAGAGTCAATCTGAACAGTGGTTAACATAGGAGACATTTGCTGGGCTAAAGACACAGAGCCTGTGCCTAGGGTGTGTGAGTCCAAAGGTTCTCTGCCCAGCACTGCAGAGAGAATGAGATAGAGGGAGAGGAACATTTGTGGGAGGGACAGCCCAGGAAGTGAACCTGGAAGCTGCTGCAGTCGTGGGGTGGGAAATCGTCCTAAGAGAGAATTGGCAAGCACAGTAGTAGCCCTGTGGCAGCCAGGAGGCAAGACAACCAAGTGGCTGGGACCGACAGGCACAGTCCACAAGGGCCTTATAGACTGTGGTGCGCTGGGAAGCCACTGGAGAGTTAAACACAGACTGGGTGGAATAGCGGCATACCTTTAAAACAGGAAGAGGAAAAAAGCCAGCCTGCCTATCTAGTGAAGGGTAAGGGCAGAGTACAGTGGAACCAATCAGAAATGTTTGCAGCCACAGTGGGGTCGAAGGTACCCCAGGGCTGAGGAGGTCACGGTTCTGACCCAGTTGGGAGTCACAGAATTTAAAGTGCAGCTTGGTGGAAGTGCTGGTGGGAGTTGCTAGTGGAGAGAGGACAGAATCTCCAGGGACTGCTGGTTTCCTTGTTTGGTTGGTGGTGGTGGTTGTTTGTTTCGTTTTGTTTTAACCTGAGTCTCGGTACTGTGCAGCCATAGCTGAGGAAGAGGAAAACTAGGGCTGGATGATGGGGATTCCTTGGTGGAGGGGCGGGGCGGGGAGTGGGGGCGGGGCGGGTGGGGGCGGGGCCAGGTGGAGTCATGCCTTCTTCAGTGAGAGGTGATCTAGATGGCAGAGGTTTAGATCTCTGAAAGAGATCTAATTTGAAGAGAGGCAAATTTGAAGCTGTACTTTGGGAAATTATAGAAGTCATGAGGACCAGGTGGTATGTCCCATAGGGGGAAAAGTGTAAATTGAGAGAGATGCCAAAGACTGAGTTTTAGGCACTCTGCCAGTTAGAAATGGGAGCTCAAAAGGGGGTGGGAGGCGGGGGGGGGGGCAGCCAGTGAGACAGGCAGGAACATAAGGCATCGAAGGACCTGTGGAATCAGGATTCAAGAACGGGGCGTACTATGTCACAGGCTGCCTTGAGTCTAAGGTAAGCACAAGTGGTCCTGGTGTGACTGGGATGTTAGCTGCATGTGTCACATGCTTCCTGGTGTATAAGATGAACAGAATTGTCCTGGTGTGCCGAGGATGTTGGCTGCTGGTAAATCTGATGGGCACCATTTCAGTGAAGCAGGAAGACATGAGCCTGACCTACAAGGGAGAGAAACAAAGCTGAGAGTTTCTGTGGAAACAAGATGTAGAGATGCTGGTATGTGGAAGGGACCATAATGTCAAGAGATAACTCTCTGGGATTTTGTTTTTGTTCTGAGTGTGTTTATGTGTTTCGCATACTGGTGCACACACCTATGCATATGAATGTGGAGGTCATGATTTAAAGACAAGTTACCTTCCTCAGCCATTCTGTTTCTTATGCAGGGTCTCTCGCTCATTCATTCAGCTAGTCTACATACCCAGACTGAAAACCCTCCAGGGGCAGTTCTTCCTCTGCCTCTCCTGTGCTTGGATTATAAACAAACTATTTTGCCCAGCACACATGTGGGTGCTAGGATCTGCCTTCATTTCTCACAATTGTGTGCCAAGTGCTTGGACTCATCCTCCAACTAGCACTAAGTAGAAGCCAGTTAGGAATGCTTGGGTATTCGTGGGACTGATTCAGGAGAGATGAGACATACCAGATCTAACAAGGGAGGAATATGCCCAGAACGCAAGTCCCAGGGCTGATCTAGGAAAAGGAACACTTAGGTCCCCACAGGTACAGCTAGAGGTAGGATTTAGCAAAGGTAAGAGCACACATTGAGCACATTCATCCATTCTTTCTTAGACTTTACCTTCTTCCCTTGACACTGCAATAATTATGAAATTATGAAATGCTTCCCTTTCCTTGGAAGTCTTATATGTTTTCCCTACTCCTGAATCATTCCCCTAAACAACCAGGTGAGCAGACTTGTGACTCTGCTCACCTTCACTCAAAGCCTAGCATTGTATTGGCTGATCTTACTGCTTTGAGGCACAGAGCTTGAATTTATTCACTCCAGAGGCCATCCTGTACCTATCCTTCCCACCTTCCAGGCCAGACACTTCTTAGGGCCCATGTGAGTGGTGAATGAATTAACACCCTCGAATCACATACAGTGAGCCTCCTTCGCACACAGTAAACACCGAGGGGTCATATGTACTACTGTTGTCTTTTTTTTTTTTTTCATGGAGAAAACTGTCGAGAAGAGAGAAATATGGGTTATAGAAGAAAGAGCTAGAAATGAAGCGTGTGAACCGGACGTGCCTTGTTGCCCAAAGATTCCATGCAGAAGTCCAAAGAAACTGTACCCGATATACCAAAACCATTGCCAGTGCTTAGTTTGCTAGTGCCACTGAGTCTAGGCACGCCACTTAGTCCTCCTCATGCTCCAGGCAGTTGTATAACGGAGACTGAGGTACCGTTTGTTGGCAGTTAAATAGCTGCTGAACCTAGATTTCATCACCATGGTGAAGAACCTATGTCCATGGAAAAGGGGTGGTCTCTTTGTTTGGGTTGACGGGTTCTACATGTTATCTTCAGAATTCACGTGTTGAAGGGTAGCTTCCGGAGCCTGCGGTGCTACAGTAGGGAGAAGAGCCTTGTGGTAGATGAAGTCACTTAGGCGGGATGTGGTGCCAGGCCAGCAGGCATGGTGGGCTGATGGGCTCAAGCTTCTTCTGAGACAGACAGGAAGACGTCAGACTTCAGGGAGCGCCTTCTCAGTCAGGTCACCCAACAGAACTACAAAGTCAGCCTCGGTAGTATCTGTGGTTCATACGTGTGGATGATTGAAGTGGGGTGGATTTGCTCAAGACCACCTGGTTAGGTAAGTGGAAAGCTGAAGTAGAATCCCAAGTTTGGTTTTGGTTTTGTTTCAAGTAAATTTGCACCGAACTTGTACAGGTGTGTCCCAGAACCTGGCTGGTTATCTTGAGCACAATGTTCAGTGAATGAATGGCCTCTCAGTGCTGCCACAGAATGATGTAGGAAAATGCCCCAGTCCCTGGATGCCGTTCCTTCCCACATAACTTTGAAAACTGTGCTTGCTTGTCCATTGCTCCATCTTCCAAATCTACTAACCAAAGTCACTTAAGCCATCTCGTTTCTGTTTTGGAATCACCAGAAGACAGCCCATTGCAGAGAGACACACACATTCCTCTTGTTGAATATAGAAAACCATTATTTGAGCAACTTCTACATTACTGATAAAGAGGTCTAACTCTACTTTGTCTGGTGTTTACTCCATCCTGCACATTAGCTAGGCACCGAGGAATTGCATTCAATATTCAGGATCACAGAAACATTGTATTCTTGCTGCTTTCCTCATTGTTGGAACAAAATGCCTGACAGAGCAAGTGACAGGAAGGGAACTGGGTTCACAGTTGACAGCACAGTCAGTCTTTGCAGGAGCAGTATAGTCCGGGAGCTTCTGGTAGCCAGTCCCATCACATCAGCCTTCAGAAAGCAAAGGGAAATGAATGCAGCTAGTGCTTAGCTGGCTTCTCTGTATTCAGTCTGGAGTGTCAGTCCATGCGATGGTATCACCCACATTTAGAGGTGGGTCTTCTCACCTCAGGTACCCAGGCTGAAACTCTTCCATAGATCTGCTTGGAAGTGTGTCTCCTAGGTGACTCTCAATCCTGTTAAGCTGACGGTCAACACTAACCACCACACTTAATGGGCACCGTCTCAAGAGCCAGGGTGAGATCTCAGGACACATGCACTTCTGTGTCATGTCTGGCTTGAAAGAGCCCAGATGCTAGGTGGAGACAGTAAAGGGATTCTGTCAGATGTGGTAATGACAGTACTGAAGGCATGAGTATGAGCCTGTGGAGTCCAGTCTAGGAGTAAGGCTGAGCGGGATGGAGAAGTGACCTCTCTAGAAAGTGGTACAGCATGATGGCATGGCTTTGGGGTGCAGAGTTTGAGTGGGAAGAAAGCACAAAGGACCTCTAGGAGGTAAAGCGTGAAAAAGAGAAGGTTCTAGGCAGGGTCATTGGAAAGTGAGAGCCAAGAACAATCATTACAGAACATTCCATGACTATGGAGATGAAATATAAGATCAGAGGAATCCGTAATCTTAAGAGGAAGATCACCAAGGTTACCCCAGGGGAAGAGAAAAACAAGGCAGGCTGGAGAGATGTTCAGAAGTCAGCTACAGCATTTATGGGTATATATAGCCTAACCGATAGGAATCCTAATTTCTAGCCTGACTGAACCCAAAACAAGAAGCTAGCCTCGGAAGGAAGATCCTGCACTCAAGTTGGAAGTGTTGGATGTACAAGGTGTTCCCGACAGATATAGCAAGTAGGCTGACACAGAGATCTAAAGCTCAGCAGAGAGCACCATGTGGGAAGCATCACCTATGGTGTTTTCTCCAGTGTTCCAGAAACAGCACAGTGGAGGAAGAAGGATAGTTATCTCAGGAGAAGGTGCCTGCTTGCAGTGTTAGTTTGGCAGCACAGAATCTGAATGCATTCAGAAAAATTCTTGGTTCAGGAAGGTAAATCACGTGGTAAGGCAAACTGGTCACTCTGTCAGTTCGTCTACGAGACCGTAGCTAAGCTATCAGTGAGAGTCTAGTTCTGCTGTGGCACACTTGAGATTGTGCCGTGTGGGGCCACAGAAGGTAGAGCGCACACTCTAAGGACACAGAGAATGCTCCAGAGAGGGAGATCCCATTGAGGCACACCGTTTCCATCCAACTGCAGACCGACAAGCTTCCCAGAGGGCAACAGGGATGGAGTGGAGTTAGGAGGTCCTGCATGGGTCCCTGACACGCAGAGGTACTCCTGTCAATGAGAGTTCTGACTATTCTTGGGGACAAAGATCACTTTTCAGTAGTGGGCTTCAGGGAGGTCATTTGTTTCAAAATTCTGTGAAAATGTCCTGTTAGCATCACCTAGATTCAGCTCCTAGTTTAGACCTTTCCTTCTCTCAGGTGCAGAATCACCATTGGTCTGAGAGACACACAGCACTTTGGAAAACCAGCATGAACCCCACTGCCCCACTAGGGAGTTGGAGTAACAGAGAAAGGAATATTCTCTTTCTCTTTCTTTCTCTCTCTCTCTCGCTTGCTCCTTTTTTCTTCTTTAATATTGAATAGCACAATAAAAGGCCTGTAACTTCAACTTCCTACAAATGTGTTTAAGCTACGTCCCTGGAGTCTTCTCTCATTTCAGTGTGGCTACAATGGAGCCTCTATGTGGCCCCACTCAGTATTCTAACCATGTTTCCAACAGGACCTTTCTAAATACTCAATTCCTCTCCCTGCTCATTCTCAACTACACTCTTGTAAGCAGGTGGAGGGCTGGGACCAGAGAGGATGTTGCTTTTGATCAGTGTTTTTTGGTCAACTTCTTTTGTCAGCTCCTTTCGCCTCTTTGGGCATAGCTGACCAAGAATTACCTTCTAACAGGGACTATTTTCACAAAGTTAAAGCAAGCATATGTCTAAGACACCACCCTTTTAGAGTTTTAAGCCTGTATTAGTACAGTCTTACTGGACTTGAAGATGAAGTATTTCTTTAAACAAGAAGTAAAAGTAGCTTGGAAAACTAATCATTGAAGACAGCATGTTAGCATGTATGAAGAGCATGCCAAGATCTCATGAAACAGAAATTATTTTAATACAGTAACTGGAATATTTACTGCTAATTGTATGATAAATTATTTAAATTGTAAGGAATGAAAATGAATAGCTCATACTTGCAAGCATTTTCTCAGCCAACAGCTTATAAGCAGAAGCCTCCCTCTTAAAGTGGCCAAGGCCTTCTGGAAATTGTCAAGATGTGCTTTTCAAAAAAATCACAAAGGTTTTAAAGTTTTATGCAGCTTGAAGTAAGAAACAAATTAATTCTGTGGCACTGTCTTTAGGAATAGTGATGAAACAGATGAAGATATGTGTTGATAATGTAGTAGGGTTGGAGCCGAAAGTGTAAATAAGGCCTGTGTATATTTAGAAAGACAAGAGCAACAGGAAACTACGTACCAGGCAGGGTTAGTATGAAAAAGCAATTCTGAAAAGGGCAGACGTTAGAAATAAGCGTTGCAAACCTGAGTTATAAAATGAGCAAAACTGGAGAGCTGAGTGGTTATCATCAGTTAGAAATATCTACAAAAGACAGGAGATGAATGAATGTCACACATCTTTCTAGCCGTGTTCCTTATAGTCACCATTTATTTCAGCCTTTATAGAACAGTACCTGTGAGCCCAGGGTTATTTTCAGTACTGAAAACAGAATTAAGAATTGACTTGTTCACTGTACTGCTAAAGCCCATCGTCCAGGAAACTGCTGTCAGCCATTGCTTGGCTAAAAGAAAAACAAAACATTCAGAGTGGAATGTTGCACAGCTTTTCAAAAGACACTGTGGCCATACGGTATACCCCATAATCCCAGCACTGTGTGGGGAGAGGCTGGTGGATTGAGAGTTCTTGGCCAGTGTGGCCAGTTAAGGAGAGCTTGCCTCAAAACCAGTAATAGAAATCATCACGATAACTCAGCTGTGGATCATTTGCCTAGCACACACAGGTCCCTGAGTTTAATCCCCTGCAACACACACACAGAGACAGAGACAAACAGAAACAGAGACAGACGGAGGGTAATAACGGTGATTAATTATTCTTATAATTTGTCACATACTATTGAAGGGGAAAAGTCACCACAGTCCAGATTTCCTGCTTGTTTGCCCACATCCTCTCTGAGGATATAAGCTTAATAACAATGAGCAACAATGAACAGATAAGCAGGAGGGGGACCAGAGAGATGCTAATCATCGCTGACATATGGAAGAAGAGTCACTTTCTTTTATCATCTTCCATGAATTTTTCATGTGGGTTTGTGTCATTTTACCATCAGACAATAATTTTATTTTTACAAACTTTTATATATCAATGGTGGCATACAGCAATGTTATCTATTTGCTTCTGATTAGGTCTCCTTTCCCAACTCAGCCTTCCCAAACAGAGCACCTGGAAGACTGTGGCCAATGGTATCCATATGCTCAGTCCATAATTAAGAAATACATAGGGATAAAAAGACATTAAAAAAAACAGTGTCTTCCACCACAGAGATTATTATATGGCATGGCACCCCAAAATTCTCCTCAGTTGTCTCCATGTTATTATCTGTTAAATGCAGAGTTTTAGGAAGACTAGAAAGAGAACATGGCGGTCTCTCACCCGTAGCAAGGGCTCAACAGTGGCAGCTTCTGTTATTCAAAGGGTCAGTTACCCAGAGGACATTGGAGGACTTGCAGAAGGAAAGAAACCAATAAAAGCTTAGCCCAAGGAGTAGCCCTGAAGTGAAGAGAACGGGAAAGAAAGATTTGCAAGAATCTCCCCCTGGGGGAGGAGGGGACCAAAAGTGTCAGCAGAAGGGGGCCATTCTTGATAGCACAGGAGGGATGAGGTTGCACTGTGAGGTTTTGGATCATTGCAGAGGCCCTCAAAGGTCTGGCTGCATTAGAACATACCAACCATTTCTAACACAGCTTTTCTGATGCACAAATTAAGTAAGACCGAAGGAGAAGTTAATCGCGTTGCTTCCCCCACTGCCAAGATTGTAGTTCACGCATGACCTGAAGTTGCAGCAGAGAATGGGGCCAAAAGAGGGTTATGCAAGTATTCCAGCACCTTTCCTGAGAGAACGCCATAGTGGTAGCCACTTACATCCTTTGTCTTCAACCGTCCTCTCCATCTATACATCTGATCCAGCAAGGGTAGCATGTTACTTGTTTTTCTGTGACTTATGGCTGGGATAAAAGTAGGTTATAATAGTCATAATAGAATGCAGGACAAAATAAACAGATTCAGAATATGTGTCTTATGTGTAGTCTAGTGCTACTGGCATGGTTCACATAAAATATGTAAAAAAAAAGTCATGCTTTATTGATATGTAATGCAGAATTTTCCCTAATAACATAAGTGCCCAAATTTATCTGTGGCACTGTCTCAGGAGAATGTGCTCTATGGATGGTGGAAGTATGAGCATAAACAAAATCTGGCCTCAGTTCTCCTCTCAGACTGTCAGTGATTTGGGGCTCACCGGCCTCCTCATACTGGTGGGAATGGGTCTGGGGGCGGGGGTGCAGCTCTCACCATACCTACATTTGCCTGAGTCTTTTACCCTCATCTCAACACTGTGTCTTCTAACAGAAGGCCCAGGCAGGCTGGTTTGAAATGGTGGGTCTGCAAGCCCACTGCTACTTGAAAGAGAATGTATTTTATGAGAATCCCCTCAGAGGGCCTCCCTGTCCTCAGGGCCCACTGATGAGAGGTGATGACGGGTCCCTTCCTGCAACTCGCAGGGAACCCTTTCCCCTTTCAAGTGCCTATGTCCGGTTCTGCATATTTTTCTTTGTGGAGTCAGTAATAATTCCATGGCAGAGAACACTGGTTTAGGAATGCTGTAGAAATTGTTTGACTGAGGATTCCCTGAGAGTCTGTTTGTTCTGAACCATAGAGTCGTTTAGATGCAGTTGAGTATCTTCTGCCCATTGTAAGATTTCTCTGGCTGGATAAGCTGGCTGAAGTTGGCAAACTGGCCTCTTTGAAACTCTCAAACTTTAAACTTTAGCCCCACCCAATAAAAAAGAGGAAAATTACATGAGCACATTTCTTGAATAATTGTATTAACAGACAGTTTTCAGTTAAAATGAATTTATGGACATGAATAGTGAAAAACTGCAACTTGCATTTGCTGCAAAGAACTAGAAAGCATGCAGACTTGCTGCAGGAAAAAGAACACTTTCTTTAAAAAAATCACCTCTTGTAGTTTTCCGCTTACCATTTTATGTTCAAACAAAGCAAAACTATTCTCTGTAAATTAAAGCATGCTGTTAAACACTTTGTAGATAAATTCATATGGGGCTCATTTTCCTCAGGTGGCAACAGGGCTAAAAAGAAAGTGACTACAGAAAGGGATAAAAGGTCCCCCGGTCTGGGTGTTTTTCCACACTCTGCCAGCAAGGCTGCGCTGTAAAGAATGATTCTTATGAGAAAGCGATTATTCACAGCAAGCTTCGAGCCGGTGTCACTGTGAAAAATTCTTCTCTAGTACATACTCTCAGCAGGACTAATAGATCTAAAAGAAAGGAAACAAGAGTTAAAAAGAACACTGTCTGCTGCCAGTGACAAATTATGTGTGCAAACATGATGGGCAAGCCCATTGAAAATGAAGAAATCGGTTCCGCAGTAAATCAAAGCTCACTCTGAAGTGTGGTCTGCCAGTTGACATTCACCAGCGGTATTTTCATTAAATGTGCACTGGCTTCTCTTGTCGTAATGTTGTGGATAATAACTATCCTTTACTAGAACTTGGCGCTTTAGTCTTTTATCCTCACACTTTAAGTTATATAATATGTAAAATGCATGCAATTACTAATGATAAAATTACATACTATAATTTGAAAGAGACTCAAACATTAGTCTGTCGCCCTGTGTTGCAAAAGGCTATGGTCCTTTACAGTAGATGAATAATAAAAGAAGCTGTATATGCTCATCAATGCCTGTATATACAATATCAGCGCTGTAACATAGAGCAGACTGAAACACCTTGTGCTGCGGTACAAAACAGCTTAAAGCAGCAAACCAGAGGTAGGACACAAACTTAGCATGTGTGGAAGTCCCTCCAAATTAATTAACGATGGATCCTGCACCTAGATGTAAACTTTTCAGGAAACAAATATTTAAGTATTGATATCATTAGATCAAATGTATATCATAACTGTCAATTAGATTAATCCACGAACACTAGAGACATAGCATGGGTATATTTTAAATAAACCCACTTTGTCTTCAAAGTTTATTTTCAATTCTTTCTGGCTTATATTGAGCAGGACTTTTCACCCTAAGGTTGAGAGTGTGGATAAAGACAGATAGATTTAATATAATCCTGTGGTAAAGGAGTTATTCATGGTGAGACGAAAGCTCAAGCCGAGAGACTTATGTATTTATTGAGACTGTGCCTCCAAGAAGTCACGGTCTTCACGTAATCCCTCTGTGACTCAGAAAGCCACATGCTGAAGTATTATTAAATTGACATCCTATTTTAATTAACATGTTTTAAAGGGATTAAAACAAAAATATTAAAATTTAATTTCTTTTTCTCCTTCTACTTATTAATAAGCTCAGCAGTGCTGGCAGGATTTTTTATTTTTTTGGATGTTTTAATGATCATAAATATCTGTCCCAGTTGCATCATATACCCAGCATACAACTTAACAGCTTCAAGTTATCTTTTGCCTGAACATGCCATCTGTAGGCATTTTCAGTAAATAACTTAATCGTTATGTATTTTATGGCTATTAGTATAAACAGATTGAGAACAAAATAGCAAACAGCTCACCTTTGTTAAATGGCGATCAATCGAATCTTGCGTTTCTAATACTAGCATGCAGGTCTTCCGCCTAATGTAAACATAATTGGAGCAACATTCCCCTCTCACCTAGTTAAGCCCCCAGGGATACGGTAGGCACAAATACAGTCAAATGCTGATTTAGGAGTAAGAAGCAATAAAAAGCAGAACACGTCCCTTTCTGTAATAAGGGATATTGCGGCGGCTCTTTTCGGGTTCTGAGATTTGAAGTCTATTGGTTTTCTCACTGGCTTGTACAGTTGTGTCATTGTATGCCTATCAAAACAGATAGTTGATATTAAAATATTGATTTAAAATATGCATTGAGACTAGTGCAGATATTCATTGGGCAGATCGTTTAGAACAGGAATTTAAAGATCTATCCTCTGAGTTTCTTTTAGCTCTGTAACTTGTATGTCCACAAATTCTCAAACAGGAGAATAGATTTCAAAAGTCCCTTGGCCTTCACTGCCACTCCCTTAGCGGCAGGTAATGTGCAAGGAAGCTATGAATATCACTGGTGTGCCCCAGGTAGGGGCCTGACAGCCAATGCAGTGTGAAGGAGCTTTGGATCTCATGTCCTCCCTGTCACCAGGGTGTGGGCTTATTTTGTGATGCCAAGTTAAGAGAGTACATAGGCCGGGGCAGACATCTAGAAAGCCACAGGGATTGTGTTATATCTATAAATACATAATGTCTCAATTGGGCACACTCCTTTCCACTGACAGAAGAAGGCAAATGAGAAGCTGATCTGCAAATCAACTAAGTTCTAGAATGTAGAATCTCAACTAGCCATGAGCCAATTAGAAGCAAGGTCCTTAACCTTTTCCATCTGTGGGCTTTTTGGGGGGACCACCTCTTTCTTTCTTCAGACTTTCTGAATCATAGATGTTCGTGGGAAAGCAGACGTCTGGAGTACTCCTCTTACCATGTTTTTCTAAAGAATTTGCCAAAATTCTTAGAACTTAGAAGTTATGGCTAAAAGTCACCATGGAACAATCACTTGCTGAAAACCTGTTACTCTCTTACCATCACCCCCAACACCAGCCAGCCAGAAAGGCCATCTGTTTGATTCAGACTTTATACAAAGACAATGTGAGCAGATCTACAGAGAGGGTTTGTTTTGTGAGGTTGCCAGCTTGGTTGGTTTTCAAGGTTAAGTACTACTGATATGTGAAAATATAGCTTGATGACCATTGGTGTGGGCTTTCTCTAATGTACCATACTACATATGTATTTTCATATTAAGAAATATGAGGAATACTCCTTTTTAGCAACTTGGTGATGGCAAAGGTCTCAAGCAAGTATCCGTATTGTTCCATAGGGAGTTCCTGTCTATGGGTATAATTGTCAGGTGGCAGATAAAAGAGGCCAGGGTCCCTTTTCTTACCCTTGGCCATTCCTAGCCGGTCTTAGTAGGTATTGCTTGTGTCAAGACACAGTGACACACGAAGCTGCCAAGATGGCTCAGCAGTTAAGAACATTTGCTGCTCTCAAAGAGGATTTGGTTCCCAGAGCGCACATGGCAGCTCACAATCATCTGTAATTATAGTCCAGAGGATCTGATGCCCTGTTCTGACCTTTGCGGACACAAGGCACACTAGCGGAGCCCATACCTACATGCAGACAAGACTCAAATATAAAAGTGAAATGAATAGTTTATTTAAAAGGGGCAGTAACCATAGCTAGCCATCCCATGACATCTTCCATTTTAACTCTGGACAGGAAAGTATTGAAACAATTAGAAGGCAAGAGGGTTGTCTGTTTTGTTTGTTTGCTTGTTTGTTTCTCATGGCAAATTTGGAACATTGACAAATGTAATCGGGGTCCTAAGAATGTGGGCAGGGTAACTCAACTTCTCCAAAGACATGCTTCTAGCATTCTCATAGTGTTTTCTTTTGTAACTGCCTCAGGGTCTTCTTGGAGCTTCTGCTTATTCAAGGGCTTCTCCAAGTTTGTGTTTCCAGGTTCATGTTCAGAGGTAGAGTGCATCAGTATGCTGCTGGTGACGTCATTCTACTTGGCACTGATAATAAGGCCCATTGTAACTGTCTGAATTCTCTTTATTAATTTTCCTAAACTAGCTTGAATCATGTGGTGTATTTTTACATAATTATGGTACAAGCAAAAAAGCTTGGGGGGAAAGAACAACCACTACAGAATCAAAGCAGAATAAATATTTGCAGAAAAATTCTGCCATAAGTTAATATTTTGCATATGAGGCCCTGTACAAAATCTGAGTTATTCCCGGGGCTTGATCCAAAAGAACAAGGCTGTGGCCCACCCCTAGACACCCAGAGATGATGACGGATCAGAAAAAGGTCAGTTGGAGATGCCATGCCAAGAATAAGACAGAAAGGACCAAAAAGGCAGAAAAACAGTACAGCAAAGTCCTAAAAGCAAAGGCTCGTTTGCTGATGACCATCAGTTTCTAACTCACGTGACTCTGTGCCAACTGCCCCCACCCGAGCTGAGTTCTGCAGCCCGTGTGTTGGCTGCTTCCCTGGCCATCCGTGTGAGCATTTTACAGCCTGGCTCTGGATATGTTAGCAAGCTACAGATTGAGGGCCAGGAGTGCCCTGCAGACTTGCTTATTTTATGTCTCTTAATCCTCTGTGAATCACAGTAAAGGAAGGTGGAGGAAGGAGAAATTTGGATTCTTTGTTAGAGTTTATCTGAAAGACAAGACAAGAGCTCATCAGGTTATTGAAGAGCTCATGAGCCCATCCTCACACCCCAAAGAAACTGCTATTTACCTTAGTTCAGCTACCGCTATTGAAAGGTAGCTTACCCTATGTTCTTGGCTTTCATATTTTTCCCACTTACAGTGTGCCAGTGTCAATGTGACATGCTAAAACCACACTCTTACCACATACAATCATGCTCTGTATGCACTTTATCACCTGGTAAAGACCCAGTAACTGCCTGTGAATGAGTCTCCTTCAGGACCATGGCCCTCTGACATATCAATCATCTAAGGGCCTGGTGTTGACATAGAGGGTTGGAACCCGCACTGGATGATGGAGGCGGCACATCCAAGCTCTAGGCTGGAAGAAATAAACACACTCACAGATCCTGGGGCTATTTGCCGCAGGTGGTGGAGGACACACTTCCCCGCTAGAGTGTCCTAAGCTCCAAGCAACTGACAATGGTGGTCAGGTGTCTGTGTCTCATAAATTCGAGAGAGCCTGGAAAGATGATGTGATTTGGAGTCCTGTTGCTCTTAACTTCTGAGTCTTCGTTTCTCATCTAAAAATTAGATTAGAGCATTAAATGTTCTTGAACTTTCTTCCGTAAACACCCTGAAGAAAATAGCCTTCCTGCCACAACAAGAATTTCAGGAGAAATGGAAGCAAAGCATCCATTATCCAAAGTGTTCAGAACCAAAAGCATTTGGAAGTTTAAAAATTTTTTTCCAAATTATAAAATATTTGCATATATACAATGATATAATTTGGGAATATGATTCAAGTTAAAAAAAACTTTCTAATATTTTTGTACACCTATCATACTTAGCCCAAAGGCAGTGTTATGCACTAGCCTCTTAAGTTCATCACTGTTTTGACTGTGGATCCATTGCCTGAGAAGTATAGAATTTCCTACACATGGCATCTTGGCTCAAACAGTTAAGATTGTGGAACATTTTAGATTTGGGGTTTAGGGGTGAGGAAAGATCAGCCTGCTCAGGAACTGGTTCCTAATGAAGCGGTCTGCATCACTGTCAGGCAGGGTCTGCAAGGTGCATAAAATATCAATGCCGGACACTTCGGTACCCAAGTATGGTGGGGTCAATCCTGGTACTTTAGCACTTCTGGGAAGTGAGGGACCAACTCCAGGATAGCGAGTGGCTATGCTTTTGTGATGTTCAAACTTAGTAATGACTAACACATTTTTTTTTCTTAGCAAAAGATAGGTTTGTACTATTCCTATCCTTTCTCAAGACTATTTGTGCTATTTAGCTCCATCTCTAACTGGTCAAATTTAAATGTTACTTACGGGCTGGCAAGGTGTCTCAGCAGGTACAGATACTTGCTGACAAGCCTAGTGACTCTAGTTTGGTCCCTGGGGCCACAGGATGGAAGGAGAGAACTGATCCAACAAGTTGTCCTGTACATCTCTACAAGTTCTCTTGTACCCACATGCCTGTATCCATATACATATATCATACACACAGTAAAAAAATGCAGCAAGTGGTTTTGAATGTTATAATTCTATATTCTACCACTATCAAAAATGTCTTTTCCTTATGCAAATTTTCTGGCTTAAGAACTGGTAGCATGAATAACGTTCCCTCCCCCCCAACTTTGCATATGGTCTATTTCTGACTTTATGTCAGTTCTGATGTGTGAGATTTGGGGATCCAGAGAAAAAGGATCTCTTTTCCAGTATTCTCTCTTGCCAATCGGGGCTGCTGGCTCAGTCCACTGAATCTTTTCTGTTACTTTTGAGAAAGAAAATAAAGGCTTGCCCAATAATTGCTGTCTTCTCTACCCACCCCAAGGCTATTAGAAGGAAGAGGTCTAGCATGACACTCCTAGGCCCTAAAAATTATCTTGTCCTGTTGGCAGAGTTCAAGGGACCCTTCCTAAAACACCAGCCTTTATCTGCACAATAGCTTCCTGCCATCTCAAAATGAACAAAGGCAAGCGGAGGTGGCCCATGCCATTCCTTGCTAATGCCAGCTCCTCAGACTTCTTCAGGCTTAGCAGAAGGGGGCTCATTTGGACCCCAGAGCTGTGGTTGTAGTCACCAAAGGTAGAATCAACCTGTCTTTGCAAAGTTAGATTGCACTTTTTCCCACTGCCCTGTAAGTGCAAAGAGGGCAAGGTGAATGGCCGTGCACTGGTTCCCTGGCCAAGCTCACTGTTTGCCGTGATCCCCGTGCCCCTGCGGCTCTCTGGGCTCTTCCTTCTCCCTCAGGGACTTTGAACTGACTGATCCCTTTGGCTACAAGGATCTTGCCTCAGAACTCGTCTAGCATTGCTTATCCCTTTGGCTGGCTGAACATGTTCTTCTTAGCATCCAGACCTCCCAGGTAGTGTGCATCCCTGTCTTCTTGTTGCGTGGCTACCTTACTCAGAGGCTGCTTCTCAGGGTGAGGGGCTTTGTCGTGTCCCCAACTATGTCTTCGGCATCAGAGGCAGTAGTGGAAGGAAGCTCTTCTTCACAGACAATGGTTGGAGAAGTGACCACTGTGCTAATAATCTATTAGGCAGCTCACGTGGGCAGAAGTACAGACTCTGTGTGTAGTCTTTGTAATCACTAGCTCTGTGCCCCCACCCCTTGCAGCCACTAGGTCTCAGGCCATCGAGCGGGAGTCCCTTTGCTCTCTCCAGCCCTCACGTCGCACATCTATGTGTAAAATATGCCTACTTGGCAGTGGCTCGCAGAATTGTGAGTTGCATTCCGCAGTGCTTTCGGCTCCTCACAGCCCATCACATACTTCCTGAAAGTTCATTTCAAAAGACCATTGCATTGTCAACACGTATGCTCTTGGAATAAAAGCTGTTTCCCCCTTGGAATTCTGTATGCCCTGTTCTCTGTAGTAAGCACCCAGTTTGGGTTTTTCAAGACCTAGTCTGGCACCTGGAAATGGGTTCAGCTTCTCTGTCTCTCAAGTTTATAAACTCCTCGTGGCATTGAATCTTGCGTTGTTTCTTGGAGCCAGGGTGCCTTCGGCTTAAAACCAGGGGCTCTTAAAACAAGGCCTGGTCCCCCACCCACCCCTCAATCCCAGTTATCTAGTTTTTAAAGCAAATTTGGAAATTAAAGAGTAAGTACTCCCAACTAATAATGAATAGATTCTTTGAAAGCACTCCACAGCTTCAGCAGGGCCCTGAAAGCCAGGGTGGCTTCTGAAAATGGAGAAGGGAGGTTCGTTCATCCTCCAAGACCCTGAGTTTCAGGAAACAAAAACAAAGGTGTAGGTTCCAGTTCGGTAGTAGACATACTTAGGACAAGCTGACACATGGCTCCTGCAGGGCGTTGCAGCCTCTTAATGTTCTCTGGGCTTCTGAGAGTCTTTGAATTTTTTTTTTTTTGTATTTTATTTTGCATGTGTGTGTGCGCATGGTGTTGCTAGAGGTCAGCCTCAACTTCACGTGTGCTAGGAAAATGGTACCTACCACTGAGGCACACCACCAGCTCTGGAAAGCACATGTTTGATAGGTAAAACAAAGCAATGAGAAGATGGCTCCTTACTCACAAGTTCACAGTCTCAAAAGGAAATGGACCCTTTCCAGGGACTCTATATATTTGAGCTTACAGCACTACTGTGTCTCCTGTTGTTCATTAAACAATAATAGGCATTTTCCTTCTCAGAAGTGCTAACTGCGCCCATTTAAAAGCACTCTTGATTTGTGGGGAAAAAAAAAAAAACCAACTTCTTTCCATTAAAAACACTCTACAGAATTCCCCTGATAAGGAGAATTGCTAGGGGGTGGGGAGGGGGGGCTTTGCTTTAACCAAGTCACCTTGAAGAAAGTCTGCTCTGCTGTTGACTTTCGATTAGCGCTAAAAAACACTGAACAAGTCTTCACTTGGGGGTCCAGCCTGGAACAATGACTTCTAAATACAGCTAACAGGAGAAAGAAGACACACAGGATGGAAAAACTATGACAACAATTGGTCCTCAACTGTGTCAGCTCACTTCTCAGAGGGTAGAAATTGAAAACTAAATCTGTTTAAGCCTTACACCCTGCTTTCCAAGCAACTCTTCCCATCCTTGGCTAGGGAGTTCTTGAATACCCCCACCCACCTATCCACCTTTTTACTCATCCTTTCCTGTTTTAGTTCCCAGCTCCACCAAGAGAGCAAAGTTCTCCTTTAGACACTGCAGCGGCTTCCTTCCTCCACTCACCACATGCTGAAAAATAAAACTGAAAAAAAAAAAAAATACTGGGCTGGAGAGATGGCTCAGAGAGTTCAATTCCCAGCAACCACATGGTGGCTCATAACCATCTATAGTAAAATCTAGTGTACAGGCAGAATGTTATATAAATAATAAATAAATCTTAAAAAAATACCAACAGCATAAAAATTGCATTGCTTGATAAGGTTCTGAAATTTCTTTTCCTGGTTTTGAAACTTATATTGTGTGTGTGCTGTCGCTATGGGTCAACCAGGACCTCGCGCATGCTAAGAAAATACTACCACTGAGCCATACCTCTGGCCCCAGAATTTAGAAACCCTTTAGAGGTAAAATTATGTTGTTTAACACACAACTATTTTGGCTTCTAAAATAGGACTTAGTAGGACGTAGTTGCCCGCTGTGCTTTCTGAGAATGGCCCATTTTGCAAATGCTAAATTCACAGGCAGCGCATAAGGGCTCTAAGCCCTACTTTTCCTTTTTTCTTATCGGAGGTCAGGGACCTCCAGAGAGCCCAGGAGGGTTACAAGGTCAAAGGCTTCTCCTCCTTGGAACTTGCTACTTGCTGGGAGAGGGCTGCCTGCAAAATAGATGCCTTGGGAAGAGGTTGGGGGCGGGTCACGTTTTTCATTCTGAGAAGGAACAGCTGGTTTGAATTTCTTTCCACTTCTGTCTCCTGCTGCCTTCCTCACAAACCCATGAAGAGGAGGATTTGTCCAGAAAGAGCCAGCCCTGTAAAGAATCAACCCCCGCCCATTACTATGGCGCTAGATGTGTGCTGTTTTTGTGGCATGGCTGAATTTGCTGACTGGCAGAGAGAGGCTAGATTGTTACATAGTTAACTCTATCCAAAACCTGCCGGGGCCTTTGCTTGGGGAACCTTCTTTTAATAATAGTTTTTAACTAAAACTCTAATGGAAATTAGTACCCTAAGGTCTAGTAGAGATATCGTCAACATAAAAAACCAAGCCAAGTGTAAGGATTACTTGTTTCTGTGCATCTTCCTTCTCTATTCCTAAATCACCACATCCTCATTTATTACCCATGTTGATGGAGGCTGGCTTCTTCCCACAGTTACCGCAGGGTCTGGGGATGGAGTGGAAAGGTGCTCACTTAGTTCACTTTGTGAGCAGGTGCAGAAACTAGGCACCTATGGAACTGAGCTCTGGGCCATGACTGCGACTAGGTGTTCTGAACAGTGTATACGCTGCGCCTGCTTACAATATTATGCTTACAATAGCATAATAAACTTAGTGCTTACCATGAATGTGTAATGCTAGTAAAGCAGTGAAAAAAGAACAGGAAAAATGTTTGGGGAATGGCTTGATTATTTTTGTTTAGTTTTGAAGTCTTCCATGCTTTTTTTTTTTAATCATGGGGATGTGGGTGCGTATGCACATATACACACACAGAGTGAGTGAGAGAGAATGAAACTCACATCTCTCAGATAAATGGTAAACCAGTAACAGATTTTTTTTGTCTGGGCTCCTCAGCACTCTTGCCTCGGGCAGTGTGGGTGTGTGGCTCAGCAGCAATCAGAGGTCATAATTTCATTGGCAGTTAGCATCAGGTTTAATTTTTCTAGCATGTTGCATTTACCAAAATGTCTGGTTTCAGTTATGCCAAGCACTCTCTGAATCAAGCTTTGAGTAGCATGGTGTGTTTAGGTACCTGAGGCTTATGGAACACACATGCTAATTGTTTTCAATCACTTTCCTTCCTAAACACAAGAATGTGTTTTCTGAAGCTAAGCAACAGTAGTCCTTGATGACATTGCTTATTTCTTACAGAAAAGAACCCTAAATATGTAAAAATGTCAATTTAACAAGACTGCCACCTACTGATGGACATAGTTGAATAGTTGAAAAGCATGCCAGTTAAGGTGTTCTTAAAATACCTGTTTTTTGTTTTGTTTTGTTTTGTTAAGGTACATCTTAAAAATTAACACATACCATTTAACTTGCATTTTAGGAATGTGACCAAGTCCATATAGACGATGTCTCATCAGATGACAATGGCCAGGACCTGAGGTGAGCGCCTTGGTACACAGGCCAGCCATTCCTCTGTTAAGAGTTTAATTACTCAGCTAATTAGGATGAATTTTCTGTTCGATTAACTCTGGGCTTTTCTTGCATCTAAATAGCACCTATAACTTTGGAACAGATGGTTTTCCTGCTGCAGCCACCAGTGCTAATTTGTGCCTGGCAACTGGTGTCCGAGGTGGTGTGGACTGGATGAGGAAGCTTGCCTTCCGCTACCGACGAGTAAAAGAAATCTACAACACTTACAAAAACAACGTGGGAGGCAAGTGGCTGATCGATACCTTGGTGGGCTGGTCTGAGAGAGGCTACATAAAGCCCTCAAAGTGCCATTCACTCTGAGGCTCACACTGTTGGGTATAATAGAGTAAGGACCAGCTTCACCTAACTGATGACATTCTACTACAATTTTGTGACAAATATCAGGCTAGAGCCTTGGCTACCTAGTGCCGTGCTATGGCCTGCGATGACCTGGGGAGAGCTCCTTGATCTCCCCAACACTCAGTGAACCTTCCAAGAAAGCCTTGTCCACAACGCAAGATGGGTTATAACTTATAATTTTCCCTGCCTTCTGCCATGCTAGCCTGAGTGTTTTCAGGGTGATTCATAGTCAAAGTAGCTGAAATATTGATGTCCAGTAGTCCCCCAGCTTCTAGCTTCCTAGTTTTTCCCTCAACTGGGCAGGGAGAAACATTTCAAGGAGCCAAACAAAATTCCAAGACTCACTGTCACTGACCAGACCAAAGGCACTCAGCACCCTAAAGCCAGAAGGGAGTCAGTTCTACCCACAACCCGTGGTTAGGAACGGTCTCCTGGAAGGAGGGGTGCTGGGAATGGCAGGGCAGATGTTCCCTGCACACTAAACACACACCTGCAACTGATGGATAGCTGAAAAATTTTCAGCTTAAGGACAGTGACAGTCTCTGTAGAATAATTCTTCTTTATGAGTCTGCATGGCATGTTGGCGAGCATGTGGGTCTCACGAGCTTTCTACTTCTCAGGTCTGCTTGGCCCAGCTAAAAGGGAAGCCTGGCTTCAGCTGAGAGCTGAGATTGAGGCACTCACAGACTCCTGGCTGACCCTGGCCCTGAAGGCCCTCTCTCTCATCCACTCCCGGTGAGGCACCCGTGGGCACGGGCTGGGAGGTGGGCATTGCTCAGGCTTGCTTATCTTGAAGACTTATTTGTCAACAGTTTTCCTTTCTTCTCTGTGTTGTCATAGGACGAACTGTGTGAACATTTTGGTAACAACGACCCAGCTCATCCCGGCATTGGCAAAAGTTCTATTATATGGATTAGGAATTGTATTTCCTATAGAAAATATTTACAGTGCAACTAAAATAGGTGAGCCCCTTGTGTTTTTAACTAATCCTTTTTTTTATGCCAGTATGAATGGAAAGACAATAAATAAAGCTTGTTTTCAGAATTCTTGATGCAGCCAAAAAAGGGAAGAGTAATGGGAAATAGCAAATATAACCCATAGAGCTTAATTATAAAATTTTTCTATACTGGAGAAAGTAAGGCCTTGGCATTCCAGGTACTAACGACTTAACAACATAAATGCTGAGCTATTGTATTTATTCTTTTAGATAACTTCAGTACAAGCATTTTCTAAGCTGAAGCAAGTTAATACAAACCCATACAAAGTGAAAATAAACAGTTCAGGATAGTTTCCTCACTTTTACTGGAAATGGTTTTTGTTGGTTTTAGCTTCGTATGTATAAAAAATTAACTTTTTTTTTTCAATTCTGGGAAGATGGTAAAAAGAAACTTTCCCTTGGAGAACACACAGTTGGGAGGGGCGTAAAGTCTGATATGAAATGTGGTTGGAATATAAACTAAGCTCTCAAAAGCATGCACGGGCATGCGCAATGATGCTCCGACACTCACAAGCATCACAGACACTCACAAGCATGCAGAAGCAAAAACAAGAATGAACAGACACACACAGAGACACACAAATAATATAAACTAAGAAGAAAATGGATAAGAGGTACTGACTTGCTCTCAAGAGGAGCAGATAACTATCTATGGTCCACTAAGACAAAGAAATATGCAAATGAGCCTCCAGCAGGCCTGTGCTGGATGTGGAGAACTGTACTAGTCATTTTGCATATCCATATTTACATTTTACAAATGAGGAAGCACAAGCACCCAGGCTCAAGTTGTTTGTGTAGGTGGCTCAGAGCCAGGCCTCAGAGAACTCCGATCCAAGCTCCTCACCCCAAGGAGACATCCTGGTTGTGGGCTGTTGCTTTGGGCCAGGAGGTCAGAGGTCAGTGTGGACCAGGTAGAGAAGGACAAATAAAGAGGGTTTACTGGGCAGATATGCTAATGAGACCAAGAGAGCAGAGAATTCCGTGTCAAGGGCCTTATGCTGACCGGAAAGTGACAATTGTAAGGTGCTGATGAAATGAAGAAGCTGGAGATCAGCCCTGAGCATGCGCTGCTGTCCTGCATATCTACTGCACAACAGAAAGGATGGTCATCCTTGGAGTGGAAAGAGGCCTGTTTCTAGCGGCTAACTGCATCTGAAGACAGAAGAGTGAAAGTTAGGCTCCCTTGCGTCTAACTTCAGATTCCCATGCTGCCAGAACCCTGTAAGCCGCCCTCCAAGCGTTTGTTCACTGATCACCGAACAATCACATATTTGTAGCGTGAATTTCCCACCAAAACTTAACGTTCCTAGTGCTATCAAAAGGCCTACAACGTGCAGCATCCAGGACATACCCCCAAAATGGTGCTGAACAAAATGGATAAATGCCCGTGCATTGGAGAAGGCTGCTGTGGAGTTCTGTCTTTTTTTAAAAAAATAGGCAGCTGGGTCAGTGATGCCATGATAGACCAGGAAAATGAGGTGTACTGTGACAGGGCCAAGTGGGAACCTAGGCTAAGAGTACTGCCACCTCTGAAATCTGCCTATCTGAAGTCTAAGACAGACTCATGCTTTGTAAGCTAACATTTTTTTGAAAACATAAAACTAATAAAAGCAAGCTCCTTTTAAAATAATCTAATGCACTTTTTTTTTTTTTGTAGGAAAGTAGGGATTGAAAGTCCTGTGACTATTGCTAATTGTATCATCAAGTGAAATCAATGTGCAGGTCACTGCAGAGAAAGTGACAACTTCTTTTTTTATTTTTTTCAAAATTTCATGCAAATAAAATACTCTGTATGACCCAAAGTTTGCAATGAAACCTGTAGGTGACAGTACATGGGCAAGACTTTTTTTCCCCACAAAACTTCACCCTTAAATAACCTTTAAGAAATTGGGGGATTAGCTCAGGAAAAATTAGCTAACCTGTGAAAGGCCCTAGGTCTGATCCCTAGCACTGTGAGAAATAAAAAAGAACAAAGAAAAAACTGTTCACATTTATATAGCAATCAATTTAATCTCCCTTTCTACACAAGTCAAAAATAATACAGCTTTGCAGAACATGTGAGTATTTCCCCATTCAGAGGAAGAGGGCTGTTCGTTTCTTAAAGTGATTTAAAATTTCACAGTTTAGTGGGCAACTAAAAGCATTGAAAGGCATCTTTGACCAGTGCTGGCCCGTATTACGTTCTGTCAGATGCAAAGGAGAGATTTTAGTGCAAAATACAAATATAAAGCAGACATTTGTTTAAGCAAACAAGCAATTTGTTCATGTGTATATCTGATCCTCATTTGAAAGAGGTGCAGGCCCAGCTCAGCCATTCAGGTTTGAGAACTATAAACTGTCCCATTGTCCATTAAAATGACCTTATTGGCAGCAGAGACCTGGAACACCAATATCTTCTGGGAGAAGAAACAGTGCCAGCATTAGCTACAGAGATGTGCTGACATCAGAGCCGCCAACCGAGCCCAGAGGAAGGCCTGACATGGGAAAGATAATAGACAGATAACGGTGTTCTGTTACCTGTCTCCTGCTTTGGCTCTAGGAAAGTGCTTGGTTGAGCATGAGATGGCCGGGTGAGGTAGCCACAGTCTTGCTGTACCGCCCACACCCACGATGCCTGCAGTTTATTTTAAGAGGACATTCATGACACATCCTTAAGCAAAGACATTAGGCTTTGGGGATCTTTCTCTTAACCTGCAAGAGTTTGATTTCTTTTGCTATACCAAATACAACTTGGATTGTTTTTTTTTATTATTATTATTACTCTCACTGATCTTGTGTTATGTTCAGCTTGATATAAAGTTTTTCTAAGTTAAAATAGGCTACCAGAAATGCATGTCTTTTAGTCTCAGCTTGCAGAAAAAGGAAAAGAATGTATTACTACAACACACTACACACAAACACACACATACACTAATGCACACTCTCACCTTCACTCACACATATATACACACATGTCGCAATTTCTTTGGAAAAAAGATAGTTAAACCAGGGGTTTCCAACATTTTGGCTTTGAGACATGGTGTTGTTAAAGTTCATGATTAAGAATTTTGCAACGGACCTAAAAATAACAAAAAGACAGAACAGAACCCTCAGAATTTAAGTAAGTTTGTGATTTTGTGTTAGGCCCCATTAATAGCTATCCTGGTAGCCATCAGTTTTCAAGAGAGAGCTAACACACTGTTCCTGAATTCACAGCTTTTACCACATTGTGATGTCTTCATATCACTCAGGTGACAGAACACATTTCCCTGGGTGGGAGAGAGCTGAATCAGAAGCATGAACAAAGTGTCTATTCAAGCTGGGTTGCCTGGCCGTTACCCTTTCTATAATTTTCTTTTACCCACTAGGAAAGGAGAGCTGTTTTGAGAGGATAATCCAAAGGTTTGGAAGGAAAGTGGTGTATGTTGTCATAGGAGATGGTGTGGAAGAAGAGCAAGGGGCAAAAAAGGTAAGGCTCCCTAGAGGGTGCTTCAGTCCTCAAAATAGACTCCTTTTACCCATGGGAATTTTCTACCGCAGACTATGAAATGTGGAGAATTGTAAGCATGGGGAGGGTGCATGCAGAACCCTAGGGACATAAGTGAGATTTTCAAGTGATGGTTGGTCAGAAAAGCAAGCTTAGCATTGCAGCCACCCTCCAGAACACAAGTGACAAATACTGCCCTTATACCTCACATACAGGACAGACAGGGTCAGGTGGCTCACATCTTGTTACCCAGTCCTGATGTAGCCTCAAATCCTTCCAAGCATCGCTTTGAAAAGATGCTCGCCATGCTGGTCCAAGCCAGCAAGTAAGATGGATGAAATGACTCCCTGCCCAGAGGACTTGCACCTTCTTTATATCATAAGGAGAGCACCTGCCTCTTGCTTGGAGGGTTGGAAAGGGGGTGGGGGTGTTGAACAGGAGTGTAAAATCCTCTTGAAGACATTCCCTGTAGCATCATTGCTGCCGTCTCAATTTCTGCATCTGTAATTCTATCATTCCTTCAGCAGAAACTAGCTCCTTTGGCTTCTCATTGTACATTTTTTTTTTTGAAGCAGGGTTTCTCTGTGTAGTCCTGGCTATCTTAGAACTTCCTCTGTAGACCAGGCCAACCCAGACTCAGAAATCTGCCTTCCTCTGCATCCCTAGTGCTACTATTAAAGGCATGCACCACCACCACCTGGTGTCTCATTGGACATTTTGAAGGACAGGACCTCACTCCTCACCCGACAACTCAGAGTCTCCACAATCTGATTACAACTTGCCTTTCTGCCTTTCTGGTCCACCCAGCACTGCAGTCACATTATCTAGTGACCTGCTGCCTTTGTCCATTTTCTGTTATGATGGCAAAATGTTTGAAATTGGTTATAAAGAAGAGAAATTTATTGGGCTACGTTCTGGGGCTAGAATGTTGAAGAGCATGAGGTCAGCAGCTGGTGAGGAACCTCTTGTTACATCATAAGATGGCAGAGGGCATCTCCTGTGGACACAGAGCAAGAACATTCTTCATCTTTGTAGAAAGTCACTAATTTCACATTTCTCCTTTTACACACACTGCCCACCCACATCGTGAGTTCAGTTTAATCTTAATTATGACATGCAATTCACACCTTCCATTAATATCATCATAGAAAACTGAGAACAAATTCAAACCATTAACACTTACCTTTCGCCATACCCAATCCTGTCCCCCAGAATATTCTCTTGTTAGTATCTGGCTTGTTTCTCAAAACTCATGCCATACATCTTGTGTTTTCAGGCTTTTCTTTATAGAAGTGCTCACTTAGCTAGGAGTAGTGATACTGTGGTGGAAGAGGCCAATCCAGTCCACATTTGATTTTCACCTTTACTGTCTGTCCATTCTGTGACTTTGAACTTGTGTCTTAAGTCTTCCATTTCATTTTACCCTGTCCCCCCCAATGGGGATAATCATAGCCGCTTGATCCTTGGCCTCTTTGACCAATTAGATTCACTAAGACATGTGACTCTCACAAAGACAACAAATGGCAGCTAGAATCACACACATAATTGTGAATGTCTGCTTTGGCAACTGAGTGTGACCTTGCAGTGGAGATCTTTTGTTCAAGACACTATCTTCAACTTGTACATCTCTCAATCTTGGTACAGTTGTACTCCATGTTTGTTCAAGAACATCCTATCATGAGATGATTAAAGTCCCGCCTCTCCCCACAAACTCATTCACAGGAGTCTGTTTTCACCACCATGATGGACATAGCAATTCAGTTCTGCTGCCTTTTCCCAGTCAGTCTCAGGAATGACCCAAAACATTCCAAGTCTTAGATGTGACATTGACTATAGGATGTGGCATATAGCAGCCTTTTCATAAGTCTCTTAAGATGGCTTCCTTCACGTCTAGTGCAGACACTGGCCCTGCATCTCTCCCTGACACAAGATGCCTCAGATGTACCTGGTGCTGACTGAAACCTCCATACCCTTGGCCTGCTAGTGCTTGCTAGGAGCAGCATGTAAACACTGTTGACCTTCCTGTCTCCCCAGTGGCTAGCTGTGACAGTTGTTGGGTACATTTGTCAGCACAGACAAAATTAGAATTCCTTAAAATCAATCCTGGGGGGTGAAGAAGAATGGTTGGTAGGAAATTCAAATTCAAGTTGTCTTCCTTGGAAAACCTCTAGAATTCCCAGGCCAGCCTTACACAGAACCTCCTAGTAGCCATAAGGCCTGGGCACCTCTGGGTCTGTAGCTCAGAGATTTTCACACTGTTGTGGCCTGAGCCAACTTTCCAA
The DNA here is from genome assembly GCA_028658305.1 of Pachyuromys duprasi. Taxonomy (NCBI): domain Eukaryota; kingdom Metazoa; phylum Chordata; class Mammalia; order Rodentia; family Muridae; genus Pachyuromys; species Pachyuromys duprasi. The sequence continues at coordinate 37,733,406 of CM053750.1, forward strand.
CTTCCCTATTACCTGGTTCTTCCAAACTTTAACTTCTGGAGAAAGTTACCAAGCTGTGGTCTTCTAGTTTGTGTTTTAGGTAAGATGGAAAAACACAAGTAAAAGCCCAATGCAGGTGGGTCTCTTCTTGGGTCTTTCTGAGATGTTTTTGAGATGGGTAGCCCTGGTGAGCACATCATGGAAAGCAGAAACTCCTGATCTGATGCTGCCGTTCAAAGGTGTAATAAGGCTTTATTTTTTCTGTCTTGGAAGGGCAGATAAATTTATCTCCATTTTTTGGGCTTAAAAAAAAAA
>CM053750.1:37733799-37813467 GCA_028658305.1 Pachyuromys duprasi
AGTCTTTATCTATAAAGGAAGAAAGAGGGATCTGAGAATTGGTGACATGTAATGAGTATCTTCAGAGCTGAGTTATGCCCAACAACGAAGACAGGTAGAGCTGTAAAATGGGAAACAGCACGGGAAAGACCACTGGTATTTGAGCATAGATACAGTAATGAAAAATATTAGGTCTTCGGTGTGGTGGTGCAAAATTGTGGTTCCAGCACTCAGGAGGTAGAGGCTGTTGTCTGTGTCTATATAGTGAGTCTGAGGCCAGCCTCACCTCAGACACTCCCTCCAATCTCTCATTAAAGCCTCACAATGAGGCTTTAAAGAGGTTCCTCTCCGACACACTGTCAGAAGAGAAAACGAAGACTCTGCTGAATAGGATGACGTGTGGCTCTTTTCCCAGTGCTCCTGTCTAGGACAGGAGGATTGCGGCTCAAGGCCAACCCAGACTACAGGGCTAAGAGCGAGCGCACCTTCAAACTATAAACTCAAACATGCCAAGCACGCTGCGATTTCATTCTTAAAAAGTTATATGGCTTGTTAAATACTGGATACGTTTGTTTCTTTGGTGGGTAACGGAGATAGAACATAAGTGTCTCCTTTCCCCTGCTTCTTCACAGTAATTGTGTTTTCACTCAGCTGTTCATCCAGGCAGATTTCTGCAGACAGGATAGAGCTCTGCCCTGACGATCCTTTTCCTACTTACAAAGCAAATCATCCCTCTGATATATTAGTTTCCAAGTAGTTGAAATTCTTAAATGGACGTAAGTGAGCATCCCTCCCCCATGAAGATCTGCACGTCAAAATCATGACAGGTTGCGTTTCTTCAAAACCAATTTTAACTGTTTAGCTGGCTTCTTCCTTGGTTTTCCATGTTCTTTCAAAAGTCCTACAGCATTCACTCTTCTCCTTCATAGAGCTGTCTTTCATCTGTCTGAATCATATTCTTCAGCTAGAAAGAGGAGCTTTTTAAAGCCAGATACCAGTAAGCAACCCTCCAGTTGGTTGTGCTCTTAAAGGTCACTAACTGGCTCTTCTGTCATCCTGACTCTCATTGCAGTACAGTCAGGCTTCCCTAAGTAATTCAATCTAACTCTATAATTTGTATCCATAAAAGTACTTCCTTAAAAATGGCAAGCGCTTATTGTCCTATATACCGACCAAGATTTTATTTAAAAATTGTTCCTTTTAAATGGGCACTCCAAAACCTGCTGAGATCAAAAATTAAGCTGAGTGCCAGGCTAGTAAATGCCTCATTTTTAAACTCCAGAGAAAGTCGCTTTGGTTGGAAAAAAGAAAACATTTGTAACACAATTTAATTCTTTGCTTTTTCTTTAAGGGGAACACAGAGATTAAAAACTAAGTAGAGATTAGTTTATGATTGCAAAGGTGTTTGTTTATACTTAATGAGCAGGTACTACCTACTAGGTCTTGTCTTTCTCTGCCTAATGCAGTGGTTCTCAACCTGTGGGCCACGATCCTTTGTTCCTCAGTGTCACCTAAGACCATAAAAAACAACAGATATTTACATTATAATTCATAACAGTAACACGCTTACAGTTATGAAATAGCAATGAAAATAATTTTATGGTTGAGTCTCACAACCATATTAAGGGGTTGCAGCCTTAGGAAGAACCACTGGTCTAAAAGGAAGTGGAGACACATGTACTCCATGGGTAATGCTGGGCAGTCAGCTTGGCCATTAGAGTAAGGAGTGTTTTGAGGTCTTGTTATTTACAACCACAGAACTGTTTAAACCTCTGTATGCATACTGCCTGGAAGTCACATGGGCACAGCACAGATAGGTTTTATGTTTTTGAAACACAGATGGTAACTCACACTTTCTCTGCATTTCCTTTCCCGCCGAGCCATCTGCCCTGGCGGCTGTCTGTACCAGCATCAATAATCCTTTAAGTGACCGCACCAGCACGCCACTGTGTGAATGTGCTATGATTTTACCAGCCCTTTAGGGCTGAGTGGTTAGGGGGTTCTAGCATTCAATGCTACAAGCAGATCCTCAGTGATCATTCTTTGAGTACATTCCTGAAAGTGCAGCATTTGCACCAGAGAGGAGATGCTCTTAGATTATAGATTTTTTTAATTAATGTTTTTTTTAATTTGTGAAAACATCCGTTTCCATGTAAAGAGCTATGCACAGACATCATATGTATATATATATGTATGCATATATACATATATGTATATATATGTATGCATATATACATATATATGTATATATGTATGCATATATACGTATATGTATATGTATATATATATATATATATATATATATATATATATATATGGATGTCATATGTAATCAGAAGGGAAAAGTGCAGTTTGCAGAGTTGTGCCTGTAGGCAAGAAGAAAAGGAATGACATGTCATTGTGTTCCCCTCGGGACCTAATTTGGCTCTAAAGACTCCCAAGACTGTGCCCCTCTGGGCTCTGTTGCCTGCTTTAGCTTCCCCTTGATATTGCCCGCATTTCTATCCACACCCTGCCCATCTCAGTATCTGACCTCACCAGATGAATCCAGGAGTCCCCAGCCTCTGCCATGGTGCAAGTCTCCCGCCCTGCATACTAACTACCTCACAGCTTTTCCTGAGACCCAGGGGTCACACCTGTGAACCCCCCCTTTCCCTGCCCCTCCACCCTGAATAGTTTTAACTACCTTAGTCCCTGTGTTTTCAGGCATTCAGCAAGTTTTAGCCTCCCTTCCCATTCATTCACAAGATAAAAATCTAAACTCCTAAGTTAATTCTCGGGGCTGAAAAGCCGCCTTCCTTATTAGCAAACAGACCAATCCAGCCTGATGACATTCCAGGCTAATTACAGAAGATGCTTCCTGCATCCCTTATCTCAGCACAATTGTGTGTTCTAACTGGGAACCCCATTCCTTCCCACTGACCCTTTTGACTGTGTTTATTCTTCTAACTTGTGTAAACCTGGCTTGTAGCTGAGCCTGTAGCTCTCCCACCCTCTCTTTGCATTCTGTTCTTACCCTCACACTGCCTGGGGTTGAAATGAGATGTTTCAGCAGATAGGTCTCATCTGCCCAGTGGTACTGAGCCATGGGGTGTGGTCTTATGTTATGAGTTAATTCTTGCTGCAGCTGTGGTGTTCCATAGCTAATGGCCTTTATTGTAACCATAAATGTAGAAGCAACATGGAGTCACTTGTGCCAACTGATCAATTTACCGATAAGCTGGAGTTTGGGGAAGATGGTTCCATAAAGGAACCTCATTTGGCCACTGGAAGAAGAGTTGAGCCCAAGCTTCTTCAAAGCCATGTGCTTCTCTTTTGCTCTTTGGCATCCCTTCTTCCCAGTTTTATGTGAGAAATATTTTTTTAGTGGCCAAGAGTAATATGCACCCCCACACCCCCACACACTTTATTGTACCCAGTTGTCCCCATTAGCGTCAAGTGAAAAACCTGCACACTGTTACTTACTTAAGATTGTGTAATACTGATCTGATGCTCTATTAACAAGAATCACTGGCCTTCTCTGCTAGACTCAGTTCACCAGCCACTTGACTATACACACTGCTCAGAGTCCACCAGGTTCTGTAAGGGTCAATTGCTCGCTGTAGCAGGCATTACTCTCAGCCTTTAATGTGAGCAGATGATGCCAAGGCTGGAGCTGATGTTCCCAGGGCACCATTCTCTAGGATCTGTCAGCTCTCATCTAAAACCTTCGGCATGCTTCTTCTAAGGAATAGCTTCAATGCCACTGAGATGAGCTGTCTATCTCATACCATGGGTGTAGTCATCATTTCAACTCACTTCGGTATGCAGTTGGAGTCTACTAATACTCTCAAAAGGAACAGTGATGTTGCTGGTAAGCAACAGTGATGTTCCAGTAAGCAATATAAACCAGGATTCTGGGAATAACTTTCTCTCTCTAGACCTTTGGATTTCAAATTAAATAGTCTAAGTGTGCTCTAGGTTGGCATCCAGCAATACACCCTGTGCGGATGAGACCCTGTTTTCAGAACTGCTTTCACAACCTATGAAACAAAGTGTCTGTTTTACCCCTTAACCATGTGTAGATGGAACCAATGGATCTTTGTTCCCCTTGGTTACCTTTGCAATGTCTGTCACTCATCCAGTTCTTCACTCCACAGTAGCTTCTGAACTTGAACTGATAGAGGCTGTATATAAAGGGGACTTAACCTGAGATAAACACACTTGCCTCCAGAGCACTCTAGCATCTATAAGTAGTTTATGTGTCTGAGAAGGTGGATGTCCTAATGCCTCAGCTGATCTAAAGAGCCTTCATCACACTACTAACATCCTGAAGTACCCACACTTAGTAAGCTGATTAGAGATAAGCAGCAGCTTTCAAGAATGAATCACTGACAAATAGCATAAAGAAGGGTCTGGAGAGATGGCTCAGCAGTTAAGAACCCTTGCTGCCCTTGCAGAGGACCCAAGTTTTATTCTCAGAATCCATGTGAAATGGCTCACCTGTAATTATAGGTCCAGAGGGTCCAGTGCCGCCTTCTGGGCCCTAAGAGCACCTGCACTTTCCGGCACATGCCCAAACAGATTTTAAAATAATAAAGTATGGAAATACAAGCTAATTACAAAACAAAGTTTGTAAATATAGACACTAAGTAGGCAGTTAAATAAGCTGAAGACTGAAAATAACAAATGGCTTTCTTTAAAAAAATGATGTAACTAGAAGGAACTAAAAATCTGGTAGTAAAGTAAGCATGCTAAGTGGTATAAACTGAATGTGTGCATAATTTTTATAAATACATATCAAAATATACAAATGCTTGCAGGGGTCATTTTGGTGGTAGGGAAAGAAGCGATTTGTATTTATTTGCGTGGTTCTGTAGTTTTCAAGTGTTTTGCAATATGCAGGAACTTGTTCTACTAAGAAAAAGGAAGAATGCTTTCTGTATGGTAGTTGATCAGTTTGGCAACATCTCTGAAGCACTGAGTCAGACTTGTCAGCGTCTGTAACCAGCACAGTGGGCAGTAAGATTAGAAGTGCACCCACCTGTGCTGTGCTGCTATTTGTGACGCTATATAAAAAGGCCACAGGGCCAGGCAGGGAGCGCTGTGGCACCTAGGTCTCCAATAGCCCAGACCTGGTTGGGCTCTGTTTCCTCACCAGCTATTATTTAGATCTTTCTCCTCTCTTACTTCCGTAGTAGAAAATGACACACAGCCTGACAGAACAGCCGGTGCTTAGCTCTCTGTCATCATTAAAGTGGCTTAGAGTTTAGGGGGCCATGTGCTATCTGGCTTTGCAGCCAGCCATAACTTTCTCACACATATAGTCAGTGTCTGTGAGGTTCTCCTTTATCTGTGCTCAAGCTACAGACCCAACTGGCTATCCTTCCAACTCTTCACCATTTACACTCAGTTCTACCATCACTTTCTTCTTTGAGGTAGCTCCCTATGCAACCTAATTGTACCCCTCCCAACCCTTATTAGAACACTGATGAAGTCCTGTGTTCAGGAAGGAGAAGGTGAGCCAACACCAACTGTGTCTCTGACTCTTTCATCCCTTGGACCCAGAAACACAAAAGATAATCTTTGCTAAATAAATAAATGAGCTGCGGTAAAGACTGCAATCTAATGGTGCCAGAGGAGCTACCCTTCTGTTTGTCTGCAGACATTTTAGGCATTTCTTTCTGGACTATTCTGTTATTAACAAGTAACAGGAATGTATAGATCCCTGTCATAGTATTAAGTCTACGATGTTTCAATCTTAGAGAATGCAGTAAAAGGTTTTAGCAGATAATCTGAGCACATTAACAATATTAATATTGTTGATAAGTATGTTAAATGATATATGCCATTATAGAACAACCTTGAAAGCTCTATCAGACTGGAAGTTCCCATTATTACCTACAAGTCTTTGAAATCTAGCTTCCGTGACCAATTTTCCTCTTCTTATGGACTTTCCTCAAATTCTTCCTGTAGTTCCTCAGAGCTGTAATTGCCAATGACACTTTTGCCTCTAGATTACTGTGTGAGAGAAAAACCTGTTTTCCTGCAAAGAAAACAGAAGTTTGTTCTCAGAGAACGATTTTACTGCTGCTTAAATATTCTTTCAAATGCTTCTGAGCAGAGGTCTGCCCCAGCCACCAGGGAAGGAGGTAGCCTGTTTCCAGGACACTGGTCTGATCAGGTGTCCCAGACAGTCCTGGCTTTGTTACTGGATGGTTTAAACAACTACAGATGCACACACAGCAATCTGAGCTGCTCATTTACAATGTCTCCCACATGGAACAGTCATGAAAAGAGTAAAGTTGCTTCATCTATGAGCAAGATTATGTTTAGAAAAAAAATATATGCATGTATACTACCAACTAAGAAAAACTTCTCCACCCATAAAAATGAGCTCCATGAGCTGTCAGCATTCCACAGATGACACAGAGCGAAGCACCGCTTTCTTTTTATTTAAAGTTTGGAATTGTCATTTGAGGCACGGAGGAGTTCTAATTGGGAGAAGGAGGGGAATCTACACTCACACCATCATTCTTGGGGTGGGGGTGTGTTTGAATTTGTGTTTTAAGTAGATGTGATGAGAAGCTGGCAACTTCTGTACTACTGGAATGGAGGCGAGCACAGCCGTGCCTCTCTGAAGGATACGGGAGGGTTTACACTGCGCAGGGCTCCATCCTTACCATATGTCTGTCCTCTCTGCAGCATGCTATGCCCTTCTGGAGAGTCTCCAGTCACTCAGACCTCATGGCGCTGCATCATGCCTTGGAATTAGAGTATCTGTAACAGCCTCATGCCAATTTGACACTGCACAACTGCCCTATGGCCAGAGATAACCCAGCAGGCTTCAGCCTGCATCACTGCTGGACTCCAGAATGTACCAGTTTCAACGTGTGGCTGCGTGGCTGCTGTGGGCTTGACTGTTACCCTCGGGGCAAATGGAGGGCTGCGTGTGTTTCCCCAGAACAGCTGTTGACTCCGGTACTGTGAATGCAGTGAAAAGAAGCCATGAGAATGTCCTAGCACAGTGTCATGTGTCTTGGCTACATTAACTACATGGTTCAAACCTGTGAAGAAAAGACCTACAGACACTTTGGTTTTCAGCAAATGTGACAGAAACAGCCTGGGCAACCCAGCAAACTTGATTCCACAAAAAAAGACTAAAATGTGTCTCCTGAACAACCGTGAGGGAATTTTCTCGAAGGTTTACTTTTTGCTGTCTCCTACCCAGGGCAATCTGTACATTACTACTTATTTATGAAAAGACGTTCAAAAAAGCAGATTTGCTGAGGTATAATTCACATATCATATAACTCACCAAGACAGACTTTTTGGCCTCAAATAGTTTGAAGGGACTATAAGAAATAATCATAAGAAATAATCAATTATGGCCTTGGCCTGACCATAGGCAAGTACTTTGAATTGTAGCACATTGCAAAGTAGTTTAAAGTATGTCTAATTTAAACATGTAAAATGTACATCCTTGAGACAATCGTGTACAGAAAGAATTTTTTTGGTGTAAATTTGTAATAATGGATGATTCTTTTACATTCTGTTTAGGGAAATGCTATTATGAGGTAGAACTGCCTTCCTAGGAAGCTCAGGCACGAACTCCTGCAGTGCCTTATCTAAGTACTGGGTATAAATATTGTAGATAATGGATCTTTTTGATAATGTCATCGAAGACCAAAAGCATGAATGTCAAGTGTCAACAAGGATTTTATTTTCTCAATCTTTTATCCCATCAATTTTTCTAATTTTTTTTGTGTGTATGTGTGTTGGTTAGAAGGGCCTTGCTAAAAATAACAGCAGTTTCACAACTGAAAAAGTTTAGAAGTCTTCCTAGCCTCCTCCCGACTTTCTCATTTCAACAGTAATGTATTATATGTAACTACTTGGAAAAGAATGATTATTCAAATGCTTCATCCCACAGAAAGAATAGAGATGATAGATATATTTTATTAATAAAATTACCTGGAGCCTAGCAGAGTTTCCACGTGCTCAGAATGATTATTGTGTCCTGGTTTCTTGTTTATGCCAACAAGGACTTTGCCACATACCTGGGTCTGCATCACTTCTCATCACTTCCTCCACTCTTAGTCTTTCCCTCCTCATCCAGAGAAGGTTCATTTCCCACAATGGGTATGTCTGACCGACGTTGCTTTCTACTTATGACATGACAAACATAAACCAGGAGTGGGGGGGGGAAACACAAATGAAATTGCTCATGTTATAAGAAAGCTTCTTCCAAAATGATGCCTTTGTATAGTCAGGAGTCTTTCTCATCTTGGGTTTTGTATTGCCATGATATTGCCCTTTGGATCAATTTTATTTAATATTATTAATAAGTTGTTAATAATATTATTTAATACTGGGGACACCAGGTTTGACCCAGAGTGGCAGAAAAACCACTCTGCCCTCTGCTTTTCTAAAAGTTCATGTTGCTGCTAAAATTAGTCATTGTGAACTCTCCAAATTGTTAAAATGAATAATGAAATTTGTTTCCCATCTCATCTGACATAGACAGAAATGGACAGTTTTTAAGCCTCTTCATTTGATGTTTTTGTACTCCGCAGACTAAGAAGACAACCTTGAGCTTGGCCTTACTGTAAAAAGGCGTGTTGTGTCCACCACATTTGTGTACAGGTTTTTTTTTCTTCATTAATTTTTGTGTTTAAATTAATAAACTTGATTTGTGCAGTACTGTATGCTCTGTGAATGTCAGTATTATCTTTCTTGTTTTGGTTGTGTGGAGGAGCTCAATCTTGTTTGCATTAGAACCCTGCAGCCAAAGGAAGTCATTCGGACAACCCGGTGATGGCTTTATCAGTCCTTTAGGAGCTGAACTGGAAGGCAACAGCTGTTTCTTTGATCATCGTAAGGACTGGAGAATGGAAAAGCTCTTTATTTCCCAGACTACATCAACTGGATCCTTACCTAAATTTATCTATGATAGAACAAAAGTAGGCATAAATTATCTTGGATTGCAGAACATAGATCTATCCACTTAAATACCCAAGAGACAGCAATATGAGGCAGTTTCATCGAAAAAGAACATTCACAACATACAACGCTGTGATTTGCCAGATTAATCACTGACAGGGGGCTATAAAACCATACAGCTCACTTTCTCTTGAGAACTTAACCTGAGAAACACAACGTTCAGACATACAAATACATGACAACCAAACACACAGTTCTTGTGGTGTACATTTTTTACAGACACTACACCATTTCACTTGACTAACTAGGTGTCTCCTCTGAAAGTGATGAGAGCTGAGGGGGAAATCTCTGACGATGTAGAGATGGGAAGTGATGGGATTATCAGGTCTTAGGTGAAGAAAGTATGAAAAATAAATGAAGTAGGAGTTGTGCTCTCAGAAGAAGAACTCTGCCACTTCTAACATGGTACCCCCAGTCTAACCATTTTAAGGACTCTCCTCTGACCAATAGTTGAGGCTTGGATTTCTAGTATTCCATAGCTTCTAAATACAGCCTGTGCTTGCCCCTCAGAGTTACTCTCATTGCTGTAATGAACAAGACTTCAGTACCCCTGCTCGGAACATAGACCAGTAATCCCATTTCAGGTTTGCTCAGAACACTGTAGCACTCTAGCCTCTGTCCAGCCATACCACAGCCAGCTCCCGCCCCTTACCCTTGGCAAGGCTCTTTGCCCTAATGTCAGAAAGTTCTGGCTCCTTCTCTTGAATGGCTTTCCCACCTACCTCTGCCTGTAGGGGAAGTCCACATTCCATCCCATAGACTTGCCATCTTCATGTGCCACGTCCTTACTTAGGTACCGTGGGGCAAGATGAGCTTAAGCCAATAACTGAACTCCCCATAAAGTTGGTAGAAACAGAGAGTGGATGGATTACTGAGGGGCTAAATACGATACACTCTGGTTAAAAAGGCTCCTTATGGAAACAAAGTTTATGGATACCATTCTAAGTAAAAGAGGAGTCTCTGATGGGCAGACACGGGATGTCACTGGGTCTGATGTATTCTTGCAGTGATCACCCTGGCTGCTAAGTAAACAACTGGCTGTTGTGGGGGAAGAGAAGATGTGGGAAGGCCCATGAGTAATGGCCCGACTCAGATGAGGATGACAGAAATCTGAAACCTGGGTTGGTTTGTTGATGTAGCAATGACTGAGTATGATGGTACATGTAGGGAAAGTGAGGCACAGTGGAATGTGGATGCATATGAAGTAAAGGGGCATTGTCTATCTATACGATTGTGAAACAGCATTCTAGTGGTTTGCAACCTTGATTCTGTGGGCAGACTGCCTGCAATGCTAGCATAGCGAAGCCACATCTAACTGTATTCTTGGTTGCCTAAAATAGGAATAACAATGAGCTATTTCAAGAATAATAAAAACTAAGCTAATATGTATGATGTGTTGGACCACTGCCTAGGAGATTTTCTAATGTTGCCTCCTATTAGACACTGTTTCTATACACATTTTTTTTCAACTTCTTCAATACAGTAATACCCTATAGAAATGTCCTGCATTGCTGGGACTAGGCCTAAAAAACAAGCTGAAAAACTGGTAAGCCTTTGTCTAGTGGATGTAGAGAACTCACTGACGCTCTTCAAAGGGCTCTGTGAACAGTGTTGATGGAAACCCGCAGTGGGCTAGCACCAGCTCCTGTAGACTCAAAGCACCGAAATGGCCTGAGCAAAACCTGGCACAGAGGCAAGACTGACAGCAGTCTAGATCGGAAGAGGGATACAGCAGGCTCAACTGGAAGGGAGGCACAGTTAGCTGATAAAGCAGGAGCAAAGCCCTCGAACTGGAAGCCTGGGGCTTAAAGGATTGGTGGGTGCCCAGGAGACAGAAAAGGATAGGGTGAAATTTAGGGATGGGACTTTATGCCTTTTTATTTCTTTTTAAACCTTAGTGTCTCAATCCCAGGTCTCAATTCATTCGCCTTTAAATTTTTTCCGCCAATCAACATTTACAAATGTAAGGTAAGCAGACACAGTTCCCAATAACGTTTTACATTTGTTTTTCAAAACATTTGCATATGACATGGATGTTTCTCAATTCAGATGACTATAAAGGAGGCCATTTGCTTAACAGAACCTGGAGATGAGAGAGCCTGCAGGTCCTCTTAAGATGCAGAAGAAATTTTCCTGCAGACACTGGAGGCTTCAGCTGCAACAGTCAAGCCTAGCCACACGCAATGTTGTTTTCTGTCTCCCAGTGCAATGCATTCCTAAGAGCACATCTTTCGTTCAGTGTCTCCCTGAGCGTTTCCATGCCCCTCCGTTCTGTGCGATTATACAAACTGACAGGATGACTTGTGGCAGAAGAAATGAAAGGGTTTGTAATTTAGGAAACCTCTGGCCCCCGCTGACTGAAAGCAGGTTGTTTGTAAAAAGGAAATCCTGACCTCAGCTCACTGGCAAACTCTGTCAGAAGCAATAGAGGAAAGCGGAGGAGAAAGAACAGTACCGGGATTTTTATTGGCAACAGAAGAGAAATGGATGCTCTACCAAAGAAGGAGAGTGCCCTGTTGGAAGACTAAGACAACCCCAGCCCCTAAATGTGGCTACACAGTGGTGGGATCTGCTACAAGATCATGGCATAGTTGTATCTGTGAGCCTACTGCTCGGGACAAAGGCCACTACACCAACCGTCCTGAAGATGAGATCCTGCCAGTTGGCTGAGGTGGGAGTCCTGTGCTATGAGAAAGGCATGGCCCACCCTGTATTTATCACAGCCTGACCCAAAGCACCAAGACTCCAGACATGCAGGATGTTAATCAGGTGTTGTATTAGTTAACTTCTCTCATTGTCTTGACAAAACATCTGGCCAAAACTACTTAAGGAAGGAAGGTCTTGTTCTGGGTTACAGTTTGTACATACAGGCAATCACAGCAGGTAAGCCATGGCAGTAGGGACACTGCAGTCGGTGAACGTGATGACGTTCACAGCCAGGGAGCAGAGCAAGAGAAAGGCTGATGCTCAACTTGCTTGCTCTTTTTTCCTTTAGTGGAGGACCCAGCCTGGGGAAGCCTAGAGGCCCTGACTACACTTAGAGTGTACCTCTCCCCTTCAGTTAGCTCAGTCTAGAAATACCCTCACAGACAAGCCCAGAGTTTTGAATCCTAGGTGATCAGAGATGGCACTGTGTTGTGCTACCTTTCTACACCTGGTCCTTGTCCTCTGCCTTGCCTCCACATTCATGCCATCTGCCTGGCCACTGCGCCCTGACCATTGAGCAACGCAACAAAGAACAAAGGCCTCTGAGCATTGAGTTCTGGTCCCCAAAGGTGTTCATTTAGCTACCTGTTCAGTGCTTTGATGAATGCCTGATTGAGCCCTGCCCATTATGCTAATTTCATCCATCCTGGTTGGATTTGAACTTCGACTATTTTTTTAAATTTGTTATTAATTACACTTTATTCACTTTGTATCCACCCTGTAGCACCCTCCCTCCTTCCCTCCCAAACCCTCCTTTTCTCCCCTTCTCCATGCATGCCCCTCCCAAAGTCCACTGAGAGGGGAGGTCTTCTTTTCCTTCCTTCTGGTCCTAGTCTATTAGGTCTCATCAGTAGTGGCTGCATTGTCTTCCTCTGTGGCCTGGTAAGGCCACTCCCCCCTCAGACGGAGGTGATCAAAGAGCAGGCCAATCAGTTCATGTCAGAGGCAGTTCCTGTTCCCATTACTATGGAACCCACTTGGACACTGAACTGCCATGGGCTACATCTGTGCAGGGGTTCTAGGCTTTCTCCTTGCATGGTACTTGGTTGGAGTATCAGTCTCAGGAAAGACCCCTGTGCTCAAATTTTTTGGTTCTGTTGCTCTCCTTGTGAAGCTCCTGTCCTCTCCCTATCTTACTATTTCCCACATCTTTTGTGAGATTCCCTGCACTCTTCTCAAGGGTTGGCCAGAAGTCTCAGCATCTGCTTTGATAGTCTGCAGGGTAGAGCCTTTCAGAGGCCCTCTGTGGCAGGCTCCTACTTTGTTCCCTGTTTTCTCCTTCTTCTGATATCCATTCTCTTTACCTTTCTGGATGGGGATTGAGCATTTTAGCCAGGGTCCTCCCTCTTGATTAGTTTCTTTAAGTGTACAGATTTTAGTAGGTTTACCCTGAGATTTCACCTTATGCCCATCAGAATGGCCAAGATCAAAAACTCAAGTGACAACATATGCTAGAGAGTTTGTGGAAAAAGAGTAACCCTCCTCCACTGCTGGTAAGAATGTAAATTTGTTCAGCCACTCTGGAAATCAATCTGGTGCTTTCTCAGACAATTAGGAATAGTGCTTCCTCAAGATCTAGCTATACCACTCCTAGGCATATATCCAAAAGAGGCTCAAGTACACAATAAGGACATTTGCTCAACCATGTTTGTAGCAGCTTTATTTGTAATAGCCAGAAGCTGGAAACAACCCAGATGACCCTCAACTGAGGAATGGATACAGAAATTGTGGTACATCTACACAATGGAATATTATGCAGCAATAAAAAAACAAGGAAATCATGAAATTTGCAGGTAAATGGTGGGAACTGGAAAAGATCATCTTGAGTGAGCTATCCCAGAAGCAGAAAGACACACACGGTATATACTCACTCATATAGACATATAATATAGAACTTTGACTTTTTTAACAGCCGCTACGGATGAACACTATTGTTACCTGCCTGCAGAACAGGCCAATGTGTGAAGTATACTTTCTAGCTCTTTACCATTCCTTTCCAAGATGTTCTACACAACTTCTGAAGCTCTAATGATCCAACTCAACTTCCCCCTCAAGTCTGAAGGAGTTTCTCTATGGTGGTGGTTCTCAACCTTCCTAATGCTGCAACCCTTGATATAGCTCCTCATGTTGTGGCGATTCCCCCAAAATAAGATTATTTTTTTGTTGCCACTCATAACTAATTTTGATGTTGTTATGAATCATAATGTAAATGTCCGTGTTTTCCAATGGTCTTACACAACCCTTGTGAAAGGATCATTCAATCCCCAAAGGGGTCATAGCCCAGCAGCTGAGAACTGCCGCTTTCAAGGGTCCTGTGCCCACAATGTCTTCAGAGGTTGTTGGATAATTGTGGTAAATGGCAGCCTGTGGTGGGGACCACACTGGATTTCAAGGAGGTGGGTAAAATTTACAAAGAACTGTAACTGAGAACACAGCAATGAATGTGCCTGGGAGAACCAAGTCCCAAAAAGGAGGTTGCTTGCTTATTGTCCTACATGAGAGAAACAAAACAAAACAACAACAGCAACCCAAACCGGAAGCTGACAGGTCCCCACGCCAATGCCCACACCTCCCAGAGGCTTCTCAGTGAATGGCCCCAGCTCAGCCTGAGCCTCACTGGAAAGATATTCTTTGCAGTCACCATCTTGCAAACCTCTCTTTAGGTTTTTACTACAATGTGCCTATTTCCCACACACATTTCCCATCAGTCTGCTGCTGTCTCCACATCCATGTCACTGATGTCCTTCCAGAGCTCTCCGCACCCCGACACTCTGCGTGCATAGCAGCCTGAGGAAAGCTCTTTCAGGATAATAGTTGTTCTCCTGGGTGAGCTGCTTGGTTCCTACCTCGTCCCACCCTCACCCCTGCCATGTGCTCCAGCCTTTCCTCTCCCGGCTTATAAAGCTTTTGATCCTCTAAGATGCTGGTTGGATCTGAACGTCTCAGCCTTTGTATGTGCTGTCTACAGAGAGGACTGTCTCTACTCTGATGCTCACCAGCTTTCAGGTTGCACCCTAAGTATTGCAGCCTGCATGTGCCTTTCTGGACAGCCCACGCAAGGGATAGCTGTCCTCCAACACCTCTCGTCCTGTTCACTCTCAGAGCCCCCGATAGAGTCCTTCCTCAGACTTTCTCTACTTTGTTCTGTTTAGACCTCTGGTTGCTCTGATATCGTCTGCCTCTTTTAAGGAGGTCAAAAACTCCAGAAAGGACAACGCTACCATTGAATTCCCAGGGGCAATGTTGGGCATGCTAATAGCTTCTATGTTTATGATAATAAAATTAAAGCATTTGTTGACTATTACAGAACTCGAATGTGTAAAGGAAAGCCATGCGTGTGCCTAGAATGAGTAAACGAACAATGGACAGGTAAGTGGAGACAACTGGGAATTGAGTACAATGTATGTGGGAGGCACTTTTTTTAAGTGTTCATTGAAACTTTGTGTGTGGAAAGAGGGAGGGGGACGGGAGGGAAAATCTGAAAAACGGATGAGCTCTAGAGGCTACACTAGGAGCCAGGGCTTTATCTGTTCTGATGAAGCCCCCAAAGAATCTTAATCTGGGGGTTGACAGTTGGATGCATATTCATTTGATTTATGAGGGGGAAGTGGACCGGAATAGGAGGTTGCCAGACATGTGGGAGGTAGTAGTAATAATCCGAGCATGACATAAGAAGAGCTTGTCCAAGGGAAGCCCCAGGGACTGAGAGGTTGAAGGAAGCCACACAGCAGGTGTGCCAGTGGCTGAGCTGGTCAGGGAGGGGCAGGCATAGTCTCTGGTACCTTTCCATTACTGGAAAGGAGCTGGGTGGAGACAGCCACATTCAGAGTTGCATGTAATTAAGTCAGGACCAATGGTATGTGTGTGTGGTGGTGGGGTCTCATTCTAAATTGTCTCCCTGTTCCCAAACTGGAGGGCTTTGCTGTCTGGAAGTAATTTTATATCTCATTGAATGTGTGCACTGTGGTGAACTGTATGGGGGGCTGGGGGATGGTGGTAAGAATTAAGAAGCCAGGCTTCCCATATGGCTCCAGCAAGCAGCCTGAAACGCTTTATATATAATTGAGGAAATGTCACTTTGCCGTTTCAAATGGGGTGAAGAGGCTGGTAGGAGGAGGTTAGGAAGACTGGAAACCCTCTACACGAAGACCTTTATTACCCACCCGTAGTTACCACTGAAATCCAGACCCAACTTCAACCATCCCCAGACTGGGCTTCAGGCCACAGCTACCCGACAGCATCCTTCCTTTGGGAGTCCCAAGAGCAGGGTGCTATGTCACTCCAAGAGAGTCAAGACTCCTCAGCAGAGGACCCCTGTGAACCAGTTAGTTTATAAGCAGGAACCCTGCCTCAAACAGCAAAACAAGAAAAGAAACAGAAGAGGGACAAGAAGAAAGGTGCAAAGAATCCTAAACTTCCTTCAGTTCCGACACAGAGGAGGCCTGGCCAGGCACCACCAGGTTGCAGGACTCAAAGCCCCTTTTGAGCATGAGAAAAGCCAGCCAGCAACGAGCGGGGAGAGAAAAGGGAACCTGTGGCAGAGCAGGAAGGCTGCTACCTCCTGGCCCTTCAGAAAGGCATCTGTCACCACCTTGCTGCCCCGAGTCTCCCACTGTAGGAACCTCTCACTGAGAAATCACCACAGGCCTCATCACCTAGTTCACTGAGTGGTTCAAAAACACAAAGGCTTTCCAGAATTTCTATTCTTCCCAAAGTAGTTAAAATGCAAGAAGGAGGGGGACCAGGGGATGGAGGCGGCTCACACCCTTGCTGGAACAGATTTGTTTTGAAAAACTTCTGCCCTCTGGCTTGAAAGCATTTCTTGGCCCAGTGGAGTCAAGAGGTACCAGGACAGCCCCAGAACTGTTTCCAGCCCCCGGACCTTGATATTTATTTGCAAAGCCTGACAGGAAATCATCAATGAGGGTTCCATGAAAAACAAAGAAAAATGCAGGAATCAGAAAAAACAACAGACTGTTCTAAACAGCTTCACAAAGACATACCTTAAAGATTTTCTTTATAGAGATGCCAGGAAAATAGTTCCCTTGGACGTTTGAACTATGCAACACATACTGCAGACCTACTAAGTGCACGTTCCTGGGCTAGGGGCCAGGGACACTCCTATTTCTCACTGGGGGCAGGATGTCACACTTCTGAGGAAAAGTGTCAGGGAAAGAGTTTGGCTGCTTCTGTGGTGTGGAAGAAGGACAGGAGGTGAAGTGCAAAAAGATGTCAAAGGATATTTTGGGAAAACTCTTTGGACAGAATGCTACTTAATCTGTACTTCAAAGAACAGGTGGGAGTTTCGTGGAAGTGAAAGAAGAACATGGGATTGAGGAGAACATATAACATCTAAATGGTGTCAAAAACTGAGCCTTAAAATAACTTGGAAAAGCATGGCATTAGAGGACCTGACAGTCTCTGAAAACCGTTTTTGCTGCTCTTCCTGTGTGAGCATCCTAACACATAGAAAAACATGTGCCATGCACACACATGCCCAGAGAGACAGCAACAAAAAGGTTGGGAACTCAGGTGTCAACAAGCAGCAGGTAGATGATATTCAGTCTCATGTCACATAATGACATTTCAGTGAACATGTGGCCATGAATAGGACTGTGATCCCAGAAGGGCATGTTGCTTAGTGATGACACAGCAGTCTTAGTGTGTATGAGTCACAATGTTCTCACCATAATGAAAACTGCCCAGCACTACACCCTCAGGACATACCCATGGGGTAACTGGTAGAGACTGTAAATGAGCCCATGATATGAACATGTTCTATAAATACAGATAGCTCCTACTCAGTTCTTGAACTATTGAACCCATGCAGGGACACTGTCTCAGGGTGAAGGTCCTACAGCTCTAGGAGCAATATAGTCTGCTACTGGGTGGTGTTCATTCTAGAAATCATAAACCTCACATATTACAGATCAGAAATAATAACAAAACCAAACAAAAAACTGTAGGCCATGGACTGGCTAGATAATTTAGCAAACAAAGACACCTCTTCTACCTTGTTCTGTAAGTTCAATCTCTGAATCTACATAAAGGTGGAAAGGGAGTCAGCTCCATAAATGCTCGGCATCACATGTACAATTAATTAGCCAGAAATTATGGACCAATTAATAAAGCATTTAAGTAATGAGAAATATGTCTGGAATGTCTAGAAAATTTCGATGTAGAAACTGTTATATGAAGGTGGGACAGGATAACAAATGGCAATGATGGAATTTATCTTTTTGTTCACTTTGTTTCCTGAATGTAAGCCTACCTTCCCTTCCTCCCAATTGCAAACTCCCTCCTTTTTTCCCCTATTCCTCCTCACCTACTCCTCCGAAAGGGGAAGCCCTCCTCTGACCAACCTATTCTAGTACATCAAGTCACATCAGGACTGAGCGCATCCTCTCTCAATGAGGCTGGGCCACCAGGGGAAAGTGATCAAAAATCAGGCAACAGAATCCTTGTTAAAGATAACCCCTGCTCTCCTTACTAGGGAACCCACAAGAAGACCAAGCTGCTCAATGGCTACATATGTGTACATGCATGGTTCTTGGTTGGTGCTTCAATCTCCATAAGACTCCCTGGGCCCAACATAGTTGACTTCATTTGTCTTCTTGTGGAGTTCTTATCCCTTGTGGGTCCTTCTATTCTTCCCCCCACCCTTCCACAAGGCTCCCCTTGCTTTGCCTAATGTTTGGCTGTGAATCTCATCATCTCTTTTGATCCACTGCTGGGTGGAGCCTCTCCGAGAACAGCTATGCTAGGCTCCCATCTGCAAGCATAGCAGAATATCCTTAATAGTGTCAGTTCGGTTCTTTCCCATGGGGTGGTTCTCAGGTTGGGCCAGGCATTTGTTGGACATTCCTTCAATCTCTGCTCTGTCTTTATACTTTGTATCTTTATCCCTTGTACATCTTATAGGCAAGGTAAATTTTGGTGTTCCCCTCCCTCCATTAGAAGTCCCATCTGCCTAGCAGGTGGTCTTTCAGTCCATGATCCATGCTACTACAAGTCTTAGCTAGAGTCACCCCCATATTTGCCCAAGAGCCTACCCTGTCATAGGTCCCCAACTTGTCTCAGAGATGCCCCCACCTTCGGTTCCTCTTCTCTCCCCAAGCTCTCTGACCTTTTGCCTATGTTCTTCTCATATCTGATCCCTACCCTCATTTCCTTCCTCATTCCTTCTCCTACCTGTTCCCCTTCTTCATCCACTTGTGCTCTCTATTCTACTTCTAGTGAGATTCAAGCATCCTCCTTTGGGCCCTCCTTGTTATTTAACTTCTTCGGGTCTGTGAATTGCTATATGTTGTATCTTGCACTATATGACTAAAATGCACTTATAAGTGAGTACATGCCATACGTTTCTTTCTGGGTTTGGGTTCCCTCACTTCAGGATGATCTTTTCTAGTTCCATTTATCTCAGACTTATTTGGTTTTTTTTTTTTTGCCAATAGTATTCTGTAGTTTCAAATTTTATTTCATACATAAATTAATGTTCAACTTACACTTAGAATAATGTGCCCAAAAAGCTAGTAAGTATTAGAACTATGTTAAGCATTTTGCAATATTATCATTTCAAATATGGATGCAAATATAATTTCATGATTTCCTTGTTTTTAATGGCTGAGTAGTATTCCATTGTGTAAATGTACCACAGTTTCTTTATCCATTTTTCAGTTGAGGGACATCTAGGTTGTTTCAAGTTTCTGACTATTACAAATAAAACTGCTGGGAACATAGTTGAGCAAGTCTCCTTGTTGTTTGGAGGAGGATCTTTTGGGTATATACCCAGGAGTGGTATAGCTGTGTCTTGAGGTAGCACTATTCCCAATTTTCTAAGAAATTGCAAGATTGATTTTCAAAGTGGTTATACAAGTTTGCATTCCCCCCAGCAACAGAGGAGGGTTCCCCTTTCCCCACATCCTCCTAAGCATGTGCTGTCACTTGAATTTTTTATCTTAGCCATTCTGATAAGTGTAAGATGGAATCTCAGAGTCATTTTGATTTGAATTCCCTAATGACTAAGAACACTGAACATTTTTCTCTACACACACACACACCCACACAAGAAATGTGGTAGAATCCAGAAGGCTTTTAGGAAGCCTTACTGCCACGTGCTGGTGTAACAGGCCTTAGACAAGGTTCCGAAATTATAATATTTCAAAATGCTTAACA
The DNA here is from genome assembly GCA_028658305.1 of Pachyuromys duprasi. Taxonomy (NCBI): domain Eukaryota; kingdom Metazoa; phylum Chordata; class Mammalia; order Rodentia; family Muridae; genus Pachyuromys; species Pachyuromys duprasi. The sequence goes on from CM053750.1 coordinate 37,753,642, forward strand.
TAGTTCTACTACTTAACAGCTTTTTGGGCACACTAATCTAAGTATTAGTTGAACATTAATTTGTGTATGAAGTAAAATTTGAAACTACAAAATACTATTGGCAAAAAAAATCAAAGAAATCCTAAATAAATGGAAAGACACACTATGTTCATGAATTAGAACAGATGATATTATACTCAACCATCCTCAAACTGATGTTGATTAAATTTTATTCCAAGAAACACACAAAAAATTAAGGGGATTGTTGAGATGGCTCAGTCAGTAAAGTCCGTGCAGTACAAGCAGGAGAACCTGAGGTTCAGATCTACAGCACACACATAAAATCCAGATATAGCAGTGCACACCTGTAACTTCAGTGCTGGCAGGCAGAGACGGGTGGACCCACAAAGCACTGGCCAGCCAGTCTACCAATCAATGAGCTCCAGGTTCAGAGAGAAGCCTTGCCTCAAAAAATAAGAGGAACCATCTATGGCTTCCATATGCATGTGCACAGATGTATACAAACGCTTTCATGCACACATGAGTATGTACACATTCAGACAACAAACACATACATACACCAAGCTGGTTCCTAAAAATAAACGAAGCTAGAATACTTTGATCCCAAAGCTACTGCAGTGATAATAGTATGATATTGACCCTGAAACTGACCAGGAAAAAGAAAAGGGTCAACAGAAAAATCATTAGGGAAGAGCCACTTGAGGAGGAGGAGGCAAGACAATAGAAGAAGGTCAGAGTTTTAAACAAATGCTGTTTCAACCAAACACCCATGTGGAAAAAAAAAGTGCCAGCCCTGTTTTTCGCCATAGATACTCTAACAACCCTGATTGTGAATCCAAATGTAAAATAAAGCAATCCTAGGAAAATACAGCTGGAAATATATCTCAGACTTTCACAGATAGATCCTTCAATGGACCACAATAACCACTTTAAAGATGATTAACTGGGTGATGCCAACATGAAAGTGTTCTGCTTATCAAAACACAAAATTCAGAGAGTAAAGGGGCAATTGAGAAAAGATATTTACAACACACATCTGTCAAAATATTCAAAACAGAACATAGGAAGAAGTAGAAAGCGACGTGAAACAGATGAAAAATACGCACCAAAGATTAAAAGTGGTTCAAAGGCTTGCACATTTCAAGTGCAACTCGATGTTGGAACAAAGTGGGGCCACTCTCCTTCTTTCACTCTTTGGCTTGCCAGTTGTCATAAGGTCAGCAACTTTCTACACCATTCACTTCTGCCATGGTATATGGGGTCACCATGGTCACAAGAAGCAGTTTACTAAGGATGGATTGAGTCTGTGGGCCAAAATGATTTGTTACTCTTAAGTTGCTTGTTACAGGTGTTTTGTCACTTACAGAAAGCTAACCAATACCATCAGAAACTAATGTGTCTGTGGCTGTATCCTTGCTTTTGCGACACTTAGCCCTTACAGGGGTCATCACAGTCAGATCACAAGGACAGATGCTTAATGACAAACATAGAGATAGTGTGAGTTTTGACCAATGTGTCATCCAACACAGTAAGAACTTCTTTCTCTGTGCTGCAAGATAAATGTCTACTCAGAATTATCTGGTTTGGTTTAACGCCCTGAATTCCCTCTAGCCTCAATGTCAATGAGAGCAAGATCCATGCCTGTTGGCTCATTACATCTCCAGCACATAGCATATGACAGAACTAACAGTACATTAAAGTATATCTATGCAATGAAATATTGAGCACCCATAAGTCAAATAATAAAGTTTTGTTTCCTGGTGAAAGAAAAAAAATCAATGCTATATAAATACATATACGTGTATGTATGTGTGCATGTGGCCTTGTTGGAGGAATGTCACTAGGGGTAGGTTTTGAGGTTTCATATATATATATATATATATATATATATATATGAAACATATATACATATATATATGTGTGTGTGTGTATGTATGTACATATGTGTGTGTATATATATATATTTAAAAAATACAATGTACAAAAATCTGTAGTAGAAAATTGGTAAGAATTCACTCCTCAATATTAGTGCAGCATTGGTTTCAAGATGGTCTGTATACCAGGATCCTCAGGTGCTTAAATTCCTTCTATAAATGGAATATTCTCGCACGTAACCTGTGTATATCCTTCTGTATATTTTTTAAAGCCTATAGAGTACTTATAATGGCCAAGACTAGGTAAGTTCTACATAAATATTTATCATACTCCATAGATCAGTGAATGCCAAGAAAAATGTCTGTCTGTACCTATTTATAAATGGTGATTATCTTTGATGCAATTTTGAACATTTTATCTTTTTGAATTATTTTCTGCAGTTTTTAGTGAGCAATGGTGATTGGCCATACCATATATATAAGATATAGATATAGATTAAGATAGATAGATGTAGATATACAGCTATAGAGATAGTGACGATAGAAATATATTGTGGTGGTTTGAGTGAGGATGGGCCCTTAGCTCATACATTTGAATGCTTGTTCTCCAGTTGGTGGAAGTGTTTGGGAAGGATTAGGAGGTGTGGCCTTGTTGGAGGTCGATTTGGAGGTTTCAAAAGTCCATGTCATTCCCAGTTTACTCCCTCTCTGCCATGTGCTTGTGGTTGAGATTCAGCTTATCAGCACTCTGCCTGGCACCATGATTCTCACCGTGAGAGTCATGGATTCTAACCCTCTGGAACCTTGAGCCCCCACATTGCATGCTTTCTTTTATAAGCTGCTTTGACCATGGTATTTTATCATGGCACTAGAAAAGCAACTAAGACAAATATATAGATACATATGTGGACATGTTTTCATATAACTTCATATATGTGTGTATTTGTCTATGCTCAGTGAATCAGTGAGGTATTAATCAATTAATTTAGAGAAAGGGTCCCATGTCCCGCAAGATAGTCTTAAACTAACAAAGTAGACAAAGGTAACTTTAGGCCTCTGCCTACCAAATGTTAGGATGATAATCATGCATTACCATGCCCAGTTAATGTAGCAGTGGAGGATGTTCCTAGGGCTTCATGCATGCACTCTACCCACTGAGCTACATTCCAGGCCCAGGGAACGTTTTTAAGGTATAAATAAACTTTATACCTTATCGACAGTTTAAATCAGCACCAACTCCAACACTTTTGTTTATTTTATTAAGGTAACTTCAGTGGTATTCTTAATGTTTTAAAATAAAATATTTTCCTATTTTCTAATCATTGTCCTTGGCACAATTCAGTTAGAATACAATGTCTTATGTTGAAAGATAATTTATTTCTTGATTTTGCATAATTTGTGCCCAAGAACAATCCAAAGTATGCAGATTTTTTTTTAATTTTTTGATTTCTGCGATCCCTGCTTCCTTTCCAACTGCCCAGCTACAAGGCTTGTCAGCCAGGCCCGCCTCTTGTGGAGGGAGCTTTCTTTGAACTAATCATTCCATCCTAGTTCCATTTGTCCTTCCACATGCATTCAGTGAGTGTTCACACACTGTACCCTTGACATGTGCGCCAGACTCGGAGGCGGGAGCTAGCCCTGTGCCCTCATTAGCCAAGCTAGACTCCAAGGCAGCGAGAGAGATACCCAAGATCCTTCACGCCTCGAGCATCTCCAGACTCTGAGGAAGGCACACATAGCATCTGACCAATAAGGAGCAGTGTTTTCAATGTTCGCTTTAGAGCAGTAACACTCAGCTCTCTATTACCACAACACATTAAATCAGGCCTCCATCTTTGCAAATGATGCTCAGGGGATAAGAGGCGCCAGCCCATGCCCGCCCTGCCACAACACTTTCAGTCTTTAGTGAGCCAGGGAAGCAAGAGACGTGAAAGACGGCCCTGAAAACGCCCGTTGACAGTACACTCTCAAGGGCCTAAAACCTCACACCAGGGTCTACCTCTTAAAGCTTTTACTACCTCCTAGTTGGTCCACTACCGAGTCTTTACCACATGGACCTGTGCCTGCCAGTGCTGGTGTAAGTTGGAGGCCATCGTGCAGGTGGTTCCATGAACTTCTAGGATCCATGTACAGAGACAGTGCACAGGATGGCTCCTGTTCCTCTCTCCAGGGTATTTGAATATTTTTCCAGCAATAAAAGCAAGCACTTACGGTAGGATCTCCACGAAGTATAGAGATACAAACAACTAAATCAATACACTCATGACTTTCACACGGTAGGGCGTGGAAGGTCCTACCACGAATTCCTACGGGGTGCTGTGCTTCAGGGCTACCATCAGTGCCAGTTGTCTGACTGTCAACTTGAATTACCTAGGAGTTAAGCCTCTGGGTACGGCTATTGGGAATTTTCTAGACGCTGGGTTAGCTGAGGCGGGAACATCCACTTTAAATGCAGATGGCAGCACTCCGTGGGTGGGGGCCTGGGACTGGATAAAAGCACAGAAAACAAGCAGAGCACCAGCCTCCGTGTCTGCTTCCTCACCACGGCTGCACCGTGACCGGCTGCCTCACGCCCCTGCTACCGTGACTGCCTTACGATGAGGGCATGTGCTCTCAAACTGCGAGCCAAAATGAATCCATCCTTCTTTAAGTTGCTTCTGACACGTTATTTTTCTCACAACAATGAGAAAGTAACTAACACCAAGAACTAATGCTGGCAAGTCCTGGCTTTCAAGAGCCACGCAAGACTAATGCAGGTGGTTCCTATACCTGTATGAAATGAGCACTGCCATTAATTCTAATCACTCGGAATAAAGAGGGGCTCCATTGCTATAGATCTATTTCCTAATCAAAGAGGTAGTAAAGGTTATCACTGGGCTCTGAACTAGGAAATTGGACTCCAGGCCCACCTGCTTTCCTGCTCCATGCCCCTGCCTCTACCAGCAGCTGGTCTTGCTTAGAACAAGCTGCATGCCAGGCACCTGCTAAGCCCTGCACATGCCTTAGTTCATCCCATGCTCACATCCTCCTACTACTCTCATTCCCCGTGAGAAAGCTAAGGCCAAATGAGATCAGAGAACACGCTTAAGCTCAAGTGAACTAGAAATGGTCTTGAGTTTGAAGCCAGGTTTCTGACCCCAGCCCCTAGTTCAGCCTCATCTCTACTGAATCGCAATATGGTGTCACTGTTAAGTTGAATGTCATTGATCTTATATTTTTCTTTTCTTCTAAAAGACTTATTTATATTTGAGATTTTCCATTTAAGTTGTTGGACCACGTTGGGTTAATTTTTATATATGGTATAAGATGAAGGTACAACTCCATTCAAATGTGGGTACATAGGATCTCTAGGGACCTGGTTGGATTTGTTTTTTGGGGGGTGGGTTGCTTGTTTGCTTGCTTACTTTTGTCAATTTACCAAAACCTAGACATGTCTAGGAAGAGAGAATCGTCATTTGAGAAAATACTTTTATTAGACTGCCCTGTAGGCAAGTCTGTGGGGACATTTTTTTGATGAAGGAATAATGTGGGGGGGGGGGGGTCTCAGTCCACTTGAGTGCTTCCATCCCTGGGCAGGTGGTCCTGGATGATATAAGAAAGCCAGCTGAGCAAGTCATGGGAGCAAGCCAGTAGCAGCATTTCTCTGTGGTTTATACTTCAGTTCCTTGGCTTTCCCCAATGGACTGTGACCTAAGAGACGGAAGCCAAGTAAAGATTTCCCTCCCCAGGTTGTTTTAGGTCCTGATGTTTCCTATGGCATTAGAAAAGCAGCAAATATACCTCACATCCTTAAGTGGTCTTGGAACCCTTGCTCCATAATCATGTGATCATATGTGAGAGTTTCTGGTCTATCCTACTGGTCTGTAGGCTTTCTTTATGCTTTGCAAAAAATAGCACAGCAGTGCCATACTATTTTGATGACTCTCACTTTGAGGTAAGTTTTGTTAGTCTCCCTGAGAGTCCACATAAATTTTAAGAAGGACATTTTCTAATTTAAAAAAAAAATCTTTCACTGTTTCTGTGGCAAAATATCCAGCAGAAACACAGGCCAAAGTATTCACTTTGGCTTGGGCTTTCCAAAGATTCCCTCCATAGACACTTGATGTTTTGCTTCTAGGCCTATAGTGGGCTGAGTTCCATGGAGCATGTGTTACAGCAAAACAATTCACACCACAGGGGCAAGAAGCAGAGACAAAAATATGGAAGGTACAGGTACAAGGTAAAGTCCTCCTGGAGGCTCTCCCCCAGTAACCTACCTCCTTTAAGTAAATCCCACCTCCCCATACAAGACCCATACCGAAATGTCATTGGAATTTTGGAAGACTTCATAACAAAGACATTCAAATCAATTTGCTAAAATGCTATGAATTTTGGGGACTACCAGTCTTCCCTACCATTCTGCATGCATTTTAGGAGTAGCTATTTATATTTTCATCCCCACAAAAATCTACTCTTATCTTATGTGCTAGCCCTTCTCACCACGCTCCTCTGGAGGAATCAGGGTAACCACCGAGTCATGAACAAGCCAGTACTTGGCACATACCTCTGGAGGAATCCAGGTAACAGCATCAGATCCTCACATTCTTGTGTGATACCAACCAAGGCATCTTAAAAGCTGAAACAAAATGAACTGAAAATAAACAGACCTCTTTGATGAACAGACTTCAGATTTCTCTACAAAGTAAAACAAACGAGTTGGCACATTTCAGCTGTTCCATGATTATGTAAGAGCTACAATGGACCTAAAATAAGAGCTGAAGGTTTTCTCGACAGTTTAAACAAGTAGAACCTTTCCCCCCTCTAACCCCCCTCCTTCAGTCAACTGTAGCTTAATAAAATCTAAGGGTGACCATCAGGGATAAGTGGTTTATTATTTCTAAGGCTGTATTACCAGCTGCATACTTATTGTAACTGCTCATAACTGGACATGGTTTATTCTATTTATAGCATTTAATGCTATTTTTTAAGTTTAAATAAACAGATTGAAGAATTGAAGTCTGCATAGCAATGTTTTTACATAATATAAAAGGTATGAAACACAACCTTTTCCTTCCTTCTTGGAGTCTAATGAAACTTCCCAGTTGTTTATTTTAGCACCAGACACTCTTGGCCTGCAGAGCACGGGAAAGACACAGAAAATCTTGCTTTGATGTTTCTAGAGTTAACCAAAAAGCTCTTATAAACCAAGATAGCAAAAACTGCTCTTGCTGGTCCAGGGCCCTGTCTTTACTGTGCCCATTCCCTTGGCAAACAGTACTCCTAGTCCCAAAGGAACAGGTCAGTGGTGGTGGTGTGAAAGGAAAGAAGCCATTTTTAGCTGGCCCGAGTGTTTTAACCTTTTATGGAACAGAGACATCTCCAAAACCTGATAGAATCTGTTAGTTCTGTAACTAATGTTTTTGGATTATGCAAACAGCAATACACAGTCATTACAAAGACATGGCATTGACAGGAGTAGGAGAGACTTGGGATATGAGAACCTATTCCAGAATCATCCTAAGTCAACTTAGACTAAAGGAAAGGGCCAGCAAACATCTAACCCAGAGATGCTTGGGTTACAAATAACCCACGGTTTGTTTGTTTGTTTGTTTGCTTACCATGAGAAACAGGCATGGCATGACATAAGTGGCTGAGGCTGTGCAAGATCACAGGCTGACTGTTGATTCAAATCCAGGAACTCACTTGTGTAGGGACATAACACTAGAGTGTTCTGGAATGAGTTTCAATAGTAAGGAAGGGTGAGGAGAGGAATAGAAGAGGGAAACATCAACAAGACTCAGAGGCAACAGAAAGCTTCAAGCGGAACCAGGAAGACAGTGGATAAAACACAACTTGTGCAGGACATGCTGTGAGGAGCTACTGTTAGAGTCCTAGAGGGGCAGAGCTCCACTGAAAAGAGATGGATGCTTTCTCCCCTCTTTGCCTATCATTGTACTGCAACAATGGAATCCAAAGGATTAAAATGTCCCAGGAGTCCCATCCTTGGAAAAAGGAAAACCAAAGCCCTGGTACCAGTCAGAGGGAGAAGAGATTTCACAAAGTTCTGATACCTTTCCAGATAGTCTGCAGCAGAGACAAAGCTGGGATGGTATGGGTGAGACCATATCTCAACTGGGAATACTTACTCATACATACTTACACTGTGGATCACTGAGACCTGTTGTTTGTTTCTCTTCAATGTGACCACATTGAATTAAGTCTCCTTTTTCTGCTTTTTATGATTTCTCATCTCTCTAGTTGACTTATTGGGGAAAAAAAGAGCTAAGTCTAGCTTGCTGGGACTGAGTGAGCCAAGGAATTGAGCCTAAAAACTGGAGACTATAATAACTGGGGTTCATGATATAGTTTCACAAGCAGTGAGATGGGGCTGCAAGGAAGACTTATGCTTAAGTGACCAAAAAAGTGACATAGCGACATAGTGACTGCTCTGGGTGCAGCCAGAGCCTGGCCTACTTGTGTTATAGATTGGGCACAGTGTTTTTCCTTCTGCCCTGGAAATAATGACTCATGAGGCTGATTAAATAGTATACAAATACCTAAGCCGTAGAGCTAGGCTCTTCTTTGACTAGCTCATAACTTAAAATAACTTATTTATACTAATTTATATTCTGCCACATGGCTGGTTACCTGAACTCAGGTACTATGCATCCTGTCCTCTTCATATCTTGCTGGCTAAAATCTCCTGTGCCTGTTTCTACCCCCAGAATTCCTCTGCCTAACAGATATTCTACATCTTATTTTCTGACTAAGCTATAAGCCATAATTTTTTGGAGGTGGGGGGGCTTTGTTTTGTTTTGTTGTTTTTTGTTTTTGTTTTGTTTTGGGTTTTTTGTTTTGTTTTGGGGGTTTCAAGACAGGGTTTCCCTGTGTAGCCTTGGCTCTCCTGGGCTCGCTTTGTAGACCAGGCTGTCCTCGAAATCACAGAAATCTGCCTGCCCCTGCCTGCCCAAGTGCTGGGATTACAGAAGTGCACCACTATAGGACATAGGTTTTTTTAATTGACAAGTGTTGTGTCCATACAATACACAAGAGATTCCTTCTACATACTGGCCTGAAATATGCTCATATTCATATAGCAGTCCCCTCAACAAATTCAACAGTATCAAGTAAACAGAACACAGTTAAAGTGAGGGCCAGGAAGCTGGATCAGCTGGTCCCCCTTAAACATGAGAGAACTGTGCTACCCAAGGATACCTCCTCATGTGATGGGAATGCTCTCTCTCCTGACTGTTGTCCAGCATGGAGGCATTAACCTCTGGTAGCTGTTGAGCATCTGAAATGCTACCAGGGGCTGCCTGACCAGAGTGTGCTTCTAGAATGAGGAGTGTATTCAAGGCATCTAGAGATCACTTTCTGTAAGAAACACGGCTCCAAACTGATTTTTGTAAAGAAGATAAATCCATGACAGGAAACTGGTGGGCTGGTCAAGGCTGAGTTTCTAGGATGCTATTTGAGTGTCAATATGGTAAGGTGGGTAAATTTGGCAGAGGTAAGTCAGAGGCTTGTATTGACATGTAAATTATCTCCTGCATTTCTTTTGCTCTCACTATTACTCCTGCTGAGGCAAAGGACCAGCAGGGAATTCCAGAGCTCTCTCTAATCTGAGGGGAACCCGTGCTTCCTAGACTTGTTCTGTGAAAAGCAATTTTAAAGCTTAAAACTGGCCTTGAATGTATCTAGATTAGTGAAGAGGCTGGACACCAAAGTCTTATCTCTATGCTTTTTATGAAGAGATAAGTAAATGCCTCCTGTTTGTCGTCTTTCTAGCAGCCTTCCTCTCTCCCACAGAGAGACAAGGGCTAACTGCAGGGCCTGGAGTATTCTGGAAAGTGGAGGCTTACTCCCCAGTTCTTGTGGTTCTACAAGCCCTTCCTTCTGGAATAATTAGAGAAAGGCTACAGACATGGGACCTGCATGCCACACTAGTCCTGGTGCCCGTTTTGACATTCCCCCCCCCCCATGGTTAGGCTCAAATACTGAACAAAACACAAGAACACCAGAGAGAAGGAGCCAAGCAGCAACAGAACAAATGAGCCTGCTAAGAAAAGACGGAAACTAGATGAAAGTCACAGAGACTGGAGACAAGAGTCTCTTCAGACAACCACCTCAGTGTTTTCCTGACTGTAAATGAAGATAAAAGTCCTTAGGAGAGACTATTTGCATTAAGAGATTTAGCAACTACATGTGGTGTGTGGCATTATTTGGGTCCTTACATAGAGTAAGTAAGTGAAAGAAATAATACTAAGCATAATAGGAATGAAAGATACATTGGGTATTAGTGATACTGCATGATACTTATATATATTTTTAAGAAAAAGCCATATTTTTAAAAGACTCATAATAAGATATAAGTAAGTTCTAGAATTTGTTCTTATAAACTTACCAACAAGGGAGAGAAGCAGAGGAAAGAATGAGGAAAGTAAAGGAGGGAAAGAAAAGAGAGAGGGAAATGGACGATAAGAAAGAAGGAGGAATTAGAATCTACCTGGATGAGTTATTTCTTGTTTTGTTTTAAGACTGTCTTGGTATGTCTAGGCTGGCCATAAAGTCATGATCCTCCTTCCTGTATTTCCTGAATCCTGGACTACAGGATGAGTGTCATCGTGCCGATTTAAGTAGCCAGTTTATCTAAAACCTTCCCTAGAATGCATTGCCATATTTAAAACCAAACCTTCCCCAAACCCTCTCAAGTATGAACCACACAAGATGCTGGCTCCTGGTGGGAGTTACCTATAGGTATTACATATTCTCAAATCAATCACTTGACATTTTTACAACATCACAAAATCTACACCTTTGCTCTAGCCTAAATCAACAACAAAGCGCCAGCCAAGGCTACGTATATTGCAGAAGCCTTGTAAATCAGCAGTTGCCTGTAGGCTCCAGGGGCCTCGAGGTTTGACCAGCTGTTCAAAACAGTAAAATCTCATTAGTTCAATGTCCAACCACTCACCAGTTAGCCTCACTTCAAAGTCATAAGAACCTGGAATCCAGAGAGAGAATAACCAGGAAACTTCTGTATTTTAAAAGTTCATTAACAAGCTGAGAATTTGACTTCTTGTCAATAGGTAAAATGAAATAGCATGGCATTAAAGGGGCTTTCCTCTTTAACCACCTCCCCCCTTTACTTTTATGAGAAGACGTTTTTTTGTTTCCTCTGCTGCAAAAGTATTGGTAGGATTCTGTGCCCATATGATCAAGGTGAGAAAGCAGATGTTAAAGTCATTTACTCTGAATGTCCTGAAATTCTGACTAAGCATCACATTGACTGGAACACCAGGCTAGAGGAAGAAGGTATGGAGGAACATTATAGAAGACCAGGTGTTCTTCATCAACATTTTAATGAAATCAGACAGCAAGAATCATCCAGAAACATGTCACAAAGCACTGAAATGTTTCTTGGCAAGCACGTTGGCCACCAAATTCTCTCTGACATCTATCAGTTGGTGAAAGCAAAGGGGGATGAGCACGGATGGGTTTATTTGGGGGATTTTACTTTTCCTGGCTTGGGACTTGGAGCTAACTCAATCAACTTTCAATTCAGCCCACTTTATATTCTGATTTTTGGGGAGTGCCAGATGCAGAAGATGTGTCTTCTAATGTTTTCTCACTTTGTTCATGATCTTCTTCCACCCAAAGAAAGCATTACAGAAATTTTGGGGATTGTGAGCATTAGCTTAGGGCTTATGAAAGCAGGTGAGGCATCAAAGGTACTAATGAGGAAGGGAATGGTGGGCAATGAGCTTGGCTGTGTGTCACCCACTGTTGACCAGTAATAAGTATCTCTACAGCAGTAAATGCATGTTTGTCACTGTGCAAAGCCCACCTATTGGGAATAAACATTGGAGACACTATCTGGAAAGGGGTGTCCATCAGACAGCTAGCCATACCAATAAATCCTTTCTCAAATGTACATGTACATTTACATTGTACATGTACAACCTGCTCTTAAGGCTGTTGTCAGCTCTTTGCGTTATTATTGTAAATGAAGCCTGGCAGATCTCAACTTTAAATTTGAGGAAAACAAGAGAGACACCAGAACCCTGGTGAGGAGAAATTTTAGTCCAGCAACATGGCTGCTTTGGCAGGGGATCACATCCAAAGACCTAGATCTGTGTGATCTGGCTGGAATACAGACATGCCCTTAGTACATACCTTTACTTTCTCTGGCTTGAATATAAACATGGCACACCTTTAATACTTCTGGCTGAAATCTAGTACATACCTTTAACCCCAAACAATGAACTCTAATTGAGGGGCAGACAAAGTAACCAATCTTAGAAAGATTTGACGGCTGAGTCAGAGATAGAGTACACCCAACTCTCATGAAAACAGACAGGAAAGAGAAGCTACTTAACAGTAGCACACAGAGAGAGAACAAGGGAGTTCATGGGGATAGTATAGTGGAGTTTGGAATTATAGTAAAGTTCATTGCAGTTCGATGCAGTTCGGTTGCGTGCAGTTGAGTTCCCGCAGTTCAGTTCATGGAGTTCAGAGACAGCTTTTTTCAAGCAGAGCAATTCAATAAAAAGTAGAGGAAAGCCAATTTGAATCAGTCAGTGTGGAGAGGAGTTTTGATCTAGAACAGCTGAGTTGAACCAATCCCCCAGAGTTCAGAAAGAACTAGAAAGGGTGAGCTCATTCAGCAGAAAGTCTCAAAGGCTGAAGACATTCTAGGCCCAGGTTAACAGATGGAGGCCGTAAGGTCTGAGCTTGCAGAAGATTAGATTGTATAGACACTAGACACTTTCAAGCCTCGGCCTGGGTATAGTGATACAGAAATGCAATGGGCTCAGCCCAAGCCATGTATTAATAAATCTTGGGTATGGCTCTCATCTCTCTTCTGAGGAGTAAGAGCCATGTATCACTTGGGAAGCTTTGGTTATGTTGCCTTTCTATTCAAATGAACACTGGTCTCAGTTACAAGGTTTCACTAGACAAAAGTTTGTTGTAAAGTCTACTCTATTTTGTAACCTACATCATTTGCATTGGAATCCTGTTGTCCCACAGTAAGTGTCAATAGATATTACTTGGATGAATAAATGATGTCAGTCTTGGTTAACTTTTTGTTGGCAAAGGTAAGCCCATTTGTCTTCCAAGGTCAAGTATGTCCAAGCATAAATTTCTTGAAGATAATCCATTACTTTTAATCATCTTTCTCTTATATGATAACATTTTATGTCCTCAAAAAATAGTATTGATTTTTTTTTTGTAATGAGAAAGCCAAATACAATTGCCACAACAGGCACAAGCAATCCGGCTGAGAACATTCTGTGTTCTCTAAAGAAAGAACACTGAGCCCAGCACAGAAAGCCACTGTCTAAAAATTAAACTGAGAATTCCTGTAGAACAATCGGTGCTCACTGGCAAATTTTCCAAATTACTAGTATGGTTTTGGAAACCAGACCAGAGACAACATTCATGTATAAAACTCTGCCAGTTTCTCACATAAGCTTTTAACATCACCCTCTGTATTTGGGACAGATGAATGGGTAATTGGAGGCCTGTGGAAAATATGAGTAGTGGGGTTACAGATTCTTCTTTGCTTCTCACATATCTCCCACATTCTAGAAGAGAAGGAAATGGCGTGTGTAATGTCATGCTGGTGTTAGATGACTATTGTTGCCATGTTCCACTAATCACCTCAGGCAGGTCTGGGTGGAGATTTGGGCTCTTCAGCCAAGGGAACCACAAAGGTCACAAGTACCTCATGTTTGGTTTTTTTCCCCCTTCTTCAAATATCCAATCTGGACTGAGCATCAAACATATACATGTCCAAAAACCCCAGGTTCCTCTCTTTAAACCGAATGATGTGCTTAACAGAAAAAAGGAAATCAAATTAAACCAAAACAGGTTTCCGAAAGCACTGTAGTTACTGGCCAACTTAAAGTCCCCCCAAATGTTAAAAACCCATGATTATATCCTTGGTAAAGGATCATCCAAAATAGAAGAAATCAGAAAAAAAAGACACATTAGGCCAAGATATTCCTTGAAAGGGAATCCCAGCCTTGAACCAAGTAGCTCCAACCAACCCAGCAGCAGGAAAGGACAACCACCCCCCAATATGGGCCTATCAAACCAAAAACCTATTGCCATGCCAACTCCCTAGCATAGAAAGATGAGAAGAGTTCAGCAGAATAGAAAGCATGCAGCTCCATGCCCAAATGTATCCTGAATTCCTCTAACAAAATTTGATATTCAGATACTTCCAGGCTGGTGCTGATACAGAGCATGAGTTGACCTTTTGTCTTTCTTTCTTTCTTTCTTCTTTTCTTTCTTTTTAATTTTTTTTTCTGGCAGGCATGCTTTCTTGGGGCTAATACTATGTCATCAGTCACTCGCATTTTTTAATTTATTTACACTTATTAGCTTAAGTATATCTAGCTTTTCTGTCTCACATTGCCCTGGTTGGTTGTTTTGTAAATTTAACACAAGTCAGAGGTTTCTGGGAAGAGAAGTTCTCAACTGAGAAAATGCCTCCATAAGATTGGCCTGTAAACAAGTCTACTGTCCATTGTCTTTATCAGTAATTGATGTTGGAGGGTCAAGCCCACCTCTGGGCTGATGGTCTTTCTTGCATAAGAAAACAGGCTTAGTAAGCCCTAAGAAGCAAGCCAGTAAGCAGGGTTTTTCTATGGCTTCTGCTACAGTTCCTGCCTCAAGGTTCCTGACTCGAGTTCCTGCCCTGACTTCCCTCAGTGATTGAGTATGACCTGAGAGTTATAAACTGAAATAATCTCTTTCCTCCCCAAGTTGCTTTTGGCCATATGCTTTATGGCGGCAATAGAAACCTTAAAATTCATGCTGAATAAGAACAGTTTCATATATTTGAATGCTTAGTCATCGGGAAGTGGCACTATTTGGAAGTGATTAGGAGGTATGGCCTTGTTGGAGGAAAGTGTGTCAGTGTTTGTGGGGAGTGAGGTTTCAATAGTCCATGCCAGGCCTAGTGTCTTTCTGTTTCTCTCTATATTGTCTCTCATGCTGTGTGTCTCTGTTTCTCTATCTCTTTCTGTGTCTTTCTGACTCTCTCTGTATGTTTCTGCCTCTCTCTCTCTCTGCAGCTCAAGATGGAGCTCTTAACTACTTCTCTAGCACCACTGTGCATAATGCCACACTCCCTGCCATGATAGTGGACTAAACCTCTGAAACTGTAAGCAAGTCACACAATTATATGCTTTCCTTTGTAAGTGTTGCTTTGGTAATGGCGTCTCCTCACAGCACTAGAAAAGTGACTAAGGCACATACACACAAATCTCTGATGTCTATTGTTTCTAATATCTCTTCATCTGTTATGTATACATTATAGATTTTCCTGTAAATGTGTAACACAGAAATGTCAACACAGAAAATTCATTTATGTCAAGCTCAAGACTGACAGTGAGAATTAAAAAGTGGAAGGAATTCGACATTTAATTCTCTGTTTGTCATATTTGACAATTGTACAATATAAAAAAAACAAACACATCAGAGTTTTGAAGTGTTAAAAAATGTTAAATCCTACGACTTGTTCTGTTTGTTTACTGACTAAACTCCAAGAGCAAAAACATGTTGTACCCAATCACTCTGCCTTATTTAAATTTCTCTTTAAGGTAGCTGGGAGTTCCTTTAGATAGTCAGGTTATGTCTGCAGATATTGTGCTTTTTTTGTCCTATGGTATGTTTATGGGACAGATAGTTGCTTCATGTTAGGGTATGATGTTCCTTACATTAGCAGCCAACTTTTAATTGTCCATTCTTCTGTTCATCCAACAAACATTTTTTAGGCACCAATGGTGTCAAAGTTACTGTGTCCCATGCTCAGAGGGTAACTTCTCCAGAAATCTTATGCTCTTGAGGCATAGAGACAGGTAAAGAAAATAGTGGGTATATAGACCTGTAAGTCAGGGTAGGAGAATCTCTTCCCTAGAAGTATAAAGAATGCTCCAACAGCTCAGAGAAACAAAGTAGAGGAAATCAGTTACCTAAATGTCATTTTGAAGGTAAAGGAGTAAACTCCTGAGCATGTGTACTGAATGAGTGTGTACAAAATCTTGCAACATTTCTTGAAAGATCTATTGTCATTCCTAAGGGCAAAGAATGCTTCTGTACACTGTAGGTTTTTTTTATTCTCCCATACCCAAGACACTACCTGGAATTTGTTCAATAAATGTTTATTGAAATGAATAATGATTAATAATAACTACAGTCACAGGGAGAATTCCAGGCAGTGGCCACAGACAGTTGCTGATTACAGGCAGATTCTTTTGATTCCATTGTTTGGCCAATACAGAATCTGTCAGCTATGAAAAAATAAAGCAATGCGTTGCTTGTTCCAGTTTTAAGTTTATTTTTATTTGAGAGAAACTTCCTTGTCTCCTCAGGTTGTCCTGCTCCGTGAGTAGCCAGACGTGCCTGAGTACGGTGAGAGATAACAAGGTTTGAGGTGCGAATTTCCTTTTCTCACCCTTTTTCTCCAGCAGCTTCCCAGCTGACTGGGGAGCATCCTCTGCGCATCCTCCAAAATGTGGGAATGTTTCCTTAGGGCTGTGCTGAGGATTAATCACAGTTGCAAAAACCTTAGGAGAGATTTTGATGGGCCCACAAAGTATTAATGCAATGGAATGTTTAGAAAATCATGCAGCTTGACTCCACTCCTCAGACTGGCAGGGCTCCGTTTCGAAGTGACTACTGTGGTCCCCATTCCAATGGATCATAGTCCAGTACTGTTCACAGCCTGGGAAAAGGCTTTATGTGAAGAGGACAGAAAAGAAAGCCTGGAGAATGCTCACGTCAGAATCTGTGTTATCCTGGGGCCAGGGGCCAGACCAATGTGGTAAATATCTAAATGAAAAGTGAGATCCAAAGAGGCTGGGGGCAGATAAAAGAACAGTGACCGTCTCTCCTTTTATGGCCTACTTAGGACTGAACTGTCCTCATTGCTTTTCTCTCAGACTTGTTTATAGACGTTAAACGACAGAGAAGACTCTTTTATTTTTAAAAAGGTTCTTAATGGAAAATTCATTTGATCACGTTTGAGAGGTGATTAAAGTTAGGTCAAACCTTGTGATCTCAAAGTAATTTTAATTAAAGATCCTAACTTTTGCCTCACAAATGTGGCATGCCAGAGAATGGTGTTTTCTTTAGAACTCTTAACAAAGTCATATTAATAATCTCTTACATTCAATAACATTTGGTCCTTTGCATGTTCATATTATGAGCTATTGCCTACTCACTGCGCCCTATGAAGGTCATAAACCCAACATTTTAATTCCCATATTACAGATAAAGCAATAAACTCAGTATGAAAGGCAGATGAAAGTAACCCCTGGATTTGCTGGCTTGGAAGTGGCCTGGATCAAAATGGGAATTTCATATGTAGGGAAAAGGAAACAGTGAGGAAAATAGACTTATTGATTTGTTGATGTCATAGTATTGGTAATTTGTAATAGAGATTTTATCCATATTATTTCACTCAATCCTGCCCTCAAAAGACACTTGATCATCCCTCACCACTGATGATTTCTCTCACGCAGAGAAAATGAGAAACTTGGAATCTCAAAAGGGATGATCCTAGAAGGTTAAAACGGCCATCAATTAGTTCCTTTCCCCACACAGTTATTCATTCATCAACACATATACCGAGACCTACCATGTGTGAAACAATAGTCTAGGGACTTCATAAACACAGTCACCTTGTGGCATTGACTAGGCTCTGTCATGTGGCACATTCCTACAGAGACGCCAGGGGAATGGCCAAGTGTACTTAAGCTCACAAGTGGAAAGGGACTATATGTTTTCAGTTCATCAAGCACTCGTCAAGTGTTTACAAGAGTGACTGCCAAGATCCTCCTGTGTAGGAACTGTGTAGGTGGAATTCAGCGGCAACATCGCCGGAAGACCCTGCCTCCAGGCCTTCCAGCTGAGAGTTTCTTAACTCACAGTCCTGCTTTGAATCTCCACTCTTAGAGAAAAGATAAATCAATGGCATAGCTGTGAGTGTTCATACTGAATTATGTACATGCATCTTTTGTCTGTAACCCAAAGAATCAAATGACCCTGATCTAAACTTAAAATGTTTGTATATTGCTTTAATCTGAATTCATTTCAAATTGGTACTCAAAAACACACAAAAAACCTATAAATATATACATTTAACAGGGTACCATGTATTGCTACAATACATGTGTACACCATGTCATGTTTTAAGCAGGGTAAACATCCTATCTTCTTGTTATTTCTGTCTACTTTGCTCCAGAATAAGCTGTATTATATGGACATGATTAGTTACAAGGCTTTGTGCAATCCTGCCATTAGCGGCCTCTTAGGGAATTCTCAAAGTGCTATGCTACCACTCAAATATTTTTTTTCTTTCTCTCTACCCTACTTTTTAAAAAATGTTAATTGATTTGCTCCATGAAATCCCCTGTAAAATGGCCAGATGTTGTAAGAGAATCTTGATAGTATGGGAATTCAGCAGGAGACGCCAGCAGTACAAAACGCTCCTCAGGTTTCTCCAGCTTTCAGCTGAAAAAAAAAAAAAAAAAAAAAAGGAAACCGAAGGCTCCTGATTTCCATGGGATTAAGTGGAATCTCCTGGATTTTCACTGGTAGTGTCTTAAGAAAAGAAAACCTACTCACCACTTACGTCTGCCACTAAGCATATTAAGCAGAGTTTTGGACACACAGAAATCACCCCAGAGTGTCAGCCAAGAGACCTAGGTTCATTCTGAGCTCCATCACTGTCCAGCTCTGTGACCCTGGACGAGGCACACATTCTGTGACTCTCACTCTCGGCTATGAAGATAAATGTCTAACATGGTGAGCATGCATCAAATGCTGGTGCTTGTGTTTCGGCCAGTACAGTCTAGCAGGGAAAGGGATGTGTGACAGTCTACCCAAGGGAGAAAGTAAAGCAGTCAGTAATCACACAGGGTGTGGACATGAGGCCCTAGCATGCATTCTGTTCACGTTCCACAGGCCTCCGTTCACTCACTCAGCTGAGCTACTCTATATGTGTTAGCAGTGTGTCAACAGGATGTTTTATTTCTCTTGGACCAGACTTTTAATACAGGATAAATTGCCTGGGAAAGCAAGACTGGTTAAGGGTCCAGGTCGGGAGTTGCTGCTAAGCGCTAGATGAGACCCAGAGAGTCTGGGTTTAAAACACGTAAGATGTTGAAGACTTTCGCTGAAATGTCAAAACTTCATGACCAGAAGAAAAGAGAGATACTGAGAAAGCCAAGGTACCTAGTTTGATAGAGTAATTCCCTGGAGACTTTTTCAAAAATTGAACATGCATCGTTATAGCTCACTGGGTTCTACCCTTCACACTTCCAGTGTGGGCATTCAGAGCATCAGTGGAGTCTCCTATGTGAATGCAGGTTCGCAGGCCATGTCTTGCCCTCCTACACAACACAACGCTTTGGTACATAGAAGACACTCCTCTTTCTTCCTCTTTGTTACTCAGAAGTTGATTCACCTTTATGATGAAACAGAGATCTTGTTTGTCAGGACGCCATGTTCAGCAAAAGATCCTAATTCTAGCAGCAGATGCATCAGAAAACACACATATATGTATGTGTGTGTGTATATATATATATATATATATATATATATATTATGTGTGTGTGTCTTTAACACAGACATGGATGTCTCACAATGGACTGGTTTTAACCAGTTTTTACACTGGCAACATTTTGCTGAGAAATGTTTCATCAGTGATGCAACTTGATGCCCTGATAGTGACAGAACATGGCTCTCTCAAGTTAGAAGACACTTTTACCTCTGCAACTGGGGGTTAGAAAGCCCTTTGAAATACACAAAGAACTTCAAAAAATAGGAGTGCAGGGGCCTCAGGGAGTACCGCTAGTTTAAATAACACATGAAAAGTATTTATGAGCCCTTTTTTATGAGGTGGTCAAAGAAAAGACCATCCAGCATGTAACATAAGACAGGCTGGAGAAGAAAACCTTTTCAAACCACATTGGAGAGTTAAGCACGAATGGAATTTTATTTCAGTCTCTATTGCTTATTTAAATTAATGGTGTTTTCAGATGGGGCCTAAATGATAATGCAGATCAAGGCGAGGCTTGCCAGGAAGAAAATATACTAGTCTATTATTCAAAGATTGTTTCTAGGTAATGTTGAAATAATGTGAAATATATAGGTTTAGCAAAAGGGAGCTTCCTGGAAGGAGTGTGTGGTTGTAATACACCCAAGTCCATTTTGAATCCTGTGAGCTGATCATCTTGCTCAAGTAAGGGCTTTAGAATGACCGTGTTCGGCAAATGTGGAGCTTGTCCATTGCCAATATGGACCAAACCATGGTGCATTGAGAAGCTCACCAGGCTCTAGCGTACGGCATGCATAGCTACAGAATGTCCTCCTGCTGCTTCTCAGTTATACCAACTGACTTCTCGGCAGCGTACATGCCTGGGCTCTCTTTCTCCAAAGTGGGTATGGGTCTGAGCCAACGCCCCAGTCTCCTTTCTGGACCTCCCTTTGACAAAGAGCACGCCCTGGTGTGCAACAGCTGGCAAAGGTTATAGGCTATAGAGGCAGCCACAAAGGAGAACAGAGATAACTGGCCCCTAGAGGCACTAAATTGAGGTCTTTGGCCCCACTAAACCCTTGTATTACAACGAGCATCTGCCCAGTGAGTTGTGTCAGTAACGGATTTTACCAGTAAAGTATCAAGAGTATTAATGTAGTAAGTCAATAAATGAATGCTAACTGTTCTTTCACTCGTTTGTTGCACCAATACTGACTGAACAGTGAGTATATCCTAGGCTGCCCCTAGGCCATAACCAAACTTCCATATATTCCCACGAAACTGTTTTTTGAAGAATACAAGCACAACACACTATACCAAATCTACAGTTAGTCATTCCTGGATCTGAAAAGAAATCTCCTTTCTGTTTAATAAATTAAAATAAAACCCATCAGATCACTCACCAGTATTCCTCCCCTGACAACCGGAGTTTCAAGTTTAAAATCATCAAGCCAAGTTACATATTTTATAAATCCCATACTTACTGAAGGTACCACTGAGTTCAACTTAGAGAAGAAGACCAAATCTTAGTTCATCATCTTTATATCTACACAATAGCTGTAAAATATTAGGGAGGTAAGGAAAACGGAAATCAGGATTGAGGAAACTTGGTTTCCAGCAAATTCAGTCTAACTATTAAATTACTTTTCATTCCTCTTCCTAGAACCAAACCACATTGAGTATAAATTTCCCTTTAAACCTCCACTTCCTTTTTTGCTTGCTCATCTGCCTTCCTTGCCCCAGACTTTTGGTTTGTGGTGGACAGGACAGCAATGAAAATGATGGATGTGCCCCAGCAGTTGCCTTCCACAGTGCAGCTTGGCACACATATCTCCCACTCCTGTGGTACCTGCCCTCAACTTCCCTGTATCTGGTCCTCCTAGACAGAGGGAATAGTAGTTTACCAGCAGGAGAGAGCATTCATCCTGTGACTGCCTCTATGCAGGACCACTGGATACTGGAGAAGGAGGTGTCTCTATTTGACAGTCGTCAAGCCCAAGCAGAGGTAAATGGTCACATCTTTATCCAAGGACCTGGGATAGGGGATCTTCTAGAAGGTGGAGGCAAAAGTGTGGTTTGCTTTAGTGAAGAGGTATTCGGAGACTAAGGAGATGGAGTGAGAGCTCAGTTGGGAAAGTGCAAACTTCTCAAGCATGAGGACCTAAGTTCAGTTCCCAGAACCCATGTAAGAAAGCCAACCATGGTGACAAACATCAGTGTAAGTGAGGAAGAGACTGGTAGATTTCACTAAAGCAGAATGGAGTTCAGAATACATTCTGCCACACCACACACACACACACACACACACACACACACGAAATAAAAACAGAGATGCTGATGCTATTTTTTTGATAGTGGACTTTATCACGGTGGATAGGGCTGAAGTCTCAGCAACTAGTATAACAATTTATTCCAAAGTCCAATCACTAGCCCAATGCCACATTGTGGGAGCAAGTTTCCCAGACATACTTGACATAGAGGAGCTTTTCTTTTTATTTTAATTACCATGACTCACAGCTTGGTAAATGATTTTTAAGCTTTCCGGTGTATTGTTTTCTCCTTCACAACAAACCTATCAATATTCCACAGCTGCTTGATTAACTGGAGGTCACTCTATCAGACTCTACTCAAATTCTTCATTGTTTTTTAACAGCCGAATCCAAATGCTGCCTCAGTTTCTCTGGATACAAGTAGGTATTGTGGATTACCCAGTTGTAACTCTACTCAGTTGTTCCAGAGGCTCAGAAGTCATGACATGAAATCTAACAATATTTTTCCATGAGGCCACCCCAAGCGGTCCTCACAGAGAAGTGACAAACATTATCTACTAAGGCAAGCTTTTATCAATATCGATTTCTGATCAATGCGACTATGAAAAACAGACACTGTTGCTTTTGCTCTTGGCTCATCTGACAACTAAGTCTGGAGCTATGTTTTCTATATACAATTTCCCACCTATAAATATTCCATAAGGAAAAGAAGAATTCTAGTTTCTACTCTTAGCCACCGATTGGTCATAGTTCAGACACTATATTCACATAATTCAGAATGCACAATAACATATCTCTTCTCTGTGAGGGCTGTAATAGGTTCTAGGATATTTATGTTTTACAGGTAGGGTGGCTTCTGATGCATCCAGAGACCGCTGAAAACAGAACCACCCTTGAATTTTCCATAATTAATTTTCAAAGAGAGGCTAGACGCCCTCAGTCAATGTCTCACAATAGTTTTGAATCCAAACATTGGACCTGGCCTCACTCTAGATCCTGGGGCCATTCTTCTTACAGAAAAAGTGATTGCATTCTTAACATGTAAGCACCTTGTCAAGATCTCAGCAGTTTGGTACATCCAAAAGAAGCGTCTGTTGCTTAGAGCCAGCAACTGTCCTTCTGTATGGATGCTATCCAGACTAGCCCTATTGATACACATGGCATAGGGGAAATCATCTCTCATGCCTTCTAAGATATGTTGACATAAAGCACAAAGGACTTAATGACGTGATGTGGCATTGGAAGAAGTGTCAGAACTGAAGATGAAGAATGGACATGCAAAGCCGTTGGAAACCTTTGACACGACCAGTTGATGTCTCCGCAGCACTTCTTCACACTTCCAACAACCCATTTCCCCAAGCACACACATGTCTCTCCTAGTCACTGGACAGAGAGTTGTACTAACATCAATGAGCATTTATTATGCTAATAATGACATCCACAAACAATCTTTAAAATGAGAGCTTAAGGCGATGGGTAATGATTTTCATGAAATCTTATGTGTTTTATTTTGAGGAAGTGAAGAACTGTAAGAATTTCTGATTTGTAAAGTGACCTGTTAATCACACGGGCCTGAGTTCTAATTGCAGCTACCTGGCTCAGTATTTCAGCATCTCACATCAGCTTCCTATTCAACGAGATTCAGCATACTGGATGGTACTCAGGTTCAAAAATGTCACAGTTGAACTGTCATCTTTTTTAATTTTAAAGGAAGTTCTAATTATGTGCACATATGGGGGAGTGGCTATGTGCATGTGTGGACACTGGGGCTTGAAGAATCCAGAAACAACTGTCAGAACTACTGAAGACAGAGTTCTGGGTTGTTGTGAACTGTCTGACACTCATCTGTGGGTGATGGAACTGAGCTCAGGTCCTCTGCAAGAGCAGTGCTTGCTCATTCTTCGCTGCCGAGCTATCTCTCCAATCCCAAAGCCATCCATTTTAGCAAGTAATACATGCTAATAAAATAACACATACAAATGTAGAGAAGGGAACATGCCTCTACAAATGTAATAGATAGCAAGCAATATTAAAATTTTAATTCCAATTACTTCACTCTTCTGTTATTATAAGTAATTGCTGGCTTAAGAGAAACTTAAAGCATATTCCTACTTTTTAATTTGCCCGTTAGTAAACACACACACACATTGACTTTTAGTCACTTTCAACCCCATCACTCTCTCTCATCCTTCCTTCTCTCCCATTGAAACTTTTCTCTCCAAAGCAACAATAATGAATGCTACTTTAAGGTCTTTTTTATAAACCCCCACTGAGTTTAATTATGGCTGGTTATATAAGTATGAGTGGGGGATTATTTGCTGGAATATGGTTACCTTATCAGTGGCCACACCACTAAAGAAACCGATATGCCCTCCTCCAGTCCCCATTAACTGCCACAGTCCCTCAGTGAGGGGTGGGACTCCACAAGCCCCTCCAACACACATGATGAACTAGTTACAGGTTCAGTCTTGTGCAGGATTTGTGTAGTTACCCCCAACTTGTCAGTGATTTGAGTGCAATGGCTGTGTCATGTTTCACGGCAGTATCTCCCAACTCTTCTATTGAACCCTTCTTTACTGAGCCATGGAGGAGGTTATACAGCTGTCCAGTTTAGGGCTAGGCACTCCACAGTCTCTGCACTCTGCATAGTCTCTTCACTTTGGCCGATTTCAAGTCTCTGTATTAACCTCCACTCACTACTAAAAATTTTTTTAAAAAGCTTCTTCACCAAAGGCTGAAAGGTTCACTGACCTATGGGTATAAAGATGAGTATTTGAAAGCAGTTCTTCCATTTAGCAGAACAACCAAAGGCTGTCACTGTTTCCCTGAGGTTTCTGACTTCCCCAGGCATGGCGCTTTTCACCAGGTGTCCAGAATTAGGCATGAATTGCTGCCTCGGGCTTGGGTCTCAAGTCC
Organism: Pachyuromys duprasi; assembly: GCA_028658305.1. Classification (NCBI taxonomy): domain Eukaryota; kingdom Metazoa; phylum Chordata; class Mammalia; order Rodentia; family Muridae; genus Pachyuromys; species Pachyuromys duprasi. The sequence goes on from CM053750.1 coordinate 37,778,235, forward strand.
ATAGATTCCTATTTTGAAGACTAACTTGAAGAAATCATGTATGATACTTGCACTAAAAGAGTGAGCTATGTTAAAGACACAATGCCCATAGTGTCATGCCATTCTAACTAAGGGTTAAGAAAGACAGGGCAGAGGCTGTGCCTTATCTGTGTGGCTAAGTAAAATGGAGGCTCAATAGTGTTAGGTCTGTCCCTCATTTCCTAGAGCAAAACTGTGCAGCTCCACGCGTGACTGGGAAGCAACGTGTCATATCTGGGTCATAGGTCTGCAGTTTGCAGTAATAGGAAAGTCTCCACCCATGCATGGTCAAACCTCTTCCTTCATGCTGTGCTCAAATTTTGTGTGAAAGACATTGGCCCAACAGGCACAATGAGACTCAGGTTCTTTATTGTTACAGTCCTCGTTCCCCAGATTGGACTTGTTAAATGAAGCTTTGAATTGATTGCTTACCAAGTATGTCTGAGATAATAAAAAGATTGTTTTACACTTCCTGTGTATGTCCAATTTGCTGTTACAGGGCCGGATTCCAATCTCACAGTCAGAAAATGCGGTGTTCAGGGTGGCAGTTAGAATACTGTGACTGTATTTCTCAAACCATAAATTGACATGTGGTCTGACAAGCATAAAGTGTACTTCTGGAGACAGTGGGATAGAATATTTGAAATCAGAACTGGAAAATTTGGGACATATGAAGGCTATAAATAGTGGGCAGAGACTGGGTTGTTTCCAGCAGAGTTCAGTTCCTACTAAGAACCACATAATTAGCCAGCCCTCAGTTGTCATACATATAAACACTGGTACATGCAAGAGGCAATTTAAACCAGCATGGTAAACAAGACATGCTTGTGCCAGAGGCCTGCCTGGCATACATGCCTCTTGTTCTCACAGCTCTGCCAGTCATGTGCAGGATAAGGCTGCTCTGGAGCAACTGACGTATGTACAGCAGGGGAATAAAATAGGCAGCCATTAAGAGCTAACCACACACACCCAAGCACAGTATGTCCACTGACAAGAAGTGATTGCTTTTAACTGGCATCTCTTCCTCCTTCGTGCAAGAGCTAGGTAGAATCATTTAACCCAGTAAGTTTTCAAAGGTTCACACTTCTTCCTGGTGAGAGACTTTATTCTAACCAAGGATTCCAGAACAATATTCAGATTAGAACAAGACAGAGGTTGTGCTAGGGATGTAGCACAGTGGTAGAGCACTTGCCTTATAATTGAGGAACGCTGAGCAGGGAATGTGTGCATGTGGGACGGGGGGAGTGTCACAGGATCCAAGCATTTTTCAGAGCCCTTCTGCAGAAAATTGTATACTTTAAAATTATTGTCATGAAGTACAATACCATTAAAAACTATTCTAAAGACCAGAGAGGAACTTTTCCAGTGTAGAATAGCAGTGAACAAGAACTGTGTGGTACACAAATACAAATTTATCAGAATAAGGATGAGAACAGCCCCACTGCCGACTGCTCATCTTAACTGGCTCATACCAGATCAGCTATTCTCTCCAAGTCTTGGCAGCCACGATTACTGTCTCATCCTTCCCCTTTCACACACGGAAGTGAAAAGCCGTTGAGAGAAACGAGCCCAACCTCATGAACTTTCATTTGAACAGTCCCAAATCAAATGCGCACTTTTTAACTCCAGACTCCAAATACAGATAGGACACTCCCAGCAGGAAGAAGCACAGTCCCAGCAAGAATAGAATAGAAACTCTCCTCCCAAGGTCAATGCTCCCTCACAACACAAGCATTATAACCATAGAAGAATGTTCTAGAAGAAGCTGGGCTCCATCCTAGAATTTCTGATTTAGGGCTTTTGGATCCTGAAGATGCTTCTCTACCCACACTGGCAATTCCATTCACACTGCTATGGGGAACTTCTTGACACGTATACCTGAATCTTGCCAGATTTCTGTTCCTTTCTTCCAGTAAAAGGACTAGCAACTAAGAACTATTGTTATTTTTTAGTGTGTGTTGTTTGCTCAATATGAACCCACCTCGAGAATCATTAACGAGCAGTCAAATGTCCCCAGATTTTTAGCAGTTTGGGAAATCTCCAAAATATCCTTGAGATTTTTATAGAATTCCAAATTGTTCCATAGATATTTTATATCGAGTTGTTGTCTAGGTGACACATTCTTAGTAGTTATAACAAGCCAAATTAGGCTGAGTCAAAACCAGCTTAAAGGGCTCCCTTCAGTTCTCAGCATGGCTAACATTAAAAAGCTGGAGGGGAAAACAACAGAGGAGGTGTAGATAGAACTATGTAAGCATTATGTGAAGACTTCACAAACACAGCTCAAGTGGCTTTCGGTAAGCAACATGTAAATTTAAACATATGGCCCATATACTTAAACTAACATCAGAACCTTTTAGAATACAAATACAAATTACTCAATATAGGAAAACAGAAGAGTCAAGAAAAATGGATGGGTCCATTTCCAAAACTTTCATTTGACCATGATGGTGTTGCTGTCATGGAGATGAATATGAAAAAGAAGCGAGACAAAAACATTCAAGTCTCATATTCCTGAATAATCCAGATCTCAGGAGTTACCTACCATTTCATGTCACAAATGTATTTGAAAATTATCATTTGCAGTGTTATCCCAGGTTGTGGACTGGATTCTAGAAAAGAAAATGGTAACTGGTAAACAATAGCTGATGTGTGTTCGTGTCTGTACTCTATTCAGAGACCTAAGTATCATCTTGTCACCTTCCACACCTTATCTAAGTCATTGTGCTACTAAATAAATTCCCCTTTATATCAGAACAATTGCATTTATAGGTCAACACATCAGAAAACACTGCCAAAGGACCATGATAGTCAAGTGACGTGATGCAAGCAAAAATGATTTATTTGTCACTACAGTTTGTTTTCATGGATGATGCGTGAGTACATTGTGTGTCTGTGAATATAGAGGCCGGAAGTCAAGCCAGACATCATTCCTCAAGAGCTGCTTGCCTTGCATCTTAAGGCAGCAGAATACTGGCCTGGAGGTCACCAATTAGACTATCTGGCTGAACAGTAAGCTCCAGGCATCCACCTGTCTCTACATTCCCAGCACTAGGACTGCAGGTACACACCCCGACTCACGGCCTTTCATGTGGGTCCTGGGGCTAGACTTTAGGTCCCCATGCTTGCATTTTTGCCAATTGAGCTATCTCAACTGCCCCAGTTTCCAAAGTTTTGAAAGAACAAATCATTCATTTCTTTAATATGAGAGAGAGAGAGTAGAATAAGCAGAACCACAAAATTAGAAAATTAAGGAACTGTACAATTCTTCTACTGGGTAAATTAATGAAAAAAAAATACATAGAAATGTTCACTTGCTGACCAAAAACTATTTCTGACTTGCTTCTGCCGATCAGTAAGGCACACAAAAGGCTTGGCTTCGATGCCCCAAGTTCCCAACCTGAAAAAGTGGCTGACAGAGAGAGAAAGGGGCTGTGGGTAGATGAGACACACCACATCTGTACTTTACTTATGCTCTAATTGCAAACTACCCACAGTTATTACATCCTGTTTTATGTGCTTTATATGAGTCAGATGCGGAATTCAGTGTGGTAGTGGTTCCTTTAACTCTCTAGAAACTTGAAGGCAGCTTAGAACTAAAAGGAAACAAAAGAGATTGGCTCTAAGAGTTAAATGTTTTGAATATTTCCCTTCCTGATTTGCCTCATAGAGAAAGGGAGCCGGGTCTCTCACCAGCGGAGCGCTTTCAAGTGTATCTAACTGCAAGCGTGTGGAGCACCATCGCTGAGGTCTAGATGTACAATTAAACGCCGAATTACATTCATGCAAGCATTCATTCTGCCCTGTGTGACCTTACCCTCAGAAAAACACACAGAAGCCTTCTGACTTGAGAATAGGTTCCCTAAAATGATTAAGTTCCCTGCCAGTACAACCAACTGTGTGCCCAATTAGGGGTATAATTTTCAGGTCAAATCATCATGATGCTTAGCCTTGATACACTATCTCTCCAGATCTTGGTACCAACAGGAGCCTATTAACCTGATCCCTTTGTCAACATAGGGCCCCAGAAGCAGTGTTGGATTTGTTATCTTTTATCGACCTGAGAGATGGCTTAGGAACAAAGACTCAAACCTGTGTGGTCCTCAACAACTGCCCTAGCACTGTGGAGAAAGGTTAGTGGGGTAGGGAATGAGAAAAGACAGCCACACTTCCTTTAATTTTTCCCTTTCCAATACAAATCCTGGCCAGGCTCCTTTTCAGTCCATTGAATAGAAATTTCAGGTTACCAAGACAGACCCCATTGCTAGGACCCCACAAGTCATCTTTATAATGCAACGTAGGGTAAGGTGTCAGAGATTCTGTATTTGGAAGTCACGGAGTCTGTCAAAAGGTGTTATACAGTCCTTCCAATTTCCTTAAGTAGTTCTTAGGGTGGTCTAGCTCAGTGGTGAGACAGACTGATGAGAGAGCCAAGTGCCTCATACTACAGGGCAGCCAAGAAGGGCAGGGAACAGCAACGAGCAAGACAAAAAAGAGACATTTTTGAAGAACATGTACAGGTAATGGAAGGCTATGATATACCTTCCTGAGGTTAATTGAGGGGTCAGAGGCAAGGGCTTTAGTTTCTCCAGATAATTCTTCATCTAGGATTCACACAGAATCCTAGTTTTACAGAGGATTTAGGTGCACACGCCAAGAGAAAGAGTGGAGAAAAAAGATCAAATGAAATGGGGCAGCCATGGAAGGGGTACTTAACGAGGCAAGTATTAGGGAGAGCATGGGAAAATGGAATTGGAAAAAGTGAGTACAAGGAAATAAAGATCCCCCCCCCGACCCCATAGCACAGCAGAAGATGATGTCAAGGAGCTTAGGGTTGGCTCAGAGAGTGAGGGAACAAAGCAACAGTGCCGGGACCTCCCACTTCAACTTTTACAGACCAAATACTATATATCATCTGTTTGATTTTAGTTGTTGATTTTGGCATACAAAAGAAAATCAGCTGATTAAAATGATTGTGGGGAGGAGGCCTGGTGAAGGGCCTGGGACTCTGGACACCCCTTCCGTGGACTCTGGGCATCTTTTAGCTGGCTTTGCAGATTCCAGCATCTGCAATGACGTGTGAGTGGTTTCAGCTGGGGGAACACAGCGCTGCTGGAAAAGGGCTCCTGCGGGCACAACACTTCCCTGTCTCTCCAGCTTGTTTATTCTCTTCGCTTTTGTTTGTCCAGGCTGCCGCACTTCTACAGCCTTATTTAAAGAAAAAAATAAATCAGAACAAGGCTGCCCAAACATGTCTTGCCTACCTCCTATTTGGCCTGTAAGCAGAAATTTCAGCTGTTGATATTTTGTGCCATGCCATGCCACACAGCATGGCCTCTCACTTGCAGACCTGCTCCCACACTGTGCTGGCACATGTCTGTCTAGTACCATCTTACCAACGCTATCTTTGCCTTTCCAGTTGCGCTCTATGTGACACTGTCATGAGTCATGAGCAAAAATGGTGAAATGGCAGCCAGAGTCCCAGGGAGAAATGTGCTGGTAGCCATGTATAAACAGGCAGCATTCGGGGTACAGTTATGACGTCATCTGAAACAATGATGTCGACTTTATTCTTCTCATCAAAAAGATACCAGTCTTGGTATGTGGTATTGATAACAGGGAAAGGATCAAAGACACTGTCTTCGGATGCTTGCAATTGTGTATGATAACTTAAGGGAGAAGGGGCAGGCTGTGCAGTAGTGTTGTTTAAATTATCAGTGAAGTATTAGAGAAAACCCTTTTTTAGGGGATCTGTATAGTTGAAGCCACTGTTTATTACTGGATTTAGCCAGTATATAGGAGTTCCCCCAAGTCAAACTGTTGAGTCACAATAGCTATAGAGCTTCCATTGAATTAGAGAGAAGAATCCATCTCCCCAGGGACAGTGTTCCCCAGGGAAATGCTAAAGTGAGCAGATCCATTACCTAGGAAGACAGAGCCCTGAATAATTGTGTTATCTTAGAACTTTAGGTATCCGATGAGCTGAGAAAGACCAAGAAAAGACTTGGGTTCCTGTTGTGCATGGAACAGATATTTCATAAGCTTATTTTCAGTTCTTCCAGGGAGACACCAGTACTCATGCTGTCTATAGCACACCATGGTTCCTATTGAAACCCCTCCCTTTAGGTCCTCATCTCTCTCCTGGAATCACTCAGTAGGTTCCTGATGATCTCATACAGTATTCCCTCTTCCTCATGTATACACATTTCAGAGTAATCTAAACCACAGCCATTTGCCCAATAACCTCAAGGTTTAAAGATCTCCTTTTGACCTAACAATAATTGTAGTGGCTACTAATTGAGTTCTGGCTTTCAACTCTTTGCTTTGATGGCTGTCACTCTCATAATGATCATGTAGGTGGCATGGCTATCATCTGGACTTTCCCCCTAAATGACTAGAGGCAGTAGCTTTCCTGTTCACAAGCAAACTTATCCCACTTGAAAGCTTGGGGTCCCTCTTGGCCCCCAGACTGCCTCATTGAATAAAGCAAACAAACAGTGGCAGTTAAGACCATCCAGAATCCACACGCCACGCATATTTCAGTTGGATCTCCCCAAACTGTTTCTTTTCTTTTGATAAAAACCAAATGACAGAAAGTTCCATAGATAAGCCCAGGCCTACTCCAAGGCTCAACTTTGTATTCTGGCCCCACCTCCCAGAATGTTTTATCCCATTTAAATTCTACTCACTAGTTCAAAATGCGGAATGATAAAAAGTTACTCTTCCCACCATACACTCCTCAGAACACCCCTGTCCCACCAGTACACACGGCACAAGCAACTTCGCCCTTCTCAGATCTCCCAAGGAGCTCTGCGATACTCTTTCATGGCCCATGACATCATACGGTCTAGACAACATTTTAGAAGCCAGAGTTCTATACTTTTCACTTAATACTTCAAATACAGGGGCTCTGACTTCTCATGTCATAATATTATTTACAGAATTGACGTATTTAGCCAAAGGGAAAGAGTGTAGAATGACTTGCCAGGGGCAGATATTCAAATACCTACTGTTTTTTTTTTTTAAGATGATTTTAATCCATTTACCTTCCTCTGACTACCAGCTCCTGCAAGAGGAATAGTGTGGGGTCCATCAGCCTCCATCAGCCCCCAGATAGTGCTTTCTCTATTTCTCTAGTCGGTACACTGGCAATAGTCAATCTTCATTTTCAATTGGACTGGATTAAGGAGCGCCTAGGCAATTGGTAGAGCGTACCTCTTCTTGTATCTGTGATGGCATTTCTGGAGGCCATGAGAGGGATCTTGCCTCATCGAAGGATTGTTCCTTTGATGGGTTCATGATACGATGGCATTATTAGAAAGTAGGGGAAGATGGGAGGTGACACTAGGTTGAGACGCTAGGTCACCTGAAGTGTGCCCCTCTAACTCCGCCATGACTTGGCCTCTTCTTGTCCTTTTCCTTCTTGTCCTCTTGCCTCTGTTTCCCATCTGAAAGGAAGCTAGTCTGCAGCCACTGTCTACTTCCGCTTTCTTGACATTCTGTACAAGTGCATGGGACCGAGGGGCAATAGCCTGTACCCTCTGAAGACAGGAGCCAAACTCCATCGTTCCAACCTCAAGTTATTCTGTCCAGCATTTTATCACAGCTATTTTACAAGTGCCTACTATGTACAGCCAGAACAGCCATCACTCTCTCGTTCTCATGAAGGTTCTTGCGAGCTTCACGTGGCTGTGCCTTGCATCTCGCACCCCTCAAAGCCTAGAACAGCTTGGTTTTTCCGGTGCTTCATCAGCACCGATGTTCACGTATTTCAGGGCACAGTCCTTTTAAACAGGTCTGCCTCCGCTCCGATGGCTGATGCATCATTTGGTGAGCACATTTCCCCAGGAATCTAATAGACACCATGCCCCCATCATTACTTGATTTTGTGGTTCTAAACAGTATCACCCCAAAGGAGCAATTTAGAAGTTAGTGGCTGTGGCTTTAAGGGTCTCACAATAATTAGGCGTATTATAGACCTTGGTGAGAAGAGTGACAGATACTTGTCCTTTGTGGTGTCTGGGGGCCAGTGCTGCACAGTGGATAATTGCCTCTTACCCTGCATGACTTTCAGATGTCTGGCTGAATTTCATGGAGAAGAACAGCTTACACACACTTATGAAAATACATTCCGATTTCCTACTATGTGCTAAATGTTCTTTCGGGGATTCAGGATGAGTAACATTCCCTGCTTCCTGGAGCCCATGAAAATATTCTATGAGCACGGAATCTAGCTTGATTTTTAACAGGCAGTACTTTGGTGCCATCTGAATATCCAGTGTTTTCCTGAAATGCAACCACCATGCAAATCAAGGGAACATGGTGATTTTTCATTCTGAGGGCTTCCAAGATTTATTCACTGTATCAGAAAACCACATTGCTAATTGTATCAGTCATAATAACAGCCACAGCACTAGTACAATGTGTCTGTCCAATCCAATTTGATAGCCGCAGCATTGACAGGGTACCCTGGACAAGTCACACATTTCCACCTCCACGTTTCTCCTCACACAGCTATGTCTAGGCATTTATACTCAAGCACAGGTATTGCAAACACTCTTTAGCTCCAGCTGCTTTTTTTCTGCCATCTCGCTGTTGTTTTTTAATGTGTGTGAGGCTGACTGTATTATTCCTGAATCTCCTTTGAAGATGAAAAATGGGATATGAAGTTGTTTTTCTTACTAAGAGGGCTTCCTTTACTGAGAAATTACAAATCAATTGCCCAATGAAATACCTGACTTGCCAGTCTTCAGTAGTGATCCTCTCCCCTAGTCTAGTAAAGTCTGAAGACAGTAGGAGATGTTTCAAACTACCCACTTTCTAAACTTAGGGTCCCCATCAGATTAGTGAATTTGAGGAACACTCTCTCCAAGAAACAAAACCACTGAAAGTCTAGCCACAAAAATAAAAAATAAAGTACATTCCTAGTGAAATAATGAACACAAATTAACACACACACACACACCGAGTCACTTTGATCTCAAGCTAAACTAACATCCTGAAAATCATATATTTGTACTTTGATGGAGTAAGTTATAAAAATACACTCAGTGTTGGCTGATTATTGGTTAAATCAAAGAGCACAGGATAACTCTTATGCTGTTTGGGAAAGTTTCAGGGCTTCGTAGACACATATGATAAGCTCAACATCCCTCTACTATGCCTTCACAGATCCAGGACTGCTGGATTAGATAGAGAACCCTAGCCTGCCTGGAAGAAACAAAGCAAAAGGAAACAATGGTCTAAAGTAGCAGCCTTGCCTCTGTCACTTATATCCAGCCCTCCTGCAGGAGGTTTTTTCTGCCTCAGACAGGGTTTAGCCAACGAAGAGAACCAGCAATAGATACTACAAGAAGTTACCATATGTGGTCATGGGGGTTGGCAAGGCAGTCCAAACTGCATAGCACAGGCCATTGGGAAGGGCAACCAGGAGGCCAGGCCATGAACTAAGCTGCTGTCCACAGGAAGAGTTTGTTGCTCTTAGGAAACACACAGATCTGAGTGAATCATGCTGCTGTCTTAAATGTGTCTCCCAAAGTTGTGTACTGGAAAGTGAGTTCCCAGTGCCTCAATGTGGGAAAGTGGCATTCAACAAGAAGTAATGAGGTCAGGAATGATCTCCTCAATGATATCATCAAGATGGTGTGTGGTTTACCATGAGTGGATTGTTATCAAAAGCAAGTATGGCTCCCTCTTGCTCTCACGTTCACCAGACCTTCCCCCTTCCTCTGTGATGAACCGTGTCAAGGCCCGGAGAAGTTGCTGCCACCTTGATATTGACAAGCCTGTACAACTGAGAAACAATTTTTTCTGTTATGAATTGCTCAGTCTGTGGTATTATGTTAAAGCCATACAACATAGATGAAGACATAAGCCCACTCAGACTGTGGATACTAACCTCCCTTATTAAAGCTATGTAGGCATAAGGTTATTGTGTAATTCAAATGCTGCTTTCTGTATCCTCCATATTTGGTTGTAAGCCTTGTTCTGACACTCTCCTGTCTTAATGTTATATAAACTGGACTCCGCTATGTTATTGTGCAAGTGATTAGTTTGCAGCCAGTCACTGAGCAGGGCAGAAAATAGGGCTGGACTTCCTGTCAGCCAAGGGAGGAGAAGTCAGAGGATTCAGCCAGGGGATTGAGCCATGGGCCCAGGTCCAGGAGACAGCAGGAGAGAGAGCTCATCAGGAAAGCTACAACGAGCATGTGTCCTGGCATGTGTGCTGGGAGGAAATCAGATCAGATTAGCCTAAAGGGTTAACAGTAGTGTGATCGTTGCTCAGTTCTTGGATCGTGAAACTTATTATAAACAAATATAAAGAGTCTCAATTGTTTATATGATAGCCAGGTTAAGAGGGAAGCTATGAGAAACCAACACAGTCGTATAAAAATAGACTGTAACAAGGGTAACAGACTGTACGTTACACATATCCATGAAACACCTTTGCAGCAACATACAGATAGGCATTTGGCCAAATTCCTGAGCCAACATAACAAAGAACAACCCATAATCTGCACTTTGCCCATCTGATATCCACACACATTTCTTTAAAGCAAGGTTTTCCCAAATGAGGACAATAATAAAACCACACTTCCACCTTTCACTTTTGTAAAGCTCGTGCATTTCCTTTGTTATCTTGCTGCTTCCATTCTGTGGTATAAAAAAAAATTCCTGTTAATAAAATTTAACTGAAAAAAATAAAAAAATAATAAAAAAATTAACTGGAGATCGAAGGTAAAAACAACAATGTTTACATATATACGTACTGATGATGGAAAAAGGGGTAGTTGTGAGTACTATTACTATTATCCTTACCTGTGACAATAGCAAGGTCCATTTGACATAATCTCCACAGAAACAAGCAGCATCATGGACAACGTTAGTGAGAAGAAGCTGATAATAGCATCATGGTGAGGGCCATGACTCAGACAGGAACAGTTAGCAGGTTTTGAGGAATAAAAAAGAGAATGAAGAAATTAATGTAGTAGTGAGTGGTGTTAAAACAAAAATTACTAATAACAATCTATAAACGTTTGTTCTTATAGCACACATAAGTTTAATGGTCATCCTTATCAAGGAAACTTCTCTCTGTAGCAGGCAGAGACCACTACAGAAAACCACAGCCAATTAGCATGCAGAGTTGTGGAACCCAGTCCCAATGGATACATCTAAAAAACACTCCCCTCCTAAGACTCAGGAGATGGAAGAAAGTCGGAGCCGGAGGATCTAAGATTGTGTCTCTGAGTAATATCACAGGCTACGGCCATAACATCTCAACACCATGACTTGCCCAAAGAAAGCTGGAAGGAACAAGGAAGATACCAATGAACATGGCAAACTGCAGGGGGAAAGCCCAGGAGGTCTCAACTCTACACAAAGAGCTACAGGTCACTGAAGAAAGCTGAGAATGGAATAGGTGGCCCTACCCAGGAAAGGGCACACGAATTGGTTGTGCCAAATGGTCAGCCCTAGAAACATACGCACAAGTAACATGATATGGACTCAATCCTTTACATGTATGCATCCACCAACAAGGATGAAAAAAGAGTTCATGCGTTTGGAAGAGAGTAGGGGGGCGTATATGAATAATTTGGAAGAAAGGGAAGAAAGAAATGTAGTAATTAAGATACAATCTCAAAACTAAGCAAAATGGGGGGATTAATAAATGGTTGTTTTTTACAAAGGAAATAGATTCTTGGACAGAGAGACTGTACCATAAACAGCCTGATTATTTTCTGAGTGTGCATACAAAAAGTAAGGATTCCCTTCAGGGAGCAAAGCTGATGTTGACCCACGAAACGCCCCCATTTCACCTTTATTGGTGAATAATGAGTTATGAGCAATGACCCCTCTCTCACTCTTCATTTGCTTCCCTCCTCCAGCCAGCAGAGAGAACTCTGGGCAAAAATGGTGAGGGGGCTAGGCATGATTTTTTAACATGAAGGTTTTATGAGGAAGCTGGATGAGTGGAAATGGAAGGAAAGGACAAGTCCCACAGAGAGGAACACACAGAGATCCGGAGAGGGAGGAAAACCAAGAGACTGGGACAGAACAGAAGCAACCTGGAGCTGGGAGGTGTGTGGATGGGGCCAGGCAAACAGATCCTCACACAGGCAAGGCTGAGGCTGTAGACTGAACACATCAGAACTCACAGAGTTCCCTGAAAATACAACCACTTTACTGTAAAAACTAATTTAATTATAGCTGAGTTTATTATAAAAACTAACTTAACTATAGTTGAGTTATATATTATCAACATACAGGTATCTTGTTATACATGCAATAATCTTAATTTAATAAAGCACAATATACATCATGAAGGCCAGCTAGCATCAAAGTACCAGCTTCTCCGTAAGTCATGGGAGTAATGCTTATATTAAATGGTCTTGTATTTTTTAGTTCCTATGATAAGCATGATGTTTTTTCCATCATCAGAGAGAGCAAAATCTTCCCGAAAGACAGCCACTAGCCATATCCCACCAAGCCAATGTTCAGTCCAGAACAGTGCTGGCTACTTAAAACCTACTGATTTCAATTTGACATCTGCTCACAAACAACTCTCTATCCATAGTTTTCATTGCTATATAAGCTCCAGTACTCTTCAGGGCCTTTGTTTGCCATTTAATTCCAAAACACACCCAGCAAATAAAGGCCTGAGCAGCAATGCCAACATTTTCTGTTCTCCAGGTAGGAAGGGCAACAAGTAGAAAGGGCAGAGACCCGTGTTTCCTCTAGACTCTGCTAAAGAATTCACAGTGCAGCCCGGCAAGACACTGCCCTGCTATGAAAGGAGGGCCACGAGCCAGACTGTCTCCCAAAGGCCACTTCTGGACTGACATCCTTCCATTTATGTATTCCTTGGGAGAAGGAATGACAAGCAGGCTGAGCCTTGTCCTCGTGGCCTCTTGATAGAAGTCACACCTCCTGTGAGCCCCTTTTCTCTATTGTATCTCACCCTTTCTGCCCGCTTTCTCTTGACAGTCATTTGGCAGTAAAACTTCCTTTTCTTTCCCAACACTTCAGCAAATTCTGGCTGTTACTCGTATACTTCAAGTCTTATTGGTGCTGTTTAGCTCTGGCACTCAATGGGGGTCTAAATATTTCCTCTCTTCTCAACTGCAGCTTCTTCCAGCAAACCTTCACATACACACACACATACCCCGTCTTGCTGAGAGTTTGGCTTTCCTCCATGCGTGGTCCTTGCTGCTATTTATAAGTGCACGTGGAGCCGCATCCAGACTCACACTTTCCTTACAGATCTAAACGCCTCCAAATCTTAATGCTCTCGTATCTCCTTTCAGAAATGCAGTCATTTGTCCTTGGCTCGATTTTTCCCAGAACTGACTGGCACAGGAAGTCCTTTTGGAAGGGCAGTTGGCACAAGGCTCGATTGGCAGGTTTGGGGCAATCATTTCAGTTACACTTTCATCTGCCAAGTCTGTATTCCCTGGTGACCCAGTTTGAATTTTAAATTTCCATCAAGACCACCTGCCTGGTGTTAATTAGTTATGGTTTTGTATTTTATATGCAAACTTATTTTCCCATCCATGAGCTGGCACGGCCCCATTGGGCTTCTCCTACAGTTCTACATAAGCAGCATTCTCAGCTGACCCAGAAACATGCTGTAGCGAGGACAAACGAGTACTCACACACATCCAAGGATGGGAATGGGGATTGCAGCGTTCACGCCAATCCTAGCAAAGACCGCTTGCCTCTATTTTGGTACTTGTTTTCTTGACAATGCTGAGTTTGCGATCTGGGGCAAGTCTTTCTTACCCTCACTAGCATGGCCCTCGCTAGTGATCGGCACAGCAGGACAGGACACACACATATAGCTTCTGATGCTATTTTAGAGACCTCTGTCATTTCCACTCACCTGTGGATTAATTACTGATGAGTACTCCATTGTATAAATGTACCGAAGTGGAGGAAGACTAACTCAGTCCTCATGTGAATAGATGAGCTGGGGTGTCTGGGGCCTTCCCCTATTCTAAGGACTGGGGCAGAGAGGAAGCAGGAGGGGTGGGACTGGAAGGAGAGGAGGGAGGGGCCTATGACCAAGATGTAAATTGAATTAATTAATAATAATAAATTACTGATTACTAAATCTAATTGATGAAGGTTCCCTAATGTATTTAGAACCAAGAGAAGAAATGACCTTTTCTGCCAGCATGGAAATCATTAATATGTGAATGTTCCTTTCTTCCTGTGGTGTGAGCATATCAGAAGATACATTGTGGCTAGATAACTCTCAAGACTGTACCATACAGTTTTCATTCAACTATCAGTACTAAAAGGAAAACACATTAAAATGGCAGATACATCTGCTCCCAAGAAAAAGAAAAAAAGAGATGACCTTTACATATGAATGAAATGGGGTATAAGAATCTAGTTTTCCACCACAGGTTAAAAAAGCAACAACAAAAACCTGAATCTGAGAGAGTCATTCGTGAAGCAACTGTCAAGGAAGAGCTTGCTTCTGAAGGCTCACTATGGCTCTGATGTTTGTGGCTCCTCCAGATTCGTATGTTCAAAACAGCTTCATCCGTGTGACGTCATGTGGTAGTCCTCTGGAGGCCATTAGGTTATAAGAGTGCAACACTCATGAAGTGAATGTGATTAGTGCTGTTAGAGACTCCAGAGAAAGACCCAGCATTCCTGGGTCATGCCAAGATCCCCATCCACAGGCCAGGGAGTGGGCCCCATGAGATGCTGAATGAACCTTGGACTTCCAGTTTCCAAGGTTGTGAGTTTACATTTATGTTGTTAATGGACTGTTTGGTTTGTGGCATTTTGTTATAGCAGCTTAAACAAATGAAGCCAGGGCATTTTGTTTTTCCATCAGTTGATTTCCATATGATTTTAAAACAACATTTAACTGCAACAGAAAATTCAACCTGATATTGTTCTCATTTGTATATGTGCTGGACTTGTCTTATTGCATCCAGAAGAGTGACAAGAAAGGATATCTTTCTAGAAATGCTGCTGTTGCATCTGATTTTACATCCTACCATGCCAGGGGCTAAATCCAGAGCTAAAGTGGCTGAAAAGACAGGCTATGGAATTCCTTTTCCGTTGTAATTTAATGGACAGTTTTCTGGGTGCTAAGTATTAAATGGTTTTAGGAAATGATGGAAAACACCAGTCCCAGGAATTGGAGGGATTCCATTCCCCCTTTTGTCCCTGTAGACCTACAAATATCAAGGGATTAGCTGGCAAGAGGAAAAACCATTGGCCAAGACAGTCTGGTCTTCTCCACTGGGCTTCCACCTGCATACAGTCCCCAGGAAACCTTTAGATAAAGGAAGAAAAGCGGCTATGGCGAGTATGTAAAATCACTCACCTGGAACCATGACAGATTGGAAAAAAAGTCTAGTTTGGTACCGGATGAAAAACCCAAATGCACATTATCTAAAAGCAAATGCATCATGTAAATAACCTAATCCATATCAGTTTTCAGATATCATGAATACTAATTCATAATACATATTTTAGATACTGCATATCTTGAAAATTATGTATTCTTCCAGAGGTGATGATAGAGTTTTCTAAGCAGTTCCTTGGCCATAGCTTTGGCAATCCCTAGCCATTACATACATAGTCTCACTCTTCACCTTATCAGAGTTTACATTCCTCCCTTTGGTAAGATCTTTGAAAAAGCAATACAGGAGTGACAAGAAAGAAGGAGTATTTAGTCCTCATTGTACTGCTAACTCTCCTCATTTGATCACAGTTCTCAGGACAGAAGCATACGGCTGCCTTTCATGCCAGGTACAGTCGTCTGATCCATCATGATTATTATTATTTTTGGTTGTTCCTGCTGTTGTGAGCTGAGATAAATTCTTTCACCTTTTCTTAACTGGCTGGATTTTCCTTTGATAGATGGAAATCATCTTTGCAATAATTGTTTGTTTGTTTGTTTGCCGTTAACTCCCATACCAAATTACTGCATTCTCTAATCCACTGTCTTCAAACCTTTATTCACATTGGTATTTTGTACATTCTTCATATGCACAATTCAATTTCAACTCTGATTTGGACTTTGAGATGAAAGGAGTCTGCTTTGCTTATAACCAGGCGAGGTAGCTCAAGCGAATAATCCCAACATCTACAGGGTGAAGCACAGGTGCTGTATGTTCAGGCCAGCCTGGGCTACATAGCAAGTTACAGGACCTATTTTTAAGTACAGAGTGCCAAAGGATGGATAGACAGCAAGATGGATTATCTCTCTTTTTGAGACTCGGCACATTCGATCTTCTCCAGGGCTAAGACCCCCCCCCAATGAATCTCAAGAAGTCACCCTGAAACTCATGCCCATCTAAGAAACACTGAGGGGACTCACCAGGCTGTGTTTATAAATTTACATGTGTGTATATAAATGTAATGGCAACAATTAAAAAATAGGAACCCACAGAATTTAAAGGAAGTAGGAAAGGACAGAGTGCGGTTGGAGGATGGAGAGGAAGGGGGAAAGGATGTAACTACACCAGTGATGTGTGAATTTCTGAAAGAACATTTAAAAACAAGGAAACTCTAAGCTACGTAACAATTTACTCAGCATTAATTGAGTATTGATAAAAAAAAGGAAGAGGAACTAGAACATACCATTTAAATGCAGACAGTTATCTGACAAAAGTTATTACCATAACATCTATATGGTTAGCAATAAGGAAGATGAAATTGAAAGAGGAAGGAAAACGCCATTCGCTGTAGAAAGCAATTCTAGCTTGAAACAAGCAGAAATGGTGAAAGAAATCATGAGAGTATTAATCACCATTGGAACTTACTATCTGGCAAGAATCTGTGAGTGGGATCCAACCTAGCTTGACCCTTGCAACAATTAAACAGCAATTGTTGCAAAAGTGACTCATTTGGGCATTAATATTTATATTTCTGTAATTTTAAATCTGTTTTGTGTAGTATCTACCTCCAGGTTTCTAATCATTAAATATTTGCAACTCCATAACTCTATTTTTATATCAAAATAAAAACTAAGTGTTGCTTCAAATCTGTCTTCACCACATTGAGGAAGATGCCCTAGCCATTGTGCTGTGTGTATCTACCTTTTTAAACAGGTAAATTATTCAGGGCTGAGCCATGTCAGCAGGCTTTATAGATGGGCATATCAAAGAAGCAAGAAGCCCACAGCGTCATTATGAAGCTCACGGGAGGCCCTGTACTTTTATTGTTTATGTTTTGATATTAAGTGACTATTATCAGATGGGCATTAAGAACTGTTTTTCAAAAGAGTATGATTTAACCATTACAAATTTTTAAAGTATGTGTCCCTAGCTGATGATCAATATTATGTTTCATAAAAGCAGCATCTCCTTGGGGCCTCAAAATAAACTAACCCAATGAACTTGAGCAGCTGAATGGATGAGTGTATTAAGGTCAAAGAGTACTTTTTCCTTAATATTATTTTCTTTTTAAAAAAAATTAATATTTTTTTATTTATTATAAGATTTATTCACTTTGTATCCCAGCAGTAACCTCACCCTCATCCCCTTCCAATCCTTTCCTCCTTCCCTCCCTCATATCCTCCCATGCCCCTTCCCCAGTCCACTGATAAGGGAGGTCCTCCTCCCCTTCCACCTGACCCTAGTCTATCAGGTCTCATCAGGACTGTCTTTCATAGTCTTCCTCTGTGGCCTGGTAAGGCTGCCCCCCCCCACCCCGCCTCAGGGGAAGGTGATCAAAGAGACAGCCACTGAGTTCATGTCAGAGACAGTCCCTATTCCCCTTACTAAGGAGCCCATTTGGAGACTGAGCTGCCACAGGCTACCTCTGTGCAGGGGTTCTAGGTTATCTCCATGAATGGTCCTTGGTTGGAGTATCAGCCTCAGAAAAGACCCCTAGGCCCAGATTTTTGGTTCTGTTCTCCTTGTGGAGCTTCAGACCCTTCCAGGTCTTTCTATCTCCCCGCTTCTTTCATAAGATTCCCTGTACTCTGCCCAAAGTTTAGTTGAGTCTCAGTATCTACTTTAATACCCTGCTGGGTCGTCTTTCAGAGGCCCTCTGCGGTAGGCTCCTGTCTTGCCTCTAGTTTTTACCTTCTTCCAATGTATATTCCCTTTGTCTTTCTGAATGAAGATTGAGCATCTTACCCAGGGTCCTCCTTCTTTCTTAGCTTCTTTAGGTATACAGGTTTTAATATGATTATCCAATGAAATGAAGACTTCCAATGCTTACAATGTTGTTTACAGTTTTTAAAGGAAGGACAAACTATGTCAGAAGATTTGCTGTGTTTTTTAAATATCCCAAGAAGAGTTTAAAAGCAATACACAGTTACAACACTAAAAATTGTACCTAATTGACACAAAGTAACTGTCCATATCCTCATTGTGGAACATGGCATCGACGTATGTGCAATGATTAGGTCAGGGTAGTTGCCATATCCATCACCTCGGACACAGGTCCTTTCTCTGTGTTGAGAATATTCAAAATCCTCTTAAATTACTATTTTGCAGTTCACAGTGATGTAGGTTCAATGTTTTTTCTTTTCTTTTTTTCTTACTACTCAGTTAAGCAAAGTTGTCCTTACTGCCCACCTCAGATGCCCGTGGCAGGTTGCCTCTTACCCCCTCCGTCTCTCCTGCTGCCTCACTCATATATGGAGCTATAAAAAAAAACCTTTTTTCGATTCTTTATGAATTTCACATCATGCACCCCAGTCTCACTCATCTTCCCATTCCTTCATATCAGCCCTCTGCCCTTGCAACCTCCCCCTAATCACCCCCCCCCAAAAAGAAAGAAAGAAACAGATCTCACCATGGAAACTGTAGTGTGTCTCAGTGTGTCCCACAGTATACCCCTTTGTCCAAACATCTTTACTTGCAAATATTCATTGCAACGAGTCATTGGTCTGGTTCAAGGCCTCTGGCTTCTGTTGCACCATCAATACTGGATCCTCTCCTCACTGGGACTCCTCTCGGAGATCCTGCTGTTACCCTGTGTCATGGAGATTAACTTTGGATCTGCATGATCTGCTCCTTCAGGAACTCTAGCAGTTCATACATAGGGTAGACGTTGGGGTGGGCCAACTCAGAGCCCTGGATTGGGGCCTAGGTGGTAGCTAAGTTGGTCAGCCCGCCAGCTCTCCTGTACCCACACCACCAGGGCCAGCTCTCCAGCTAGCTCAGCCAGTGCCATGGTTGGCAAGGGGTAGGGCCAGCTCTCCACTCTCATGCCCTTGGGTTGGCTCACCCACTGCATGGCCCTCAGAGGCAGCACTGCCAGGATTTTACCGTGGCCTCAGGTTGCAGGGCAGGCTGTTTCTGACTACTATCTCCAGTTCTACCTCTCTTCAGAGTGCTCAGACCGTTCCCTTTCTCTCCTATCTCTCCACCACACACTTGCACATCATAGTAGCTTCAGCCAAAGGCCAGCCATGTGATGGGCAGCTGGGCCTCTGGGTGTTTTCCGCCTCCCCAAGCCTTGCCTAGTGGCAGGCAGGCCTCTGTGTAGCCACTTTAATAGCTGCCCTGTCTTGGTATCTGGAACAATTTAGACTGATAAACATTGGCACCGGCTGAACATCTGTAAGTCAAATTCTGAAATTCCAAATTCTCCCAAATCTGAAATTCTTTAAGCACCACAGTGAAACCAGAAATACACGATGTCATGACTGAGGTTGAGCATGGAGTCATTGTCAACACATGAGCGCACTAAAGAGAGGCTGAAAATTACCTTCAGGCTCTGTGTACAAGGTATGTAGACACAAAATATGAGTGAATTTGGTTTTAAACTTGGATCTCAGCCCCAAGATGCCTTATTATGTATGTATAAATATTCCACACTTAAAAAAAAAAAACCAAACTACTTCTCCTCCGCAGTTTTTTGGATCCAACAGTAACTAAAGCAGTACATGGCTAGAACATAAAGGATTCGGCAGCAGACAAATGTCTTGTTTGTCTAAGAACCCGGGAGACAAAGCGTCACTGTGATCTAAGCACTATTTAGCTGTCAGAAGTTTTATACCAATTAACTATGTCATATGGGATACATCAAAACCCGTGAGCATCCTACATTCCATTCATCACTTCCAGCACCTACACAAAGCCTTGATCAGGCTTTAAAATTTGGCCCAAACTCTGGGTGATCTTGCATTATGAAGAACTTAGTATGTATCTGCTTGTAGTGACAATTCAACACACACAGGGTCTTTTACTGTCTTTTGAAAGCCTAGGTTGTTTTTTTTAAAAAAATAGACATCATGTCTGCAGATTATAAAGCATAAAAGCCCATTTCCTAATATTTTTGATTAAAACTAAAACCATAATTTTAATCAGCTTTACTAGTAATCAAATGATTTTCCAGGAACCTGGCCCAAATATTCTACCTAATATATACAATCCACATGATCTCCATAAAAATCCAACTAATATGTTTTATGAATAAAATATTGGTACAATATTTCTGTAAAGCCAAAAAGTACTTTTGCAAAAGTCACTATCATTAGAATTTAGGTTGTTTTTCAGCATTTCCTTAATTAATCCTCCAGTGGGCTGGACTTATCTTTTTATGAACTATATGAGAAAAATATTTGAGTGATTATAAACTCACTGAGAAGGTACTTACATGTTTTTTCCAGTGATATTTTAAAAAACTTTAAAATTTATAGCATTTACAGAAATGAAAAGAAACCTGACCATTTTTTAATTTGCTCAAAAAATAAAAATCAGATCAGATGCCACTTTGAAATGTGTGTGTGCATGTGTTTGCCAGGCCCTATCTGCTTGCCAGCCAACCAAAGCTCCAAAAATGTTATCCAAGCTTGATTAAAGACAGGTTCCTCCAAACTCACTCTTTCAAATGTTCATAGAAAGGACATGGCTCCTTTATTATTGTTTGAAAGAAAGGGTACAAAGCTAAACTGAGGTGAAAGGTTGGGGCTGCTTGCTTTCTTTAAAGAAACAACTTTCAGCCCTGGGTTCTCTCAGGAGCACATTCTCCCTAACACACCCATCCACAAAAGGAACAGGTGTTTCTCACCATGTTCTAATTCTTAATCATCTCATTAAACAAATGATGCCAACACAGCTATTACTCCTATAGCTTCACGCTGAGCCCTAGACATGCAGACATGTAAACTCCGGCAATGTGGTAATATCACAGAGCACTTGACAAGGAGCAGAGCAATGCCTCAGAGGCTGCAACTTCAGTGGGCGAGGTGTCCTTGGATGACTTTGGGAGCCACCAACTGCCTGAAGACCACGGCATGTGAGAGACAAAGGGCTCACGTTCCTTCCACCCACATGGTCACAACTGGATGTAAAGGGCAACGTGTCTGCAACCCACCTAACTTAAGGAACATGCTGAAATCCTTAGAGTCCTTGATGGAGTTACTGCAGATGTAAAGGGTGACAGGTGAGGC
Organism: Pachyuromys duprasi; assembly: GCA_028658305.1. NCBI lineage: Eukaryota > Metazoa > Chordata > Mammalia > Rodentia > Muridae > Pachyuromys > Pachyuromys duprasi. Next base: position 37,799,632 of record CM053750.1, read on the forward strand.
CTCTGCCACTGGGATGACGAGGAGGAGGAAGAGGAGGAAGGAAATGAGGAGGAGGAAGAGGAGGAAGGAAATGAGGAGGAGGGCGAGGTCTGACTATCTACAAAGAACTCTACGGCTGTGTGTCACCATTCTCCCTCCTTTATCTGTACCCTAACAACTCCTTGCTACCACTGTGTCTAGAAACCTATCCTTCCCTTTTTTGTTTCTTAGATCTTACACCGTTGATTTAATCAGTTTCCCTCTATATGTTATATCCACTCTATATTATGATATGATATTTCGAGGTATATTCCCTCTCTATGTTAATGAAGTGGTTTCTTTTGTCTTGTTGGGTCTCAACTGGTATGACTGCTATAAATAAAAGCTGAATATTATGAAAGAAAAATAAAATAAAATACTGGGGATCTGAAGTATAAACTATTTTCCTAGTGACCTGCGTTAAAAAAGAAGAGACGCTTGATGATCGCTAGGAGGGATGTGGGTCTTCTCACTTGGTTTGGACTTAGCTAGGCTAAAGAGAAAAGCTGTGTCTGTAAAGAGTGAGAGATTAGAGAGGTAGAGAAGTTTAAGCTCGGGCAACAGCACAAAGTCCCGGAGAAGAGGCAGGAGGCCTCAAAGAAGCTACATCCTAAACTTGCCCATGAAAAGAGTGTGAATAGAGGGTGAATACTCTGCCACTGTTCAGAAGTGTTGATGTGACTACGAGTGATCCAGAAAGAAATATGGGTGAAGTTTTTGGATGCCCTCTATTTATATTAGTCTCCACAGACATTATCAGGAGATGGCAAGCTGGAAGAAAGTGGGAATGCCAGCCGACAAATCTCCTAAAGGACTGACACAGAAGACCATGTTGAAGGAGAAAATGGAGAATTTCAGTGGTGCCAACCCGCCTAGTTTTATATTTAGATTTCTCCCTTCTCTTCATATTCCAGTTTCTTCTGGTAGCAAATATTCGAGACAGTTCTAGAGTTTTGCCATAGAGGATTGGGAAGATAGAACTACAGGAAGCACAGACAAGGGGGTGTTTGGAAGGTTCTCCAAGGAGTGTGAGCAGCAAATCAAGCAGAAGAGGGGCCCAGGGTCACCGAGGCCACCAAGACTGGCTTTACTGCAGTTCCAAAACCTTGCCAAGTGTTATCATAACCTGTCTAAGCCCAATGCCCCGAACAACAACAAAAAAGAGTAGAGAAAGCATCCTTGAAAGTGCATGAGGTAGGTGAGAAAACATGTGCAGAACATGTGATCCAAAGGCTGTCACCGAGAACTCATTGCAGGGCAGCAGATGGGAAGTCACCACTGCTTACATCTGCTGTACCCACACACTAAAGCCCATTTCCATCCTAAAGAGCCTACAATAGGAAGTACAGTTACTAGAGATATAGCCTGAAGAAAATAGTTGGCCTCTGGCACCTTCCTCCATCCCACCTCCTATCCCGTTTCCCACTCTACTGTGGTGTGATAGAGAGCTCCAGCCTCATGTTTCCACGATGACTGGGTGAAAATTCTGAAACAGTGAGCCCACAAAAACCTTTCATCTTTTCGGGTTGTTTATCTTGGGTATTCTGTCACAGTCATGGAAAGATTCCTAGCACAGGATCTTTATTCAATGTGAAGATCTGGAAATCTCTTTGGAGATGGGTCCCTGCAACATTTGAGACACCCCACAAAATAAATTATCTTTGAGCCCCTCTGGCTCTGAGATACACAGAAGATTCTGATTCTAGTGAGACCTGGGCTATTCTTTTCTGGCTAGAAGAGAGATATGTGAAAGCCCTAAATCTAGAGACCACATGGATCTTAAGCCTCTACAGAGCTACGGTGCAGACAGTCAGCTAGAGTTCAAACAAATGGCCCTTCCTGGAAAGAACCCTTCTTGGGACAGAAGGCTCACAGGAGGAGCTGGTAGAGGGAGACATGGTGAAAGCTAATATATTCCCTAACAGAACGCCTCTCAGACTAACAGTGCGTTGGCTCCGATAGCTCTCCTCCAGCTCCCAGCCACTTATCACTGGCTCTCTTGGCTCCCCTGGTTCTCGTTTCCTTGCTTTCTTCCTGCAGATTCCTTTTTACCACATTGCTTTAACAGATGGGAAAAGACCTCACAGAGCTGGCATCCCCAGACGAATCAGGAGATAGGAAAGACATAGCAGCCTTTTTGTTTGTTGGTTGGTTGTTTGTCTGTTTTTGTCTTTAACATCGTTAAGCCAAAAATAGTGCATCGGATGTGTCCTTTGGAAATAAGCTGTGTACTTATTTTATTCATAAATAAGCACCTTTTTCGGTAAATTTCACTCCTTTGCCTGTCATCAGTGCAGAAGAAGCAATACCCCCACATTTGAAGCCCTACCATGGGAAGACTGCTAGCGGCTGTCTTTACGCTGTTAAGGAATCTCAGGGCTCTGAAAATGACAGCCATCATTCCTGCTTCCCAAGAACCGGAGGGAAATATGCAAAAGCCTTAATGAAGAGATGAAGAAAGGGAACTGGTAATTGATTGCCCTGGCTAGGGGCTGAGACAATCAACAGAAGGGCTATGGGCCAAACCTCCTTCCATGCTGGAAATGCTAAAAGCATCACTCAGAGCCAACAAATGCTGTGTTCTGAGGAACAGCGTCTTTAGGGACAGATACGTTACCCATCAACGGGCATGTTTCATCTTACTGCTCATTGCAGGCAAGTTAAAGGAGGCTTTGTGTGTCTGCTTTCCAACAGAAACTGATGTCTAGGCTCCGGAAGGCTGAGTCGGCCCTGGGGCCCCACGACAAACAACCCACCCACAGACAGTGTGTGCACAGGGAGACACACTTACAGCCCTTCCTTGAAACATGGACCTTTGGGCTATTTCTCTACATTTTGTGTTTACTGAAGAGACAGGCAAGTGCCTTCAACACAGGTTGGAAATTTGTGCCTGAAGCTTTGCTTTTATTTCCTTGTTTTCCAATTCAGCAAAGGCAGGAGGTCTCACCATAAAAACATCACTGTATAGAACCATGTAATTGAAAACTGAGCATGGCAGTTAGGTCCCTCCTTACAGAACACGTCCAGTTTACACAATACGTTTTAGTGTCATTGGAACAAAATGGAACATACGTTTGGCTGTTTTAGCATATGATCTGAAGACCACTAGGACATTTTGGAACACAGATGGAGTCAGACTAGGCCGGGAGGAGCTCTTCTGGAACCTTAGCAGGTCACTGTGAGCCTGCGGAGATGCAATTCAAATCATATCTCAGCAGGAATGGGCTACCAGAGGTAAGCCAGCACCTTGGAGGCTTTGCAGGGGGCTCAGCTGGGTGTTGACCTCTACCACCTGCAGCAAGCTAATGGTTGTAAAGACCCTAACAAGAGGAACCACCCAGAGAGGTGCTTCTCAACTGGTGGGTCGCGACTGCTTTCACAAGGGCCACCTAAGGCCACTGACCCCCAGTACCAAACCCGCAGCAATACCCTTCAACATGCTGTGCTTCTAGACTAGCCGCACTGAATCTGAGGTCTTTTCTTCCCTTGTCTCCTAGGTAACAAGTGAGGGGTGGGGCTGGAGCCGCAGAGCCACAGAGCATGAAGCCAGCCCGACTGAATTTAATTTGTCTGTGGCGGTGGGACAATACTGAAAGGGTGTCCTCAGTCACAATCCTCTCTGATTGTTTCTGAAGAGTAATTTGAGGAGAGTTTCTTCATAATGGTGCCCTTTTCACGAAGCAGGCACTTTCGAATCCCACCTGTACATGAGGGAACTCTATAGGGATTTGTGTTCCTCACCCCTTCCCTTTAATCCCTACCTCCTTTCAGTGATTTGAAAATAAAATAGTCTTCCTAATACTTACTTGTGAAAGCAGCTGGAGCTGCCTCGCTCTGACAGCATCGTGCTAAGTTTTGAACAATTTGCTCACTGAAATTCAATCTCCGAGAACTCTAGGTTCTGCTTTAAAAAAGAAAAAAAAAATCTCCATCCTAATTTGTGGTCAAGAAGATGCAAAATTGGTACAATATTAAATTAAATGTTGGCATTTCCTCCATGCTACTCAACTAGATTATATGCATGCCATACACACAAACAAATTAGGCTCTATGTGTTGTTTAATTTCCTTAAACAACTTGAAGTTGCCTCTCTCTAAACATAAACATGAAGTATTTAGCTGTTGTTCATGTGATTGTATATTATAAAATTGTCCAGCCATATCAGTTGACATATACATGTTTTTCTCTCTTTCCTTCTCTCTCCCTCTCTCTCTCTCTCTCATGTATGTGTGTATGAACTTTAAATTGAAGTAAGTGTCTCTGTTTTGGATCTGTTTAAAGTCATATCGTTAACATGCATCCACAAATTAACTTGTCATAATTTAATAATGCTTGTGATACAAACAGCTTTAATGCCCAACTAGCTGGCTTGGTAAATAAACTATAACATGTCTACAGGACAGAAAATATCCACTGAGCGATAAGTGACAATATCAACATTCTGTACCAGGAAGCATCATAAAGTCACACCGAAAAGAACAAAGAAATAGATATCCTATTTTTTACACCACATTGATTCAAGAATTGGTCAGACTGACAGCCATGACTTGTCAGTAACTACATCATGAGTAATTTTCACTTATCAGTTCCCAACACCTTTCCTAACCCCCAAATTTTATTTAAAATATGTTGAAAATTGTTTATTCTCAATAGTAATTACTTTCTTTAAACTGGGACCAGAAGAGATTTTATCCCAGCAACAGGCCTATCCACAAATAGTACAAGCATGGAATGAATTAACAGAGTTAAGGGAACCTCAAAGGTTAGGAATGAGTTGGCATCAGTGGCCAAGTGAGAGATCCATCCAGACTGTGCTAAGCAGGTGGGAAATTGCTGTATTACTCGGAGACAATTCGATTATGGTAGATATAATGCTCCTCTTGGTTCTATATTCTCACACAGCCCAAGGCATTCCCTGGATCACTTTCAAGTTCAAAAGCTGCAGGTGAAGGGTGTCATGAGTGGATTGTGCTCTTGACCTCAAGAAATTCTGCTTGTCAATATCATAGCCATTTTGATAAACTGCTATGTGTTTCATGTGTTCTGTATTTTTTTCTAGAAATATATACGCATCATAAAACAATCACTCAATATTTACAATGCAAATTATTTCTTAAAGTTTCTGTTTTATAAAGAAATGTGTATCAAACATGTAAGAGAGAAGAGAAGGAGAAAGTACAATTGTTAAAAGTATTTAAAACTAAAAGTGAAGGGAAAACAAAATTTAAAGATGTTAAGATACCCACGTATAAGATTACAATGTCGTAAAACAGGTCTACACAAAAGAAGCCATAAAATTATACTTTGGTTTTTCAGTAACAAATGCCATGGCTGAAGCATACTCATCATTCTAGTTCAGAATATTTCTCAGATAAAGTTCAAAGTGCAGTAGAAGCAGAGAGGGCAGAGGGCAAGTTGTTCCCTAGAAACTTAGTATGGACCATGGGGTGGTGTGAGAGATGTCCTTGGAGCCAGTGCGAGTGCATGCATGCTTTCCGGAGCTGTTTCCTGTACTGGTCCAAATGCAGGTTGACAGGAGCACTCTCTCGACCATGTGTGTAAGAATTAGCTGGAGGGGACAAGAACGAACACAGCATTCCAGCTTGCAGTTCAGCATTCTTGCATAATCCTCAGATGAGCATTTGCATATAGAGACTTCCCTTCCCCTTTCATGGCTGGCTGCACTTGAGATAATTTATCTTTTCTGTGTTGTAAAAGCATACGCACTCAGTAGAAACCATTGAACTGTCTCTGGTTGACAATATATAGTGTGATACTGTCTTCAAATGCCTAGGTGCTCACCACCAGCCCCACAGTTCCAGGAAAAAACACCTGCCACACACACACCCCTATAGTACTGTAGGATGTATAGGATACATCCTATATATATATAGGATAGTATCTCTCTATATATAGTATATATATGCTATATATATATATAGTATATCTATATATATGCTATATATATATAGTATATCTATCTATCTATATATATATAGGATAGTATCTCTCTATATATAGTATATATGCTATATATATAGTATATCTATATATATATCCTATATATAGGATAGTGTATATATATATATTATACAGTATATATATATTATACTATCCTATATATATATACTGTATAATATATATATACAATAATAATATATGTATATATATATATATATAGGATAGTATAGCTAGGATGTTGAGTAGGCTGGCAGAGCGTTTATGTTTACAATTTACAATGATGGGCTTATCACACAACCTGATCGTTAAGCTGAGGGGCATCTCTTCAGGGATGTATGGACTTCAGTTTTTGCATATTCCATTATTACTTCTGCTAGCAAAAAGTTGTATTGTAGTCAACTTGGAATGATATTCTCTAATTCCAAATTGAAGCTGCTATTTCAACTTTCCTGTTAAAAGCAGACCATATATATTATGACAGTGTACTAGGTTATTATCCTTTTCATTTGTGAGTTTGTTTATTTATTCAATTAGTTAAAAATCAATTCAGTGGCTATGTACAGAATGCCTACTATTTCCCACAGGCTAGTTTGCATCCTAAAAATCTAGTGAGTACAATCAGACTTGGCCATGGTAGTAACCTCATGTAAAAAGCAAAAAAATCTATACCCTACTTTCTTGGCTTGGAATCTATCCTGTGTGTTATATGGGAGCTTCTGCCCTCACCTTCTACATCTAAAGAACAATTACACTTATTGTGACAATCAAAGTTGTCTCCAGATGTTGTCAATCACCAGTAACATAGAGGAGATTTATCATAAGTATGATTGATCAGTTCTGAGAAAAGATCTGCAGGACATTGAGAGAAAGTATAAAAAAAGAGTGCACTGGTGTGGTAGCCTAGGAAGAACTGCTTGAAGAAGTGATGTTTGAAAGCAATCAAGGATGGGCAAGCAAAAAAAAATGGGTACTCTGCAGAGAACTAATATCCAGTGTGTGTATACAGAACGACTAACCTTTCCTTTGAGGACTATTTCCATCCAATTCTAAAACCTTGTATGTTTTCTTGAAGGTAAATGAAAAACAAAATCTGCTAGAACTAGCTAAAGTACCCCTTTCAGGAAAATGAAATTCTGACTCTTATCTTGCTCCTCCTTCTCAGAAATGAGCTTGTTCCATAGATGATAAAATAAAAGCAAAAATACCACCATACTTTACTTACCACCCTTTAACAAGTGTTGATGAATAAGTACTTCTTTTCATATACAAAAGATCACTTTCTGCAATACTATTGTATCAATGAAGGTTGTACCCGTCAACTATCCTGACATCATTACAATGTCACATTGTTTCTATTACTATAAAATCAAGGTCTTTGGCAGCATGAATATCTAAATACTCTGCTACATTTTAATATTTTGTGGATTTAGATTTTTAAACAGCTTTAACTGTCAACTTGACATGGTGAAGAGTCAACTGAAAAGGAAGTGTCAGTTAAGGAATTGACCAGATAAGACTGGCCTGTGGATGTGCCTGTGGGAATTGTCATGACTTTTCTTGATTTAGGAAGCCCCAGCCTACTGTGGACAGTGTAGTTCTCTAGGATGGTAGTCCTGAGCTTTGTCAGAAAGAACTGAGCATAAAACTGGGTGGGAGCCTTTCAGTAGCATTACCCTATGATTTCTGCTGTACTTCTTTGGATGTGATTGAGTTCTCTGGCTGGAGGTAATGTAGCATTAAACATCAAGTAGACCTGCTCTGAGTTGCGTCGTTATTTGTTAGGACTAAGATGTAGAATAAGCGTAAGTATCTAGCAACAGAAAAAATATATATAGTATGTATACACAGTAGAGTATTTTCGAGTTATAAGAATAATGAAATCATGTCATTTATAGGAAAATGGATAGAACTTGAAGATAAAATGTTGAATAAGATAAAACAAGTATCTTCTATTTTATCTCATATGTGTAAAATGAAAGGATAAAAAAAGAGAGGCAAGGAGAGAAAAAAAACAGAAAAGGAGAAACCTAAAAGCAGAGGTAGGTCATTAGATATAAGAAGAGGGAGGCCTAGGGGGATCGAGAGTTAAGGCAAGTAGGGCAGAGGAGAGAGCAGATGAGATCAGAATGTGATACCTGCTTGTGTGCAAATTCTACAATGAAGCCCACTAATTTGCACTATTAATATGTGTTAACAATTATAACAATATAAAATTGACAGCCATAAAGCCTAATTTTTCAAAGCCCCAGATTGAACTTAGACAAGGGTCACATCTCCACGTACTGCAAACCGAAGTGTTGTAGAGGTGAAAGATAGTTCCATAGCAGAATGTGCTTCAGGAAAGGAAGGTTTGGCAGGAAACCATGGGAACCAACAAACAGCATAACATCCCCGTGCAACATACAGAAAGCGAAGCTCTACATGAAGCCCTCCAAGAGACCAGCATCTACTTCACTAACTAGGAAAACATGTGCTATCTCTGACTCTCAAATCACAGTAAAGCATAGAAAAATAGGACCGTTTTCACCAGTCCATAATGGGCAGATGGAACCCATGGGGATCTTGGAGGGTGGATTCTAATACTAGAAGGCAAGGCTGGGGTGGGGACTGAGAATTGGTACTTCTCATCAACTCTGGCAGGGCAACCGCTGCTGATACTGTCTCCAAGCCACAGACCACAGTTAAAAAACAAGGCCATCGACCACTATTGCATAGCCTAGTGAGTGAGGTAGATCCAAGTGCAAGTTCCAAGACATCTTCCCCAGAGATGCTAAGCCCTAGGTTTCCTTTAATGATAAGAGTTCCAGGTCACTCATCCAGGGGTCAAATGATGTGGAATCTGATAACATGGACTAAAATCCTGGCTCAATTATTTTCCAGTCATAGGAAAGGACCTTGAGAAAATTACTCATTGTCTATTGGTTTTGCTTCCCTATCCATAAAAGTGAGACTAATTGGGCCCTGTGGTGGTGGTACATATTTTTAATTTCAGTGCTCAGAAGGCAGAGGCTGGCAGATCTCCATGAGTTCAAGGACAGTCTGATCTACAAAGCAAGTGCCCAGTCAACCAGAGCTAGAAAATAAGACCCTGTTTTGTTTTGTTTTCAATTGAGCATAGTAGTTACTACTTCCTCATTGGAATACACTGTGAATCAGGCAGGATCATCTCTGGAAAGCATCTATGATGTTAAGGGACCAGTTACCACAATGGCATCGACGTAATTACAATAATGCTCATTTAAATGGTGAGAAGCTCAGACACAGAGAATTAATTCACTTATTCAAAGCATGCTCTTCAAGATGTGATTCTAATCCAATGTCAAAGCCATGCTCATTTTTCCATAGCAGATTTCACATACCAAGCTGTAGTCAGCTCAGCTGCCTTTATGGAAAAAATCCCAAGTCATTCTTCCCTCTGTCTTTACTCTGCTATTCTGTCAGTTTCCTGCCCTAGGACTTTGACCTCAGCCACCAACCTTCTACACTGCTCCCCATTCCATAGGATCTTGTTTCCAGGGCTTGACCTCCAGGGCTCTCCATGGACCCTCTGGTTCTCCTGGTCACGGTATCCTAGGGTAAAGTGTCTCAGTCTGTCAGCCAGTGATAAAGGCTGAACTGACCTCTGTCCAAAAAGACAGCCTTGCACATAAAGAAGATGAATAGAAAGCAAATGGCATATAATTTTAAAGATGTACACATAAGTATCTTTGGGGTCTTTGCATAGAGCACAGGCTCTGTCTTTTACTCTTCTTGGTCCTTTAGAAAAAAAAAATTTAAAAAACAATCCTTGAGAGAATGTCAATCACAGCTGAAATACATCCAGGAAGGAAGACTCAAAATGGAATTACTTACCCATTGTACTCTAATTCAATGGGGTGGGGGGAGATAAAAAATATATTATGGAGGTAACAGAACCCCATAAAATACATGGCAAGGAAAGCCACAGACTTACATTACTACTGCTCTGGCTGTAAAGCTATTTCTTGAGGGACTGAGACACTTTAAAATGTTGGAAAAACTCAAGATCCTAAATAAGCAAATTGTTTTAGCATTTCTGTTCCAAGCAATAACATTCAGTGACTGCATGGGGATTATTTTCAATAGAGATTTTTATGGGAAAACTATAACTGGAAATAAAAGGAATACCCAAGCCATAAACATGACGTATCTCTTGTTGCCCATGTTGGTGATGACATTGAATGAGATCTCCTAGCAAAATAAGAGTTATGATGTGTGGTGTCAGCATAATAAAATAAGACTTTTCCCTCTTCAAGGTCAATCTTGAGCTTCATAAAGATGTACAGGATTTCATAGCCTGAAAACTATGTCAAAGGGACTGAGAACCAGATGGCAAGAGTTCTTACAAAAGGATAATAGAGCCTCATGCCCCTGCCTTAATTCAATGCAGCACAAATCATTGTTGTAAACTACTCATTTCAAGTCTTTTAAAGAATAAGTTTGTAGACATAAATTCTCTTGCATAATGTGTTCATGCAGGGAAAATCACTCACACACATGAGAACTGAGATGTCAACTTAAACTGTCTCCATGGCTTGTTCTGTTTCTTTCTCAGTATGATCAACTTTATAAGGCCACTTATGTTACTTAAGCAGCTTTTAGCCTCCATTTACATTTCTCTAGTACAAAAAAAAAAAAAGGTAGGACATAGGATTTTACAGAAATAAGACATCTCACCTATGAGAGTTCACTGTTAGCCTTAGATTTTTCTCCCCACACTGCCTCACTTGAAAACCTGTACCAGTCATTCATAAGCTATTGTAACCTGAAACAAGGTCTTAACTGAAGGGCCCTTGTCCTCATCTGTAAAATGAGGGGACTAGTGAGCTTCTCTAAGACGAATGCTACCATCACTCATCAATATAATGGATAAAAGATCTAGCAGGATAACCCATTGATAACCCCCCTGCTTTTTATTTTATGTGTATTTATATAGATCACACGCCATGCCTTTCACTCCCGTCATAAGTGTGCGCTCCAGAGCTTTCTAATATCTCTGCCTACTGAGAGTCACGCTGTCATCATCACAGCATCACCTGCTCTCTCCACCCAACCAGACCCGGAACTCCTTTTTCAGGTTCTAGCTGGCTAGTCTCCCTAACTTCCCTATCCCGGCACTGTCCTAGCCTGCTAGATCTAGCCTGGGTCTAGTCCCACACCCAGTGCCCCAGTACGGTCTGCCGGTCCTTGTCTGCATTGTAGCCAACCTCTTGCCAGGATCTACAGTACTTGAAACCACTCCCAGCTCCCTTCTGCTCCACAAGCAACACCTCCACCCAGATAGGCTCCGCACTTCCTTCTTGAGGGTTCCCTATCAGTGCCCCTGCCTAAATTGACCTGCCCCGCCCTGCCTGTACCACAACCAATCTCCAATCTTCAGCCAGCACCCTCCCTAATTATCCCAAAACAACAGGTCCCTACCACATCACACTTAAACTTTCCACCCTGCCAGATCTAGTTTAACATACTTAGCAAAATTACCTTGAAGGAGAAAGAAAAACTTTTCATAATATAAACAATAGAAAAATATATCCAATAACAAAAACTAAAGAATATACAATAAACAATATGCCAGGCTAAAGAGAGGAATGAGTATAGCGGAGAGATTATGCACAGCAAGAGGAATCCATAATTATTAAAACAGAAAGCACTACTGAGGACACACCAAAACCAAAAATCAACAACACAATGACCCAAACTAACACACGATTCAATTATAACTTTATATATACTTGATCTCAATTATCTACTCAAAATACACAAGCTGACTTAATCGATTAAAATACAAACATCTATCTGCCTGTTGTCTGCTTGTAACAATCTGAACTTTAATGATTGGTACTACAGTAAAGGAAAAGTTTTCTAATCAAATGGAAACAGAAAGCAAGCAGTATTCACCATCCTCCTATTTGACATAGTAGACTTCAAAATAAAACTAATCAGAAGAGCTAAAGAGGGACGCTTGAATCTAACCAAGGAAATAGTCAATAAAGAAGACATGGGTAAACATATATGCAATAAACTATGATGCACCCAATATCATTTTTAAATGAACCACTAGATTTAAAGACACATAGTAACATCAACTCACTAATAGTATCAATGCCCTATTTCTCCAAAAGACACATCATCTAGACAAACCTAAACAGAGAAACATCAGAATTAATTGACATCATGTATCCAATAGATTTACAGCTCTACAAAATATTTTACCTACACATTATAAAATATACATTCTAATCAACAACATGAGAAGCTTTTATAAAATATAACATATGCTGGCACACAAAACAATTCTTTACAAATTCAGAAACACAAAAATTATGTCCTGTATCCAACATGACCACAGTGTAATAAAACTTATAATTGACAGCAAACAAATTTCTAGTAAATACTCATATTCATGGTGATTAAACAACTCATTACAATGATGAATGGGTAAAAAAAGAAATAAGAATTTTTTATAATTCATGAAACCAAATGAAAATTAAAACACAACAAAATCTTTAGGACACACTGAAAGCAGGATTGTGAGGGAAATTAATAGGTCTCAGTGGCAGCAACAAAAAATAAGAAAGGCCACAAAAATGACTTAATGATGCAACTCAAAAGTTTGGAAAAACACACAAACCAAACCCAAATCCAGCTAATATCAAGAAACAATAAAAATCAGAGAAATTAATGAAATAAAAATAAGAAATGAAAATAAAATAAAGAAAACAATACAGTCTAAGAGCTATTTTCCCCCCAAAGGTAAGATCGACAGATGATTGTCTCAAGTAAATAAAAGAAAGACATTTTCAAAAGTACGCAGAAGGGGTATAGGGGGGAGAAGAGGATGGGACTGTAAGAGGTAAGGAAAGGGGCTACAGCCAGAATACAAAGTGAATACATTTTAATAACTAAGATATAAAAAAATTACAGAATCAGGAATGAACAAAAAAACATCACCACAAACACCAAGGAAATTCAGACTATTGTAAGAGGACATTTTAAGAACCTGTTTGTCATTAAGCCAGAAAACCTAAAAGAAGTGGATACATTTCTAGATTCAGCCAAAGTATCAAAATGAAACCAAGAAGTCAACAACCTATACAGACCTATAACAACTGAGGAGATTGAATAGTAAAAAAAAAAAAAGTCTTTTGGCTTCAAAGAAGGGCTACATGAATTCACAGAAGAATTCTCCCAGATATTCAAAGATGTATAGCCAATACTTAAACTATTAATAAACATCATTGACAAAGAGAAGCAGGAGGAATACTCCTATAAAGCTACTATCACTCCAATACTAACGCCAGGCAAAGGCACAACTGAAAAATCAAACTTTAGGTCTTCTTAGTTAGGGTTTCCATAGCTGTGTCAAAACACCATGACCTTTGAGTGTGATGTTGGCTGGATTGTCTTTACTATGTTTAGGTATGTGCCTTGTATCCCTGATCTCTCTAAGACTTTAAACATGAATGGGTGTTGGATTTTGTCAAATGCTTTTTCGGCATCAAGGGAGATAATCATGTGGTTTTTCTCCTTCAGTTTGTTTATATGGTGGATTGCATTGATGGATTTCCATATATTGAACCACCCTTGCATGCCTGGGATGAAGCCGACTTGGTCATGGTGGATGATATCTTTTATGTGTTCTTGGATTCGATTTGCAAGTATTTGTTTGAGTATTTTTGCATCAATGTTCAGAAGAGACCTAGGTCTGGAGTGGTCCTTTATTGTTGGATCTTTGTGTGGTTTGGACATCAAGGTGACTGTGGCTTCATAGAATAAGTTAGGTAATGTTCCTTCTGTTTCTATTTTGTGGAATAGTTTGAAGAGAATTGGAGTTAGCTC
>CM053750.1:37813567-37841438 GCA_028658305.1 Pachyuromys duprasi
CTCAGTGTCTGTTGTTATGTCCCCCTTTTTGTTTCTGATTTTGCAGATTTGGATAGTTTCTCTGTGCCTTTTATTTAGTTTGGCTACCAGTTTGTCTATCTTGTTGATTTTCTCAAAGAACAAGCTCTTGGTGTCATTGAATCTTTGAATTGTTTTCTTTGTTTCTAATTCATTGATTTCAGTTCTGAGTTTGATTATTTCCAATTGCCTACTCCTCTTGGATGTGCCTGTCCCTAGGGCTTTTAGGTGTGCCCTTAAATTGTTTGTATGAGATGTCTCAAACTTCTTTCTGGAGGCACTTAGTGCTATTTACTTTCTTCTTAGCACTGCTTTCTTTGTGTTCCATAAGTTTGGGTAATGGAAATGTGGCTTCTGTCTTCCCTCCTGGGTCCTTTGACAAAACTAGCACTTTTAAATTGACACAAGACAGGAAGGAAAAAAATGCAATTTAAAGTGCAGACACATACACAGAATAACACAAAAATATAAGAATACAAGAGACAAGGGGCTGGAGATTATCTGACATTTTGAGCTACAAACAGAAATGGAGCTTGAGGCATCCTTGGAGGTTCAGGGGACAAATTATGGGAAGAGGAAAGAAGATGAGAAACGGAGAATAAATATTTCCTTATTACACAAATCAAAGTGGCCCAGCTGTTATGTGGTTTGGATAGGTTTTTTTGTTTGTTTGTTTGTTTGTTTGTTTTTGTGCCAGTCAGGGCAAACACCCTCAACAGATACAAACTTCTCATTGTGAAGTGCAGTTATTTATTTTAGTTTAGACAGTGTAAGAGAGAGAGGAAGAGTTTTTGCCTGTGCTGGCTACTTCTCAATTTCTTACTCAAAGCTCAAAGTAACTCGATGCCTGAGTGGCATGCTTTGGGGTGGTATATTCTGGCTTCCTGCTACCTTTTTTACAGCTCTGTTTTCTGAGCCCCCAAACCGTCTTCATAATAACGAACTCAAAATGGACCACGAACCCATGCAAAAGCTATACAACTCCTAGACGGTGACACAGAGACTGTACAACCCGGAAGTCCGTGTGATCCTTCTTCACAATCACTATTTCACTTCCCTTGCCGTGGCCTTTCGTTTCTTCCCTGTGCTCCTTAATTAGTCAATAATTTCCCAGAAGTCCTAGTGAAACACTCCCTTGACAAGATTCAAGCCAAGACTAGAATAACTGCTCCCAGCCTTTCTCACCCTAAGGTCCAGTCAGGCCTCTGACCAAGAGGCCCATGCTCCCGGCAGCCCGCAGAGTGGAGGTCTCAGGCAACACCCTCAGCTCCAACTGGAGCTGACTGTCGATTATTTGACCTAATTGTTTCCTGCTTTATCTGGGCAGAAGACTAAGTGTGCAGAGAACAGGGTGGAAAAGTTAATCCCACCAAAGGAGAGTGAAGGCCAGTACCCAAATTCGATTAGTTGAATTAAGCAAGCCTTATTTTCTCCCCACAAAAGTGGGATTTAAAAGAACAGCATGGAACATAGGAGAAAGCGTGAGTCCCGTGCCTCCCCGGGGCCTGGCCTATAAAAGAGGGTACTCAATTTTATGGTGGACTGGATGGTATAAATGAGCAAAATTGTAAAAAAAATATTATTTAGTTTGGTAACACAGCTTTGAAATTTGCATGGCTGGCCACCTCATGTCTGCAAATGACCACAAATGAATCAGTCTCTTACTGTGTTTGCTAGATTTCAACAGAAGCATTGCTGCAGCACCCTGGTTGACTCTCTTTAGAGATGGGAAACACCTGAAAGAAACTGCCTCCTTGCTCTGAAGCCTTGGTTCCTAAGGTCATAGTGATATCAAATGTTTTGTCTGTGAGAGAGAGACAGGATTGCAGTATGCTATGCAGTCCCAGCTGACCTGTAACTTGCCAGGTAGACCAGACTAACTAGAAGTCATAGATCTACCTGCCTCTGGAATTCTGGGATTAAAGACATGTACCACTACAAACTGGCCCATTTTACATATATATACTGGGCCCTTAACACAATATAAATATTGTGTCCAGCCTGCAGACATAAACCACTTCTTATGCTAGGTGTTAAGTTCAACATGAATTGTCATACCACTGTTCCCCATCTTGAACCTGTCTTTCTAAAGAGCCATTCATTGAGAAGACCAGTTGACTTTTCTAAGGTGCAAACTCCAGAGCTTAAATGACTTATTTGAAACATATGAGAAGTATATGTCACCCCACATTTCCTGGAGTTTAATGCAAATGGCATTCTACCGAAAGGAAAATTCATTCACTTTCAAGGCAGAAAGCAGCCTTCCTGGAGAATGTAAAGTCCTGCTCAGCACTCAAGCAAGATGATAAATCACTGTTCACAATCAAAAACCATGTTGAGAATCATGGATGTTTCATACTGTGTCACTAGAACTGAGAGCTTACCGAAGCTTGAACCCTCTTCATGGCACTCTCCATACATAAGCTCATGCCCATCGGCAACGTGCAACTACCATTCTCTTGTTTCCACAGACTTCTCTGTCTCAGTCTGCCAAGCTTGGCATTGTACTAAAGAGCACATGAGAATAGCATATGAAAAGCTAACGTCACCACTGCTTAGGCAGGACCTTACCTGCTGCTTCAGGCTTGCTCTCAGCTTGCCACAACAAGGAGATAAACTCAATGCCTATTGATGTGACATTTTCTGGTGTGGTGTGGATGCACCATGTTCCCACAGCTGCTGCCCTAGCACTCTACTCTTAAGTCATGCCTTCTCACAGGCTCACATCTTTCCAGAAGATAAAAGAGTAGCCCACACTTCTCTTCCGCACAATTTCACACAGACTTTGCCTACTATTTGTTTTATCAAATCTGTCTTTTATCTCCATACGAGCATTTTTTTAGAGCCAGCGTGCTGCTCTGTTTATTTTGTATACCCACTTTTTCCCAGGTTCTAGAACAATGGTTCTCAACCTTACTAATGATCAGACCTCTTAATATGGCTCTCTATGTTGTGATGACTCCCACCCATAAGGTTATTTTGTTGCTCTATAATTTGCTATTGTTATGGATCATAATGTAAATGACTGTGCTTCCCGATGATGGTCTTAGACCACCCTTGTGTAAAGGTCATTTGACCCCCACAAAGAGGTCATGACCAACAGGTTGAGAACCTCTGAGTTCACCACCAAATGCCCCATGTTAACTCTATTGACATTGGCTACAGTTAACATTAGTTACTATCCTAGCCAGGATCCCAGGCCTCTTTCAACATTTTGCAGACTCCATGCCAGTAAAACTTGGCCAGGCCCATTAGATGAAGAAGTTGGAGGAAAGAGTTGATAACTAGGAAATTGGCATTATTATAGTACAGACACACACACACACACACACACACACAGAGAGAGAGAGAGAGAGAGAGAGAGAAAGAACATTATGAAACATAAATAGCTAAACTAAAAAGAAAACTTCCCATCACAAAACATGTCCAGAGGAATTCAATAAGAAGTGAAAGAATAGAAACCATTAAAACAGTCAGAGCAACAAGGAGCAGCAAACTCAGTTGAATGGGGAAAGAATGTAACTTTACAGTAATATGAGAATCAGGTGGTATCTTAAGGAAATATGGGTTGCTGACATGATTATAGCCTTCCTATTTTTACTAAGTCCTTGTCAAAGGCAAGGACCAGCTTCCATTTATCTCTGCACTAGACCCTAACCTGAACATGGCTGGTGAAGCATCATTAAGTAAATGGGTTCTGAAAGGTAAGCTTTTTTTTTTAAGTCATGGGGTCACTCAAAAATATTTTAACAATGTGTTTGCTCCCATGTCAATGTTTTCTTGGTACTTTTGAAGCAATCAGTAAAATTGCCGTGTGTGTGTGTGTGTGTGTGTGTATGGGCACGCGCATGTGTGTGTTTTACTAGAAAGCTCTAATGCTTACCCCACACACACAAAATAAATCACATTCTTGTTAAATAACACACTGCCCAGCTTCTCAGCACTTAATGAATGTCATGCAGGCATAGGGAAATGAGGCATTGGCAATATCACAAATAAAATGCTGACTATTTAAATATAGTCAAATCTCTATCATTTACACAAATGGATTCAAATTACTGACATATGTTTGCATGTGGTCTTTCAGGTGCATAATAAAATGTTAGTTGGTGTAAATACCAAGTCAATTTTAATAAATACTGTTTGTGTAGTGTCTGTATTGCACTATATGCTCAATACAAATCTGTTGAACTAAATAATATTACAAAGTCACAATGCATACACCAACAGAGCCAAGAAAACGTGCTAGTAATATATCTTCTTAGACATTTTGCTGAAAATATAGTGTCAAATTCAAGTGTAGGCTCCACACTGATCGTCATGTTCACCAATCAGTCTGTTCCAATAATGAGTCAAAAGGTATCTATTTTAGTCTTTCTAATTCAAGTGTTACATCCTAAAGAGGTAACTGGATGTGCTACATGGTATTTCCTTGACCCCAGTGTGTGTGGTTCAGATTATTTTTGACAACATGATTAAACGGAATTCCCTTAACTTTTCAATGTTCCACATTGAATATTAAGGGATCTCCCAAAAGGCTCGTGTGCTGAAAGCTTGGGCCCCAGCTAGTGGTGCTATTGAGAAGTGAATGGGGCAGGAGAGTGTTAATTAATGAATCCACTGATGAGTTCACAACTGGGTGGACAACAGAAGACAGGAGTCCATGGGAAGGATGTGTCACTAGCGATCTGCTTCTCTGAGGTGTGTGTTCTCAGACCCTTCTTGTTCTACTTAGCAAGATGAGATGAATGGCTCTGCCCTTACCTCTGCTCCCCAACAAGCATGTCAGCACAACAAAGGCTAACAAACACAAGGTACAAGATCACACGCTATTCCAAAATCACAACAGACTCATCTCATTTAGAGATGGCTGCAGCAGGCTTTATTAGCCCGACGTTACTAATGTTCAAATTATAAAAATTTCCTTATTTTCGTCCTTATTCAGTGAGCATTCTTTGGATAATCATTGGCTTTCCTTGTACACCAATGTACACTTACCCTTGAATAGACTCAAATTTATAAAGCACGACAAGGAGCCATGTGTATGGGACCAAGGTGTCTGTATCAAGCCTTGCTGGGACTTACTAACGTCTGTGTGACAATCACAGTTCTAATTTCCCAGTAGCAAATGGACACTGTGGTTTATTATTAACAAATCGATTTCCCATTCACCTTTGTTCATTTACTGTGGAACCTGTAGAGAGGAGCATCTTGCAGTGTCCTGATAGGGACATTGTTCATTGTGGACTGACATATGGGATGCCAACGGCAGGGGCCATTAAAGCACAGATCAAATTTAAGCGTCTGGGGAGAACAAAATAACTGCAATTACTTCATTCGAAGACACTCCGGCCGAGGAACAACAAAAACCAATGTGGTGCTCCCTATGTTCCTTACCATGCAGAGGAACCCAGAAGAGCAGAATCTAAGTTCTGAATTAAGCAAAAAGAGAGTTGGGAGAGAAGAAAGAGCAAAAAGGAAGAAGAAACAGAGGGCGCAATTACCTAAACTGTTATTGATCGAATGATCTTTCTTAGTTTTGGCGTAGTCATAATATATTTTGCTTTCAGGGTTATCGTTAGCAGTGATAGATCTGTCATTTTAAATTGACAACTTACCTATCTCTAGTTTGCATATAGTTAAGTTTATTTTACATACAAACTGCCTCCTTACAGAGGAAGTCTGAAAGAGGATGATAAGAGCTCAAAATGTTTTTTCAATTTTGAGAAACTCGGATCTAGGCCTCATTAGAAAAATCTGGAAAGTAGCTAGGATTCTATTATCTCCCAAATTTCACAAGTGTATACATGCTACTGCAAGTAGGAAGTTGATTAACATATTGTATATGCTTACAGTCAAATGGTGGATATTATCCATAGTTTGGAAAAGAATTTGTGGATCCATCATGATTTCTGAAAGCTGGATGGCATATGCTATGTTTATGGAAGTTGCCACTACTGAAAGAAGCGGATGAGTATTTGGACTCTTCCCAGTGAATTCCATCATGACAATTTCAATACTGGAGACATATTTTCAACCAAGGTTTCAAAGTGGATCATAACTCTAATCTATTCATAAATAAAACTTACACAACCATCTCCAAAAGAAGCAAATCATGTCCAAAATCAGCAAAATTTTATTTGTTGGACTTGTTATTCCCTGATGAAGGCAATAAATGGTGTTTTCATCTTTTAGAAAAATATACAGTCGATGCACAGTTTTCTCTTTCTTCCGCCATTAATCACGTAGCTTTTGTCAATTTGCATGGATTACAATTAACATCTGGACATTCTTGAATTTTACAAATGAGCACAAGGAAGTAACTAGGCTATAACATCACTTTCTATTCTGACATTTTAATAAGTAGATGTATTTTAATTATTTATGATACATCATAACATGCCAGTAAATGCTTTCTAATGCTTTTTGTAAAGGCAATGAAGTCTTGATAATTTTATAACTATCAGTCCTTGCTACTAAATTGTTCACTAAAATGTAAAGTGATACCACTTATTGAATTATGAGAATTAGATTTTTGGATCAGCAAAGTTGGAGCCATCCCAAGGTAACTATTTCTGTAGCTAATTATCCTAGGAAGGACTTCATTTTGTCCTATGCTAATGTCATTGCTCTTACATTGCTCCTTAGAATGACCTTCCTTTCTAAACATTTGTCATTCATACGAGCCAAATGTCTACTTTTTCTTCATTCCAATGACTTGCATTTGGGGGAAAATGCTAACTCTCAATCTGCCAATAATGGAATCAGTCACTTTGGACAAATAATTTCAATTTTCTAGGCTCTTGCCATTCAAATTATAGTTTGATTCTAATCTCTATTTGATGTCTGACTTTAGGAGCTCAGATTAATGACTCTGACTCCATGCTTACCTATTCCCAACACTGTGGTTTGGGCATTCTTGCCTGTCTACACCAATGCCCCTGACATGATCCCCCAGTTCGTTATAAGACCCTCACTCTCACCTGCTTTAGTTTGCTTCCATGACCTGCCCAGTGTTCATTCCTTTTCTAGTCTGGACCCTCCTTTCCTAACGAGACCTTTCAGGGACAATGCTTATTTTGGACCCCATCTTGTGGAGTGGAAAGAAAATCCGATGAAAAAAGAAAACACACACACTGTGAATATTACTTGATTTATTCTTTACATTCTATTTCAGGACACTTAGACTATTATATTGATTAGAAAAATAAGATACAAAATTATCTAAATGGACATTTATTAGCATTTGGTTGAAAAACTAGTCCTTAAAATCAAGTTAAAATCCAGTTGCTTGCATACACTAATGTGATTGCTAAAGGCAGATAGCTGCCATCTGCCACAGTGTACGGCATAAGTACATAAGGGCATAAAAAGCCCTTACACCATTAGAATTCCACACTAGAAAGAATGACAAAGCGTGATAGTTTACATTCACATTTTTATCTTCTCCTAGTACCACACTTTCAAAGTAGGGCCTTGTTTTAGTTGCTTTTCTTGTTTCTGTAATATCACACCCAGACAAAAGCAACTTAAGGGAGAAAATGTTATTCTGGATCACCATTCAAGAGTACACAGTCTGTCATAGCAAGGATGTCAAGATGTTAGAAACCTGAAACAGCTGGTCACATTGCATCTACAGCCAGGAAGCAGAGTTAAAATTCAGTCATTAACATTCAGGTTTAAATACTTGTCTGTCTGGCTCTGAATGTTCACTAAACTAGATTCAGATTCTTAAGTGCTAACACTATGAACCTGTTCCTTGGTAGACAGTTTTGTAGGTGATGACTTTTTTCAACTTCTTGATTGCATGTATGAAGCTACAGAGGAGAACTATCTTAAGGTCTGACCACTACTCATTTTAAGGTCTGCCATTAGTGATAGCAGGTCACAATTTTGTTTCCACAAGAGCTGCATCACAGCTTTGGTGCCAAAGTTATGAATAAAATAAGGAAAAATTGATTACTATTCATTGACTCATAGCTTTTTGCATAATACTCATTTTGCAAATAATGAAAAATGCATAGAGGTGATTTGGTAAGTTGATTCTCTGGGCCTTTCCCTTATTGATCAATGGCTCATCTTAATCATCACAGTCACTTTATTTCCATTAATTTCCTCCAGGGTTTACTGCCGCCTTCTTCTGTGATCTCTTCTGCGGTACTGAACTAGTAAGCTCTCTGTGGTGGTCGTCACCTAGTCATTTGCACTGTCATTCAGAAGATGAGTTTTTAAAGTAGCCTTCATATTTGACTTAGCTGTGATAATTCCTGGCGATGCTGGGATGACAGCTTGAGGGGTGTAATACACATTCCTGACCTTCAGCTAACTGCATTACCAATTCTCTAGCAGTTCGAACATAAAGAATCTGACATTGTTCTGGGAAGACAGATACCTCATATATATAACCAACCATTCTCTTGCAATGTTACTGCTTCCTGAATCAAAACTTTGAACTGTGTGTTGAAGCTTTTGATGCTCAAGAGGTGAATATTCAGTACCAATGTATAATTTCAGTTGGCACCCAAAATATTCTTTCTCTGTTCAAATTGGTTCTGCTTGGCCTTGGTTTAAAATTTGCCAGGGAAATTAGAATTGGTCAATTTAAATTCCAAAAATAACCATGCCACATGCTTGAAAGGTAGTGGTGAAATGAAGTTGATATTTCACAGCTGTGCTCACTAAAATTCCTCCTCTCAGAGTGAACCCATTTTACACACAGAGTGGTACTCAGTCTGTGATATGCACACACAGACATCCTATAAAGAGCTGACTGACCACCCTGCACCTGACAAAAGGCAGTGAGCTCTGTGGATGGTCTCCCATAGTGACAACCCTAGAACACAAAGCATAGTGGAGGGGTTATGGTGGGAGGAGGGGGAGAGAGAAGAAAAAAGGGAGAGACTGATTTTTATTTTGATTGTTTTTCTTACAACCCAAAGAACATTAACTAACATAGAAGTCTTGTTCCATTTTTCCTTTTTGTTCTTTTGTTCATTTTTTGAGGCAGATTCTCTCACACTGTAGTTCAGACTGGCCTCAGTGTAAATGGTATATGGTAGTATACCTACTATCCACACTTCTTGTCCTGTTTTTGCTGTGACAGCTCTTTGGTGCAGAAAATCATCCCCATTTTATATCAAGCAAGTTCACACACTACTAGCATTTTATGTTTCAACCAGAGAAGAGGTTCACTTGGGCTTTGAGCTCGGGTCAAATTGGCACCAAGCTCATGCTTTTGCTAACATCTCACTCCTAATATAAAGAAGCGGAGCTTGGCCCAGGGGACCATCTGGGTGCCTGACTCTAAGGCACCTGGTCGGCATGTGGAGCCAGTGTATGCAGCAAGCCAATTGGAAAGCTGGAACCAGCACATAAGCAGCAGAAAGACGCAAAGCCTCTTCTTGGCCCTTGAAACACAATGCAAACTAATGACAGAACAGCAAAATGAGTCCTTAAATGTATACAAATATGAAATATAATTTCATATGAATTCTATGAATATAATTATGAATTATGAAATATGAATTATAATTTTAAAATGAAATGCAATGGTACTTTAACCTATGTATCAGGATCCAAATATGATGACACAAGTTTACCAATAAATCAAGGAATTAATTACTATACCAAAATAGTATGCAAAAGGCAAGACTCTAGTGTAGGCTTTAACTTTTTTTTCAACAAACCAACTTTATTTAGGGTACTTAAATGCTTCTACCTCCCTTCCAACCCATTGACCAAAGGTAGGGAAGAAAGAAGGTTATTAGGAAAAGGGGATTGTAAGACCTTTTTAGACATAGTTCCTTGGGGTGAGTCCACTCTTTGTCAGGATACCAGCAGAACAGTCCAAATGTCAACACCAAACAGCAACATTAATCAGCATGATTCAGCAGAAACAATAAGACTCCATTGAATGAATCTGACTAAGTCAGTAAAAGCTGCAAGACTCAGTTGGATTGCCCCAAGAAGTTCTCTGCAATGTTTCTCTTGGGAAAGTGAAATGTTGAAGAATGAAGGACCAGCAAGGTGATGTTGATCTAAAAAGCATTGTCTCCCTGTCCTTGGGCTTCTCATCTCCTCAGAGTCCAAACATGGGTGTTTTCAGCTGGCCAAAATCATGCCCCTCACACAAGAGAGCTCACAGAAAAAACATCAACTGCCTTCTCACAAAACAGCTTCCAGCGAAACATCACATGACACATCAGAGTCTTCAAAGAAACCAGAAACTTCCACTTCACTCTAACAAGTTCTATGCAAATACACTGTCAAGAGCAGATACTTCAGAAAATGCTGCTAAAATAGCTAGTTCTCACATGACCACAAAATTTATCTTATGACTTTCTGCTCAGCATTAACATTTTTAAGCACTTTCAGACACTTGGTGCCCTGACAACAATGTGTCCAGGCCATGACCTCATTAGCACAAATTCTAAATTCATGCTATTTAAGGATGTTTTTAAAAATTTATGTTTTTATTAATTACAGTTTATTCACTTTGTTTCCCAACTGTACTCCCCTTCCTCATCCCCTCCCAATCCATTCCTCAGCTGAGGGGCATCTGGGCTGTTTCCTGCTTCTGGCTATTACGAATAAAGCTGCTATGAACATGGCGGAGGAAATGTCCTTGTTGTGTACTTGAGCATTTTTTGGATCTATGCCTAGGAGTGGTATAGCTGGACCTTGATGTAGCATTATTCCTAATTGTCTGAGAAAGTGCCCGATATATGAAACATTTGATCTTGATTCCTGGACAACTGAATTCTAGAATGTAGTTAAGGAAAGAAGTACACCTTTAAAATACCTAAATTAACACATGTTCAAGAATACAGCAATGTTCTCCAAGTACTGTGGAAGCGAATTGTTAACCTAAAGAAATGGACAGATATAATTTGCAATTTATAAGTAAACAAAAGCATTGGTGGCTCTGACTGATTGTGTCAGGTACTTAAAAGGTTTTCTTCTCTGGCCACCCTCCTCAACCACACTGTAGAACAAACCCGGGGCTTCACCCTTGCTTGGCAAGCACTTTAACCCTAAGCCACGCCTCTTGGCCAGATTACAATTTATTTGAAGTTTAATTTTTCAAGTCTTGTAAGAGCTCTATAGTTGTTTCATCTGTTTTCTGTTTTTACTTAAATGGATTATCAACTGTTTAAGGAATTACGTGTTATGCTCCTGCGTCCCTACTTTGCCAAACATAGCACTTGGTAAACAGCAGACTAAGTTCCATCTCCTTCTCTACAGTACTTCTAGAAAAATATACCCAGAAAGACACTGGACTAATGACTAGACTCCTGAAAGACAGGCGGAAGTTCCTTAGAGATATCCAGTATCCTTCATGTCCATGAAAGGAACTGGCCCAGTACAAATGCCATCTGTATTTCTGCCTTATTCACACACCTTCATTTTATCCCAGTTAATTGGATAAAACATGTAAGCCAGGCAGAAAGGTGACTATAATTTAATTTCTCCACTAAGTTTAAATTTCATTCATATCATATAAAATTCTACTGCACTAATTCATTATTAATCATGGACTCAAACAGCAGAGGTTGAAAGTCAAAGCAAAGCTAATCAGTTCATTAGAGATATTTTATGCTGCTATTGGACCTGCCCCTTAAGAATCTTCATTCAAAACTAATTTGTCTGAAAACTTTACCCCTCTATCCTGGAGACAGCAGGTTCAAGGGTTCTCAGAGTGTGTGTATATGCATCCTAAAGTACGCACTGCAAGTGACTCAAGGGCAAAGGGATCTGGGAACCTCACCCCCCCCAAACAGGCTCCCCCAGCTCTGCCGCTTTGAAGCCATCTGATGAAATGACTGTTTGCTAGCTTCAAGTAACCTTGCACTTCTTTCTGACCCCACCAAGTAGTTCCAATAAAGAAGAAAAGAGACGTGATTGTGTATATTCCCCCACCACACACACACAGCAAACCTGACTTGTACATCTCCGCAGCGACCTCTGTATAAATACACCTGTCTCCATTCTTTGTAAGAACGTCAGAGAGTTCATTAGAAATCACCCTCTGACAGGAAGAAGGTAGGGTCAGAGTTTGTTGCTCCTGCTACTTGTGTTTTGATTTATAAAGGAGGATATGAAGTACTTGATACACTGGATGATTTTTCACTAAAAGCAAGCAAACAAAAGTATTTACTTATCTAATCGAATACTTAAAATAGTAAAAAGAAAAAAAAACTCATTATACTTATGCATTTCAGTCCATCTCGGTGCATAATCACCCAAGCTCAGCACTTTCTTACAATAAATACTATGCCAAAAGGCCCTGCCTGATGAAGCATGGATCTAAACTTAGTTTGTCAAAGCAATTAGATTTGATAGCTTAACTAAAGTTATATAAAAATATCACAGTGTTTGAGCTAAGAAACAATCATTTTTTTTAAAAAAAATAGACATTCCTTAGAAAAAGTCATTAAAATGCACACATTTTATGCCTGTTGCCCATCCCCAGCACCTGTGCCCTGACGCTGCACGTGAGGTCTCCGGGACACAAGGTGGGTGGCCGAGAGAATCCACAAGGCCATTGGGGTTGACCCCAATTATCTTTTATTGTAAATGGGCCATATGTCAAATTCCAAGAGAAATTGGAAACATTTGATCCATCTCCTGTCCTAGATTGATTTTAGGAGTTCACGTTCTATTCTTTCAGATCCCTCATTTAGGACACTTTGTGCTCTAAGGAGAAAGCACACTTGCCTTCGTAGGCTGAACAAGGTTGCACCATTAAGAATACCTGGAAAAGAAGAGAATTTAACAGTCAGAGCATACTCTATGAAAAAAAAACAGAAGAAAATGACCACACATAAAATTTAATATTATTTTTATACCATACATTCTCTATACCAAGTTTTTTCATTGTCATCTATATATGCTAGGGAGAAAAAAAAAGGGAAGAAAAGGATTTCATTACCATGCTCACCCGTGATGGCTGCTTCAACAAATCTCCCTATTTTCCCAGGCAAATCTCTGCTATCTTCATGCAAACCAACACAAATAAGTATCTCACACATGAAAAATAATACCCTAGTGAGCCTTTGAGGTATATTTGGAACAACGTTGCCCTAAGATAGACAACAACCACCTACAGGACTTTGATTTATTAAAAAATGAAAATAATATTAAGCCAGCATGACCCACAGCCAAACAGTTGATGCATGCATGACTCAGGACAATGTGATTTTCATAAAACGATTTGCCATTACAACTAAACAGTATAGCACAATAGTGTGTTCATGCCCATTCCCTCAACCCCAGTTATCATGAAGCTCCGTGACTTCATGCCCAAGTATAAGTTTTAGCCACATATTACTGTCTAAGGAAGCTCCTGAAAAGCAATGCCTTTGACCTCAAATTAAGGATGGAATGAGCTGTTCATTTTATTATCTAATTTGAAAATATTTTGTCAATTTCACGAAATGCCTCTGCAAGTTCAGAATTTGTTGGCAAACAGTTTATTAAATGTGATTTTCTCTTTTTGTTTTTTCTTTTCTATTCTTTCTTTCTGTTTTGGAGTCTTTTCTATGGACATTAACCCGATTAATCACCTTAAAACCATGTGGCCACTTTTGTATTCATTTAAACATTAGCAAGTTCATTAGTTCTGGAATCAAAGTTCTCATTTCTACTCTACAGATGACATAAACAACTGCTTCCTGCAATGGGAAGACAATACAGAGCAGCAAAGGGAAGGGACAAGAAAGCACTCAGTAGCTTGGTGAGTGAAAGAGAAGCTGGCTGTACCGGAAGGAAAGCAGAGCCCTGCTTGGCTCCTATTTTACCTCAGGTGATACTTAATTTTGAATTTTGTGTCATGTATACTGAAGAAGTGATGAGAGGTAACTGTCAAGGTAATGACCTCAAATGCCCCCTGGGTGCCCTCGAATCATTCCCACTGGTATCCACTGACTGCCTCCTCCTGTTCCATGCCCTGTTCCCCTCAACTGACCCCGTCTCCTTTCTGCTGTGCATTTCTTCCACTGTGCCATCCTGTGTCATCCTGTATGCTTCATGAACCCACAAAACGAATCATGGGATGCTGAGAAAAAACAGCTGAGGAAAAAATGTAGTGACATTTAATTTACCTTAAAATGTATGCGTGTGCGCACACACACACACAGGCATACACACACACCACCCTCATGGTCTTTCCACAGTAAAGCATTAATAAGAATGAAACAAGATCCTCATAGTATCAGTGGTCATTAATGATGTATTCATTACCAAGATGTGTAAGTGTGAGATTGATGGTGTATCTCTATACAAATCTAATTAAAATATTAAGTAGCAGGAATGCATGATTAATTTATTTTCCTAAACAGGCTGGCGTTTTTATTAAGAAGTTGTTTCTGTGGAGGGTAACTTATTAAGCTGATATAGAAGCTTTAGCCAAATGAGTTCATCACAGTCCTTATGCCAGTGTTTTCAAAGGAAAACAAATGAAAATATTAATTTCATGAGAACAAGAATGTAAACTGGCCATCTTTGGGACATAGAAAAAAGTAAAAATGGTTAAATTCCTATTGGTTTATTCATTCAGTCATGATTTAAACCTGGACACATATAACATTATATATGCTTGTACAAATATAAAATTCACTATATTAAAAAAGCAGTTTCTGAAGATGTGGGGAGAGAGCAAACTGGTTCTGCAGCCATTGCTATCATCTTGACCTCCATCACCAACCACTTCATGGACCCAGAGTTGGCATTTGGGATGACCTAAAGATGACCGAATTATTATGCACATAAGGGTCTTTAAAACCCTTCTCTTATATTCTGAACCTCAGAAGCAGATTCCATGCTGGGAAAACATCCCTTAGTGGCCATAAGAATCCTAAATTAGAAGCTGCTACTCTGCGGTATGTATCCACGATGCTTCAGCATGCTGAGAGGTAGGCCCTGGCTATTACACAAATGACTCCATGTTCAGGGTCATTCTTTATGTAGCCCTGAAGTGAGGGTCCCTAACAGGTTTACACTCTGAAAAACTATTGTTCAGCACAAATTAGTAAAATGAGCAAAACAATTTATAGTTAATGCAGTCATTACTGGCATATTGGACTTTTAGAAGCAATATTATTTATTTCCTTAAGATTGAGAAACAACTTGTGTAAAATGTGAAATATTCTATTCCGTTATTTACAGTAGACTAGAATCTTGTATTATTTTTTTAAAAATGGGGTAAAAATGGGAAAAATACAGAGAGAACATGGAAAAGGAAGAAGAGGGGGAAAAAAGAGAAGGAAGGAAGGGATGGAGGGTGGGAGGGAGGGGGAGGGAGAGAACAAGGGGGGAGGGAGGGAAATCAATTCCAGAATACATTCTTTAATGATCTCTGTTTTCGTACAAAGAATGGTGTCAAACCTGTAAAGCTGTGCATAAACATCAGACATGGGGAGACCCAGAGGCGGTACTCCGTTTAACCCAAGCTCCAAATGCTTGGGATTACAGGTATGAACCGCCACAGTCAACCCAATGTCTTAACTGTATCTTTATAAATACACTTTAAATTTTTAATGGATACCTAAAACAGAAATTCTATACTTTTCTTCGTTGCTATTTTGTGGACAGTCCCTTAGAAAAATAAACTCTGAAGTTCCCCCACACACACTATAACCTGGCAGTCTGCTTCAGTTCAAAATCCAAAGCACTTGTTGAGCTCCTGCTGTGCTCTGGAAGCATTCTAAGGACCAGGCAGGTAAGAGAAGTGAGCAGGATTTCCTATGAGCCATTTGGTAAGGGAGAGAAACAGCAGGTGGCTTATGCCAAGTGAAGCACTGGACCCAGGAAGTGGAATGATGAAAGAAGGAAGAAAGCAGGTTGAAGCCAAGGTATGAGAGAACACATATTCTGTGAGAAGAAATTGGATGTTCCATTCAGCAAAGAGTTACCATCAGGATTTCTGTGTGTGTATACGTGTCTCTGTG
This sequence comes from Pachyuromys duprasi, assembly GCA_028658305.1. Lineage (NCBI taxonomy): Eukaryota > Metazoa > Chordata > Mammalia > Rodentia > Muridae > Pachyuromys > Pachyuromys duprasi. Next base: position 37,829,533 of record CM053750.1, read on the forward strand.
TATGTGTTGTGTGATGTGTGTATTCACACTGTTGTTTGGTTGTCTTGAGGTCATCGTTTTTGTTGCTGTTGATTTAGAAGAAATGTGTTGAGGTTTGAATTGCTTCCTACAATTCAAGTCTAACCAGCCTTCTTAAGCATGATGAGACTGGCTGTAGGTGGGCATCCATGTGTAGAAGGAAGTGACCTGAAGCTAGGAGTGATGCTGGTAGGGAGGAATTCACGAATGATGACGGTAGAGAGGACAGCTGGAAACAAAGGAAGGGACAACTTGAACGGCAGCAGCAGAAAAGCGGAAGAACAGGGCAAAATGAAACAGCTGGTCAATGGCTCACCCTGGAGGGTGCAAACATCTTGATTTTGAGCCCTAGGCTGGGACTATCTGAAATGAGATACAGGGGCCTTTGAAGCAGATTTCATGGGAGCAATGCCCCTCCATTCAAGATGTTTAACCTGAAGTTCCCCCAGGGCACTCTAGTAGAAGCACACTGGATGCTTAAGCGTAAGGCAGAAACTAGGCATGCAAATCTGGAAGTCTTTCTATAGCTGATGTGAATGAAATACACTGATGAATAGTGGTCTCGGAAAGAAAGATAGGAACAGAGGGATGGGAGATTCACTTCCTGTTAGTTCTGTATGCTGAGTACGCTTATTCCAGGGTACACAAACCATTCCTCTGTTCCCGCCAACTCATTCCCAACACAAACACCCCTCTTCTATCATAGATTTATGTCAGACACCCAGACGAGAGTGCTTACAAGTTACCTTTGGCTTACCTTTGTTCCCAGACTCTTCTCCCAGGAAGTATACTCCGTGTGGCCATCTTTTGCCAACCCCAGTCCCTGATTCCAGGTCTTCACTATACCTGACCAGAGCTTTTACAAGCCACACCCAGCTGAACTCAGCGCTCCTGCCCCACTTCATTCTCAACATCACTTCTCGGTGCTGTCTTTCTAAGGAGTGAAGTTTATCCCTTCTGGGACCCACATCAAACCCTCTGCTGACTAACTGCTCCAACAACAGCGATACCTTGGCAGAAAGTCACGTAGATGCTGCTGTCTCCTGAGTAAGTGCTGGTGGTCCAGAATCTCTTCTGGGAGCCCCTTTGCGATGGTAGTTTCAATTATCAGCTTGCTGAAACCTAGACTCAAGTAGAAAGAGTCTCAGTGAAGGGACATTCTCTCTCTGCTCTTGACGGCACGTGTAATATCCTAGCCATTAACCTGGAATTTTGCGCAAAAATAAACTCTTTCTCCCTGAGCTGATGTTTTGTCAGGATATTTTGCAACAGAAATGAAAACAGTAAGATTCTGTCTTACTCCTTCCTAATGTTCTCTGCAGAGCTCTGGCCCTGTGATCAAAATGCCATCTCCTAGATCCACAGCAACTGTAAGAAGTCTTGGGTGAAACTAAGGAACCCTAAGAAGCAAGCTCAAGACCAATTGGCAAGACTGATGATGGGATCTTGATAATAATGGCAAAAGGTAAGGACTGGGAAACTTAACATGATATTGCCCAAATCCCTAATGGGCTACAAGAAGGGCCTGGACCAGCCAACTCCCAATATCTCTCCAGATGTGCTTTGACCCATCCCCTTGCTGCTTGCATTCAAGTCTAACTGGCTTTGTTGAAGAAACCTGAAGGTCCTTGATTTGTAGAGCTCCCTCTGACTGATTAGCCATGTAATGTCCATAGCAGCCTCCCTCCTACAGGGACCGGGGCCCAACCTCCAAGCCAGCTTGTGCCTATACTCTCCTGGAGTCCCAGATTTTCTGCCATAGTCTTAATGTTTTCTGCATAATACGAACTATATCTGGCAGTTTAGAGCTGTGGTAGATCTTACTAGTTAACCAAGACTTACTATACCTTGTTGAAAACAGTTTTTGAAAACATCATTAACGATCTCATTCTGAATTGCAGCCCTAAAATGGTTTAGGTTGACTAAGCCAATAATAACCTGTGGCCAAACACAGATTTCAGAAGGTAGAGGCAAGCTGCTGACATGTATGTGTCCTTGTTACAGGCTCAAATCCCCCAGAGTCATCTCAGGAACAGCAATGACATGATACTGTCAATGTTTCTAATTTAAATACTTTATGTAATCATGGAACTTGTATGTCCATAAGTGGGGCAATAATGTGAAAACCATGCCTGGACATTTCAGAAGAAGTACAGATAAAGATAAGGGGGTAACCCAGACACTCAGATCTACCGCATCGGGAAGTGTTTTCTAGCTCATCATAGTAGACTGACTGGCAATCAACACAGGTTAAATGTGGCTAGAAGTGCTGAAGCCACAGACCAGTGGACACTATCTAGTGCTTTGTATGGAAGAATAACAGAAAAGGGGGAAAAGACTTGTACAGTCTGATCTTCCCAACACAACCATGCTTGAGCGCAGCACAATAGTGTGAAAGCAGGAGTAGAGGTGGAGGGGGGAATTCGGGGAGGAAAGGAGGGGATGTTCGCTAGAGAACAGCAGCATCTGGCTGCTTCAGAACAAGATCAGAACAGCTGTAATCATGCCCAAATAGAGAATGCGTTGAATTTGAGTGTAAGAATTTCTTCCAGACAGTGCAACCACTCCTGATGGGAGCTGATAGACTAGGATCAGAAGGAAGGAAAGGAAGACCTCCCTTATCAGTGGACTTGGGGAGGGGCATGTGTGGAGAAGGGGGAGGGGAGAGGGTATTGGGAGGGGAGAAGGAAGGGGTTTATGGGGGGATACAAAGTGAATAAAGTGTAATTAATAAAAATTAAAATAAAAAAGTAATTAAAAATAATAATTTCTTCCAGAGGCCTCGGGGTTTTTGACACCAAAAATGAATAATTTATACACGTGGCCTTGACAGTGTAGAATTTTGTATAATCATGAAAATACAGTTCAAACAACATTGATTCTGCCCCCCACCACCAAAGAACAGCTAATTAGAAGACAGGTTGTCAAAATCATTGGCTAACCTACCTTAGGGTTAGAGGGTTGAGTGTAGTTTGTTTTCTGAAAGTACCATTGAGTTGGTTTCTAACAGGAACTTAAAACCTATTAGGTCTCTGCTGATGCCTGAAAGAAAAGTGCTATATATTAAAATCATTGAGTCTCGCCATAGCTCCCGTCACTCACAGAGGTGAGAAACAGCTGGTTCACCTTTGGGAAGCAAAAACCTCAATTCTCTTGACCCCATAGCTCTTAGGAGCCACACTTTCTACCTGAAAAATTTATTTCTAATTTTCATAATGTGCATCTATTTGCTATTCATTTGCTTGCATTTACCAATTTTCATTTCTAATGGTATTTAAAATATTTTGGGGAAGGAATATAGAACACATCTTTGTCACCTAAGGGAAACATATCCACAGAGGTTGGTAGCATACTAATTTATCAATATCTAAAGGTATTATGAAGAAGCTGTTTGAAAATTTCAGAATAGTACCAAAGTTTCATTCATTCACAACATGATTGATTGCGTATACACAGCAGAAATGGATTCAGATTTCAGAATACATGTTACTTTATATCCCTCAAAGACAAAGTACATTTGCACTCAATATGCATTTACAGGATAATATGACACAGGTGTGGTGATGTTAGAACGGTGACGGCTAGCCATAAAGAAGAAAAATAAAGGCTTTCTTCTTGTGAAGAAACTCAGATTTCAGAATGGAGTTCTGAATTTGGAAGCAGGAAAATAGCCAAGTGTGAAAGATGGTTTTTACATTAGAGGGAAGCTTAGGCAACCAAAAAAAAAAAAAAACCAACCTCACAGGCAAACATCTTAGCAGGATGGCTAACACAGAATTGCACTTACAGCATCTGAGATGCTGAGTTAAGCAATAGAATCCCCAAAGACAGGTTGACTAGGACCTAGGCTGCTACCCAGTGCTGAGGGGACAGCACAAGCATCCCAGCACTCACACCCTAGCATCCCATGTAACTACCATGTTAAAGGGTAAGGTGCTGTTACTGAAGAAGTATTCAAGACTGATGTAAAATTTTAAGTGTGTCAGTATTTGTAGCTCACCCAAGTCATTTTTATATCATTATTTTATGCACATTCTTATTAATAATATTACTTCATATTAATCTTTAAAACAGAGCTCATAGGTTCTTAAGACCTGTTCACTCATCATACATGTTAGTAACTGCAAGAAGGAAAAATAAATCATACTATCCACAGATTAAAAATACAAACTTACAGTGGATTTTGTTGTCAAGCTTAGAAACTGAATATATCAGAGAACCTATTTCTAAAAAGCATTGTATTTGGAAAATGCCAGGAAGCAGTATTTGAACTAGAAACAAGCATATACTTGTGAATGGATCTTAAGTAAAAGACACACAGAAAACCCACTTGTCATATTACCCAACCAACCAGTGCAGAAGTCAATAATGATGGAGGGGACAACAATGAACAAGTGGTAGCGTTGAATGAGTTGCCCATCCAAGTAGCTTTAAGTTATTTAGTTATTATATCAAACCTACAAAGTACATACCTTAGAACATATGTTCCCTGAAAGTGTTCAACTTCATGGTTAACCAGTTAAGACCATGGGTACTGGAGTCAGGCTAAGTTAGTATTCATTACTCTACTAGATATCTAGATGAGTCAAGACAAGCTACTTAGCCTTTTTGTATTTTTGTGATTCTTATCAACAGAAGAGGAAGGTTAATGAGAAGCAATGGCTACTATTCATAAACTGTCTAGAAGAGTGAGGGACTATGTTGAACATTCAAGTCATGATAGCCATTGGGAGGTAAATCATAGCACAGTTAATAATGTCAGCTGCGAGAGGTTCCACAACTTAGCAAAGAACAGGCAACCAGCAAGTGCTAGAGTCAGGGTTTGAGTTCCTGCAGCTGGACCCTATGGAGAGCTGGAGCTTCCAGACATATGTTACCGTGGACATAAAGTCTTCTTCAGCTCTTTATAAAGAAAAGGTTTCCCCTTTAAGAGGCTGAAGTTTACATATGACATAGCTGTTGCAATTGTTCATAAATGTATATCTGTATGCATAACTCCATACATAATTCTGACTCATATTTTAGGATAACGTCACTGGTTCGATTCATTAAGTCATAAAATGTAACATTTGAATCCAATTTTCACCAGAATCCCTTTTCATGGTCGTGTTTTTCTCTCCTCAGCGCATGCAATCTCCGCCCTGTTTCTCAGTGGGATAGGCGATACCTAGAACACACTTTTCACATCTAACATGCTTTTAGTGGTACAGGAGCCCTCTACAGCCTTTACCCAGAATGCAGAGTGGGAATCTCTGAAGGAGCTGTAGCTAGACAAATAGTCCAAAAGAGAAGAGACTGAAGAAAGTAGCTTGTGTTGGCAGCAGTGGTGATAGGGAATAGGAATCTATGAGCTAAACTGCCACCTTCAGTACTCAGTACCAGGGCTCTTGCTGAATGTTGGGGTGTTTGGGGGAAAGGTGATCCTTTCTGAATCTGTCCTTTAACTTCCTCACTGTGCATCTCTGTATTCCCTTACTTCATTTCTGCAGCTTGATTTGACCCTGAAGCTCCTCTCACCTTTGACCCCTCACTCCTGACACTGTGGCTTAACTCTGCAATAGACAGTAGCTCTTTAGCAGCATTTGCTATCTGACCCCAATGGAAGTTCCCTTTACATCCTCATCAGCTTCCAGCTTCTATCTCTGTGGAGAAGTAGAAGGATCATTAAAACTTCTTGAATTCCTTCTCCTCCTCCTTCTTCTTCCTTCTTGTTATTCTTGTTGATCCTCCTCCTCTTCTCTTTGTAGATGTTTTGTAACCTACACATATACATATACAAATGTACTCACTGTGTGATATGTAATGTGAATATTAGTATTGAGGACTGGAATAATAGAGCCTACCTTTGCCTCTGCTAGCTATCAGGGGACTACCTGGCAAACTGCTGTCAACAATGCAGACATAGTCCATGTGTTCATTGTTAGTCAATAAATTCTGACATTGGGAAGAGACAAAAATTTGTTCATAGATGTTTCCGACATAGTGCACACACAACAATTTGCAGAATCTATTTCCTAAACAAAAGGTTTCAAAGATTTCACAGCAGCTGGCCTTCCTTCAGGTTGACTTGAACTGCCTTAGAACTACATAGAACACTTCCTCTGCCGCCCAGTGAGTTTTCTCCAAGAATGGGCTGCACATATTTCTGATATCTTGTCCCATAAGAAAGACTGTTAGTTGGTTGGTTGTGCACTATCTGCCCCTCATGGACTTAGCTCCACGGACAATGATTGTCTGCCACTCAGCAGTGTGAGGATGGCTTTCTTACTAGGCAGATCACTGGCCACAAACATTTCCCCTTCACTGCTATGCCTGGAGCACCCTACACAATAACTGGTGAACAGAGGTGCAAATGATTATAATGTAATATAAAGAAAGGAGTAATAAGGCATTGAAGTTTGAGCCTTCAGAGCTGCATTACCAATGGCAAATGATTTAATCGCTCTGAGCTTTGCTTTCTTTCCCTGTGAGAAGGACATTTTGGGTTTCTATGAGAATAACACAATACCTGTTTCAAGACCAGCAGATGAGAGTTACCGCTCCGTCTGCATACTTGTGGAGTAAACATGTATCTCAAAACCAGAGGCCTATTGTATTTGTTACCAATGAATTTTCATGAAAATTTTAGCCTTACAACATTTTTTCTGAGGAAGCGGGCTGTCTATAGGAAAGAACATTCCAAGGAGAAACAGGCAAGAGTTTAAAATCCTAAACTCAAATCCTATTTGGAGATAAGAGGAAATAGACAAGAGTTTAAGAAGTTAGATTATAGGTAAGGCTTTGGCTGCTTTTGTAAACCTATGACTGAGTCAGAAAAATCATGAAAGAGTTGCAAGCAGAAGAGGAACAATAGCTCCCATAATTTAATAGGTCACTCTGGATCCTAATGAGTTCAACTGAAGAGGCAAAAACCCAGGTGAGGGGAAAAGACAGCAGGGATAAGGAATGTGTGTGTGTGTGTGTGTGTGTGTGTGTGTGTATCACATGAGTATTTGTCTGGAAGATGCCAAGTTAACACATCACAGACACACGCACATTAATGTTTCTTACGGCACTGTTCATGACAGCTAAGTGATAGAGCCAATCTAAGTCTCCAATAACAAAGGAGTGAATAGGACAAGAGTGTGTATGTACCCAAGAAATTTTATTTCAAACGTAAAGAAGAATGAAGGTATGTCATTTGCAAGGAAATAGATACAACCGGAGATGATCACATTGATATGTTTTCTCTCATTGGTAGGTCCTAGATTTTCATTAGTCACATAAAATCATGAATTTGCCTATAATATGGCATTAGAAGTGAAATAAAGAGGAATAAAGGAGGCAAATGGGAGAGGGGAGGGATAAAAAGGAGAGGGAAGGGGAAGGAACAGGACAGTGGGGGAATCTTTTACCATACAAAGTACACCTGTAAAACTTTAAATTAAATGGATAAATAAAGTAAAAATTAATGCCTACAGGGTTTGCAGCGATGCCATAGCAAGAAAGAAAGTGCTAGTTCCTGAGAAGATGAACATGAGATGACAGAACTCCACCAGGTCGCTAGGAAGCATGTGAACGGCAGCACTTACATGTGATTAGAAAAGAACTGGAATTGAGTTTATCTGCTCCGAGACAGGCATGGTGGTGCATGCCTAGAACACCAATACAAGGAAGGCAGAGTTCACTCTCATTTGCACAACAAGTTTGAGGCCAGCCTGAACTGTAAGACCTTGCTCAAAAAGGAAGAAACAGGCAGGGAATGGGAAGGAAAGAGAGAAAAGAAAAAGGAAAAAAGAAGAGGAGAAGAGAAGGAAGGAACGGAAAGAAAGGGGAAGGGAAGGGAACAGAAGGGAAAGGTAGGGAAGGAAACGGAAGTTGTTAGATCCAAAAGTGTTGGCCCTCTCCTTTCTCTCCTGTGTTGACTATTACAAAGCACTATTTTGCAGTAAAAATATCAGTTCTGTCTGAGATACTGAGACACTGAGGTCTGAGGTCTGAGATACTGAGGTCTCCAGGAAAGGATAGGGCTTGATAGCATGACTCAAAGTTAAATCACTTGCTTAGAATCTCCAATCCCTGAAAGTGGGAAGGATAGGAGGCCAAGAAAGACTGGATGCTGTTCTAGCTGGGTGAGACAGACCATAGTGCCATTTTGATATGAACACTGTCATCAGAAAACAGAAGGGAGATGAGGACAACTGCTGCTTATTCTAGTGTCTTCGTGTGCACATGCCATGTGTACCTTGAAACCGAAACCTAAAAGGATGTACGATAACATGAAAGACTGTGAGTGTCATGCATCAAAACTATGATTCAGTCATGTAGACACAAAGAAGAAGTCAAAAGCAAGGAGGTGTTGCTGAGATGGATGGAATTTTTAAAAGATCTACTTTGGCACATGCTGGGGAGGTTGTGGAGAAAGGGGAACCCTCCTTCATTGGTGAGAGTATAAACCTGTACAACCACTTTGGAAATCAATCTGGCACTTTCTCAAAAAACTGGGAACAGTTCTACCTCAAGACCCATCCTGGGCCTATACCGAAATAATGTTCCACCATACAACAAGCACATTTGCTCAACTATGTTCACAGTGGCTTTATTAATAATAGCCAGAAACTGGAAACAACCCAGATGTCCCTCAGCTAAAGAATGGATAAAGAAACTGTGGTATATCTAAACAGTGGAATACTACTCAGCTATTTAAAAACAAGGACATCCGGCAAGTGGATGAATCTCGAAAATATCATCCCAAGTGAGGTAACCCAGACCCAGAAAGACAGACATGGTATACACTCACTTATAAGCAGATATTAGTCATACTTTACAGGATAACCATACTAAAATCCACAGACCTTAAGAACCTAAGTAACAATGAGGACCCTTAGGAGGATGTTTAATTCTCATTCAGATAAGCAAATAGAATAGACACTGAAAGCAGTTGAAGGGAGAGAACAGGACAAAAGCCTACCATAGATGTCTTATGTAAGACTGCACCTCTGCAAAGGATTGAAGCAGATGCTGAGATTCATAGTCAAACTTTGGGCAGAGTGCCGAGAGTCTTATGGCAAAGGGTGGAGGGTGGAATAGAAGGACACAGATGGGACAGGAGTTCCACAAGGAGACAAACAGAGCCAACAAATCTGGGCACAGGGGTACCTGAAGAGACTGATGCACCAACCAAGGACCATGCACAAAGAGGAGCTAGGCCCCCTGCTCATATGTAGCTGATAGGCATCTCAGTCTCCATGTGGGTTACCTAGTAAGGGGACCAGGGGCTATCTCTGACATGAACTCTGTTGCCTGCTCTTCAATCACTTCCCCCTGGAGAGATGGCCTTGCATGTCACAGAGGAAGAGGATGCAGGCAGTTCTGAAGAGACTTGATAGTCTGGGGTCAATTGATAGGTGAAGAGGGTTCCCCCTTTCTAAGGACTAGAGGACAGGGATAGGGGAACGATGGAGGAAGGGTGGGACTGGGATGAGGCGAGGGAGGGGGCTATGATTGGGATGTAAAAGTAAATAAAGGAATAAAAAAAGAAAAGAAAAGATTAATGTTGAAATAGGAGAAAATGATGGAGAACCAGAAGATTAGAATCAAGGAGACCAATAAAATCATCTAAACCTTCATTAGACTACGACTTTCTGCTTGTTTTCCCTACAACACAGACATGGTTTAATTAAAGAAACACTTGGTAGTGAGTTAGACAAAAGTGAAACTGAAGAAAAGTCAAAGGGGTCCAGCTTGCCTGGTTTGGGGTGGATTACTTAAACAAGAAGCAGGTGATAAGAAGATGCAAGCTTCCATGGAGAAGATAAATGATGCACAGATTCTGTTGAACCATATTTAGGGTTGTTGTTTCTGTTTTCTTTTTTCTTCCAGTAGACTTTAGCAACAGAAGCTGGAAGTCCAGAATTAAGATTCATTGGCGCAGAGGCAATCTCATGATCAGCAGGGTTGGCAACCAGAAGATGTCTATGCACAGAACAGAAGGCAATGTTGCAAATCAAACAGAGAACGGGTTCAGGGAGCGGCAGAAGTGCAGAAAAGAAGAGGAGACATTTCAGAAGTAAGGCTGACCCATGAAGGTCACTGAGTCTGGAGAAGCTGACCAATGATGGCCTTGCTTCAGAGGTTCCAAGATGACAGACTGGTCTCTGTGTGTAGAAGAGCAGGCCAGTGAGGACTGAGAACTCAAATTTGGAAAAGGAAGGGGATGGGCTTTCTTCCCAGGAGAGATGGGAACCTGGAGCAGTTCCGCCTCATCTCTGTGCTAGGAGGACAATTAAAACCAAATTCTCTCAGGGAAAATCTTGTTCCTTCATGGGACCATGAGTAATCTGGACAGCAGCTCATGGGGCGGTCACAAAGTCACTTTTTATCTAGGTCTACACAGTAGATGAAGAACAGCTGCAGCTGAGATTTCTTCCTTGGGCAAGGCCCCTGGCCTCAACAGGAACTGTGTGTCTGCTCTGCCTCCTCTCCATCTCAGCATGATCTAAGATGAAAGGCCCATACAGCATTTACTTGAAGGGTCAAAGTCAAATGGAAAAATTTTCAATAATAAAATTCCAGCCAAGCCAGGAAAGCTTGAAGCCCCAAGGAGAATCTCTAAGGCCAGTTCAGGCCCAGAGTAAAGGTTGGCTGAACTGGGACAAGGTTTCCAGCTTCATCTGCATGGCTGCCTGAGTTTCTGCAACAATCTGAGAAAGAGAAAACCACCACATCGCCATGTCTTCCAAGCTGGCTGACTTTTCTCGCTCCTGGAAGATGTTAGGCGTTAATAGTGGTAATATACAGATTCGCCAATACTGGTGACATCTAGAAAATCATCTGTCTTATATAGATGTGCTGTTTCTCCATGGAATGCTATAGCACACTTAACTGTGCATTTAGGGTTTGTTAACATACTGGGATCTCTTGCATGAAGTATCCCACTTTGCATCTCGGAGGAGAGCCTGGGGCACCCCTATTCTCTCTCCTCTCGTGCACAGACAGGCTAAAGTGATGGGCTATTCGCAATTGTTTTTGCAATATCAAGAGTGTGGTTTTCTTTCAGACTGGCTTGCCTTTACCTGTTTCACAGCTCACCAACACATGTTGTCACAGGAAGGAGGAAGTGCTCTTGGGAAACTCTCCTCACGCACACCACCTGGATTGAACGATGTGTTCCTTGGAACGGTCAGAGCTCTTAGCCGTTGTACCTCTCAAGACAGTTTTCATTTAATACTTTGTATACATTTGTACACTTGGGGGATATCTATCTCTCCCAACCTCCAAGGGCAGAATAGAGAGATGGGGATCCCTTAGTCACCTTTTCTTGATGCAGCTGGCCTTTCTTCAGTCGCCTGATAGGATGAACCATCAGGGTGAGTGTTTCAAAGGTATGGTTTGCATGTATGCCCTTGCTTCTCTAATCAGGCCATTTTGTATACAAAATGACAACCTCAGGTGTATCAGTAACGTGGCTTGTACGCTTGCTATGAATAACATATCAAAATTTCTCTCATCATTGTAGCCAAATATTAAATAGGAAGCCCCAACTTCGGTAAGGTCATAAATGCCTGTTTTTGTAGCCCAAATAGGCAAGGAATTAAAAACCATTTAATCCTGATTCATCTGATGCTGAGGCACATAACCAGCTCATTGCATCACTGAAAGAGATGTCATTATCATTAGTCACAATTTACAGACTGACAGCTCAGCAGCAGAACTTTCAAAGTCTGTGATGGACATTCAGTCTGGTGAAGGCAACTGATGACTGCCCTTCTTAGGGGTTCTGAAATGTGTGTTTAGTTTAGAATAAATCAGATTGGGTATTTTTTTTTTGCCTGTGAATTTCATGATTTCCTCATTTTTATTTTTATTTTTTATATTTCTTTTTTAAATTTTATTTATTTATTATTATT
>CM053750.1:37843671-37886899 GCA_028658305.1 Pachyuromys duprasi
CCTCTACAGTCAGTTCTCTTTTTAGCTCCATACCCCATTTTTTAATTGGATTATTTGGTTTCTTGCTTTTTAACTTCTTAAGTTCTTTATATATACTGGATATTAGCCCTCTGTCAGAAGTGGGATTGGTAATGATCCTTTCCCACAGATTGGGTATTTTCAATAGCCATAACCAGATTTAAAAAAAAACCACTTTAGAAATTCTGCCCACAACACAGGAAAAGTAGGTTCAATTAGAAGTTTACGAGAATAATGGGAAGGTGTTCTCTCCACATCTGTAATTCAGTTTGGACAGCTACGTTTTAATCATGACTACAGAGGATTATACCAAAGCCTGCTGGCAAGATTTAAGAAAATGAGTAATAACACCAAGATACAGCCAGTGCCTGCTCCTGGCCAAACCCAGTTTTACATGCCTTGTATACATTCTGCTAATGCTTGCTCTATCCCTTCCAGGTGAGTGTTTTCATCTCCCCTCCACACAGGAGGGAACGGAGCAATTTACTCAAAAGTCATAACGTTTGCAAATGTACCAGAACAGCTGTTTGGGGATTTGTGTGAGCATAGGTTCAGAATACCCCTCCTTCCAAAATGACGTCAATCTCAGTTCTACTCTACTGTGGGTCTTCTGTATTGGCCAATTTATGTTCCCTACCGAAACTGAAAACACTGATCTCAGAACATCCTGTTTGGATGCTTGATTCCTGCATCTCACCTCCCGTACTTCACTCACCTCTTGTGGTTTTGAAATTTCTACTGTAAGTTAGTGCAATAGCTAGCTGAATACAAATAGCCACTCAGAGACCATTTTGGAAAACTACCTGGCATTTTTTTATACTCAAAGTTCTTGGGGGAAACAGGGCTGGGGGAGAAGGAAGTTGCTTCCAATTCTCAGAAAGCAGAGAGCTCTCTTTGAGTCGTCTCAAATGCCAGATGATGGTAGAAGTGGTATAACGAGAAGTGCAATAAGAGAAATGTCTCACTGGGTGACCACATGAAGAAGGTGCTGAATGTAAAAGAGAGGTAGGGAATCAATAAAAGAACACACAGACAGATTTCAGCCCTGGGTCGGTTGGTTATATTAGATATGAAAATTTTAGGGCAGTTATAAAATTGTATTCTTTGTTCACCACATCAAAGCTGGTGTCACCTCCTAGAGTGAGCCTCACACACCCTGGGCATCTATGTGAGAAGCAATGTTACAATAGACACCATGTTATAATAGGTCAGCACTATGATTCACCGCCAACATCGTTTCCAGGTTAGTGAGCTGCTAAGGATGAAAACCTCATTGTAGTCATTCTTTTATCACTGCTCATTGTCAATAGCGGCCCCTTCAAACAAGTACAGGCTTTCAGAAGTATATGTTGAGTTGTTCGGAACAATTACTAGTCACTTTAGAACTTCTGAGACCCTCCTCGGAATATCAAAGAGCAGAAGCTATTAATTCCCGAATGTAATGGTTAATCAGTCATTCTCGGCACCTCGACTTGATTTAGAATCACCATGGAAACACTCTTCTGGGTATCTTTATGAGGATAATCCCAGAAAGGTTTAAGTGAGAAAGGAAGGCCCACCTCAGGGGCGGCTCTGCTCACATAGAGCATAGAGGTAGCACTGGTGTTCTTGTGCCTTCAGAATCCTGAGCCAATTTGGTTTGAGGACCGAGTGCCTCAGCTCTGGTACTTGTTCAAAACAAACTTTCTTGTCTTGTCCAAGATCTATAGAATCAGAAAATCTATTGAGGTGAATCCATAAATCTCTAGTTTTCACACTTGAGTTTGAGTATCACTGATCTCTACTGACTTCCGATGAGACTATAGAAACTTCTCTAGCAGTAATAAGCATTTCTGGGGAGTTGGGGCTCATCCACGCTTGTGTTACCTTGGACTAAGAAACCCGACCTGGGAGGAAATAGGAAGCTAGAATGGTAAGGATATAAGGCAGGGATTTCTATCCTACGGGTTGTGACCCCTTTAGAGGGTCATATATCAGATATCCTGTATATGATACATTTACATTATGATTCATAACAGTAGCAAAATTACAGTTATGAACTAGCAATGAAATAATTTTATATTTGAGGGTAACCATTGATTGTGTTTTTTAACCAAGTTACTTTATCTTAATAAAAATCACAAATCATACAGCCGGTTTAAAGAAGCCACTCACTTGTCCACAGCACAAACCTCTATCTGTTTCGGTGAACAGATGGCATTCTGAAGCAATGGAGCTTTACTTTAGGTTGTATAATTTTACTATCAATTACTTAATTTTTTGTGGTTTTTGCTACTTCAGTACCTAAAAAGTTGAATGCGTTTATGTACCATGACAAAAGAAAAAATAGAAAGGACTTGAAATTAGGAAAAACAAAAGAACAAAAAAACAAAACAAAAAGACTTTGTGACCACTTTGACGACTCATGTGGTTAGTTTTCCGTTCTCTTTTACATCCCGGAACAATTACATGAAATAGTTCAGAAAGCAGCATGTGAGCAGAGAAAACTAGACTGAATTTCAAATATGTCATGGTAAAGTCATATACCATTTGCCTTCAGTTTTCTTGTGACTGTACAGTAACTAGCATAAAAAATGTAATGAATGTAGTGATTTTATTAAGAAAATAATACAATAGCACTAGTGAATGGTCATGGCAGAGAGCAGTTAACACTGCTGAGTCCCAGGATTATTGTCAAGTGCTAAACTAGGAGCTATGGTGTGAAGATGCCAATAACCCTGAAACTTAGACATGATTTCTTCATTTTTTTTTCAAGCAGGGAAACAGATTCAAAAGACCATGTAACTGCTCTGGGATCATGGAAGAATCAGAGCAAGTTGTTTTTCCACCAAAGAAAGCAGGTCTGAAAATACGCTACCGCCCTCCAAATTCAGCTGCTGCTCCGGCTCCTGGTCAGCCTGCATTGCTGTAACGTCGTCACACATGGACATCGAGGGACAATGCGAGCCACAGTGGACAGAAGGTGGGCAGGAGGAGCCATCGGGAAAAGCCGCAGTCAGCATTTTGCGCCAACTTTGAAACGGCTGAAGGGTGGAAGCACTCAGGACGGCTCTCCTCACCCTTGGCTGCTCTCTGGGCTCACGAACCTCCTGTTACCACCGTCTGAAAGATTTCTTTCTAGCAGCTTCTTCAGCTCGTAAGCACACAGGAACAGCTGGACCACCTTTTTAATATTCGGTCCTCATACGGATTCTGAGGTACGGATTCTGAGGGCTGTGGGGGGATGTGTAGGAAGGTAGCTGAGCTCAGGTTCAGCCTGAGGCTGTAAGGCTCCCTTGCCAAATTTTCACCTACATCAAATCACTCAGCAGGCTTAAGCACTCTGCCTCCACCCCAAGGAAAATACTGACATGATTTAACTACGGTTCAGAATTCCAGTAGGCACTCACTAAATGTGGTCTTCCGTGCATAGACAAAAGAAAGTCATCTGGCTGATCTACGCCTCGCACGGACAGACACATCTCAAAACTTAATTCACACAGCAAATCTGGACCAATTAAATAAAGTGTAAATGGATTTGGTATAAAAGATGGGATTATGGCAAACTCACAAATTCATAGCTACAAGCTCTCAAAAAAAAGGAAGAAAGAAAAGAAAACCTCTTACACAGCTGAATTACATCAACCAGGTTAAATAATTTTCTTTTATAAAATCATTACAACATTTTGCTCATCACATCTTTTCGGACCTCGTCATTTATTATATTCAGCAGCATGAAATGAGTAAAGGGTGTTGAGCTACTAATGGAAAGAGATGAGGGAAATCCCTGAGGCATAGATAGACCTGTGTGAAGGGGGAGAGGGGCCTGGAAGAGACCATGTTTCTTGCTAGAGCTGTGAGACTTCAGGCTGTGAGGTTATAGATTGCAGTTTGTCTGTGATCTCTTGCCAAAGTCAGGTGACTTAGCAATAGTGAGAATAAAGCAGCGACTTATCTTACAAACTGATATGACAGGGAAATGCCTTTACAGTATTTTCTTGCAGACAATGAGATATGAAAAGACAATAGCCCAGACTTGGAATGGAAAGGTGTCCCTGTTTATACTGAAAAGCTAGGGTAGAGAACAGGGGCAAAGAACACAAATGGGAAACAAAATCAAGACCCGAACCTCAAGTCAGTGTCAAAAGCATCTACTTAGAAAAGCATAGGCAAGCGCTTCAGCCAATGGGAGCTTCTGCTTTAATTAGGATGGCTTAGTAAGTTGTGACTTCAAAGTGAGCCATAGTTGAAAGGGGCAGATGCTGTGGGTTTGCTCCAGCAGGGGTGGGAATGGGGAACAGGTGGCCGCTATCAATTTGACTGCCTCCTTGGGAGGATGGTGTAAACCATGTTGCATGCTAAAGAGTAAACCATGTGAGAAGATTTAAGGAAGTGTTTAATGCTCCAGGTTGTTACACGGGGTGTTCTACCAGTAACATAAGTGACCATAGTGAGAAAATCCTTCAAAACAAAACTGTGGATGAATGCACCTGCTCGGCTCCACAGAATCTTGTTTGGCAAGTGGATGGATAGAGGGCAAAGGATTAATAGAGATGGGGACACGGGCTAGGAGACTTATATAGCTGAATTCTCTCTTGGTTTTGTTCCAGATAGTAAAACATTAGTATAGATAGGAGAATAAAGAGTTGCCAATACTTGGCCAAAGTCCATTCCATTTATTTATTTATTTTTGCCTTGCCTCATTTTTTTCAGGATGGTTTTAATGGGCTCATTTTTTAATAATAATAACAACAACAGATTTTTCAACCTCTTTTACATTGGGGAATAATCACATTTGAAATAGTTCAGAGAGTGACATACGAGCAAAATGGAGTGAACAGAATTTCAAAAAACCTTTGAAGACTGCAATGAGGACATGAGTGTTTTGCCCTCCTCTTCCCCTTTAGACACAGATTAGGCTCCAGGTGTCATCTTAAGAGGGTGAGATCAACAGGCATATGCTAAGGATGGAGAGGAGGAAGCCCAAATCCTGTTTCTCATGAAGTGACCATGATAACCCTGGACCATCTTCCTCCCCCCACTCTGCCTCCTCCTAAGGTAAGAATGATCTCTATTTAAGCAAATGGGCCTCTGGGGAGTAAACGAAACTAGGATGGGGAGTCTCTACTAGCCACAGCTGCGTAACTCCACACTTTCTTGAGTGTAAGGCACATACATGACATTTCCTGTGCTCTGGCTACTCATTAATTCTAATGGTATAATAAGTCTCAGAGTCAAAACGTAAAATGTCCAAGCAGGGTTATGTTAAAATGTCTAGAAGTATCTGATCTTGTTCTCTCAAAGGTAGCTAGCTATGTATCTAAAGGAAAGAACAAGAATATTAACTCTAAGGAGCACTGTGTAGGTTCATTCCTGAGCGAGGCCAGGTTGAGGTGTGGTACCTTGCTGGGGCTTGCAAGTGGCTTATCACCTCTCTGAATTTCTTCTCATCTTTACAATTACAGCTGAAAAAATATTTTACTCCGTGTTTCAGGAAAATCAACTATTTAAGGATCTAAATCTTTCTATTAATCGCACTCAGAATACCTAAAAGGTTATTTTAAACAGTTAAGCACAACTGAGGACGTTAGGTATTTTTCAATGAAAATATATGTAAGGGGAAAAAAAGGATCAAAATTCCTCCAGAGACTTGAGAAGTTATTCTTAAAGCAAACAATTTCTGCTAAGGCATTGTATAAACAAGGAGAGAATCTTAAAAAAGGAGACGTTACTGGAAGGTGGTTCAAGGACTTTGATTTCATTTTACAGGTTTGCATTTTAAGGTTGCATATTTGTGGAAATTAGAAAGAAAATTCAAATAAGTTCAAGTAAGTCTTCTGAAGTACTCTCTGGGTCTTTGGGTTCAAAATATGAATTCCCTGAGTTTTCTCCATGCAGCTACTGCAAGTACCACTAAGAGACAGGTTTAGTGGAGACATTACTTCAAGAACAACCCAAAAGAGGGGGAAAAAGGTTCAGAGATATCTGGAGAGGTGTCATCACTTCCTTGCTCTTCTTCTTCCCATATCAGATAAATAAAGTCCTTTATTGATGCTGATACCAAACATCAGTCCAATTCTACAAAGCTGATAGTGGTAAGATGGTAATATGTAAAGAAAAATTCAGTTCCTCAGAAATCTAAAAACTATTTGAACCCCCCCACACACACCGACTTAAAAGGGAGGTATGAACTCAAATAGACACCTCTACAAACACGTAAAAATGGTGATCAGACATTATTCCCAATATCACTAATCACTGGGGAGATACAAATTAAAACCAATGTGAGATATGACCTCACACCTGTCAGGGTAATTAACAATCCTGACAAAAGACCAGAGTTAGAAAAGGTGTGAAAGGAAAAGAAAATCCATTTACAGTGTTGGTAACGGATTCTTCCAAAAGTTAAAAATACAGCGGCCATGCAATCAGATAGTTCCACTGACAGATATTTAGTCAAAAGGATTGGATTGAGATGCCCTGGACTCGGGACCAGACTGCAGAATGAGACCATTGCAGAAAGTCACAACTGATCAACGTATAGAGAACAAGTGACCCAGAGGGAAAACTGCAATCACAAAATATTATATGAGAGAAATGTATTTTTAAATTTTAAAACGTATAAAGTGATTGAGGAAGATATCCTATATCAACCTCTTGTTTCCACAGCATGAACACATACAGATGAATGTACACAGCAGCACACAAGAAAACATGCATGCACATATACCACATGTACATACAAAAATGTCACACCCATACACACAAAGCACTAAGCCTCAGTTGGTACCCTAGAGCACAACTCGTAAACCCGAGGCTGAGGGACCATTGTGGAAGAGATGCTTATTATTCTCTTCTTGTTTATACAGTGTGTGATAACCACTTTCCACTACAGACTGATTACAGCCTGATGGTGACTTGACCTCTGAGGAAATACAGACAAAGGAAATAAGTTGTAAAAGAGACCAGAAAGTTAATCATTTTTCTTCTTTTTTGTTCTCCCTTCCTTCCTTCTTTCACTCTTTCTTTTTCTTCTTCTTTGCTTTTTTTGGTGTTGTTATTATTTTGATTTTTCAAGACAGGGTTTTTCTGTGTAGCCCTGGAGACCACGTTAGCCTTGAACTCAGAGATCTGTGTGGCTCTGGCTCCTGGAGTACTGGGAAGAAAGGCATGTGCCACAACTTCCTCGCTTGTCTTTCTAGTTCTAATTCTGTCATGGAAATTTTCATTTTTTTTTTGGCAGTGGATAAGTACATAAAAACATATTCGATGGTGAAAATGTAAAATTCAATGTGAAGCCTCACTGTTTCAGAATGGCTACTTCCTCTCAACATGCACCACCCAGCTTGAGCACATGAGTGTGGTGTGTGTGTGTGACTTTTATGTATACATGTGGTATGTGTACATGCATGTCTTCCTGTGTGCTGCTGTGTACATTCATGTGTATGTGCTCATGCTGTGTAAACTAGAGGTCTATATAGGATTTCTTCCTCAATCCCTTTACACTTTTTTTCATTGATAATTTTTTATATAGTATTTTATGATTATAGATTTCCCTCTCTCAACTTCTCCAAGTTCCTCCCCACCTCCCCTTCCCCTGGAATCCAGATCCTTTCTGTCTTTTGTTAGAAAGCAAACAGGCCGGGCATCTAAAGAATAATTTTAAAAGATAATGAGGTAAAAACAAGAACAAGCAAGTCAGAATAAAATGTTTATATTTTGAGAGTGGGAGTCTCACTATGCTCCCCAGGAGCAGTGACTAGTCACAGAATCATCAAACGACTGATCAACACCAGAGTTTTGATCTGCTCCATTTCTAACTGGGGCAGATCATCCCCTCTTACCTGGAGACTGCCATCCATATTCCTGCCAAACTTAGTGTGCCCATCCGATCTGCATAGAGTACTATAGCCTAGAGCTCTCGGGCTCTAGCTGTCCTCCTGCCTCAGCCTCACATGTAGCAACCACCATGCTTAGCTCCACCTTACCTTTTGAGGCGGACTATCTCAGTGACTCAGAAGGTCACTGATTCAGCTAGGTTGGATGGCTAGCAAGCTTCGGGGATCTGCTTCCCCAGCACTGGGCTCCAGGTGTGTGCTCACCCAGCTCTGTACCGTGCTTGGTAAGGATCCAAACTTGTGTCTTCATGTTTGCGTGCAACAAGCACTTTATTGACTGAGCCATTCTCCCTCTCCCCCCAGCCACATTACCTCCTAAAGGCCCCATGGTGTCTCTTCTGGATGGCATTTACAACTGTGGAAGAAAAGAATTAAAGTAGGTGAGCAATTGGAAAAGCAGCTAGTCTTCGCTTCCAGCACAGAGAGCAGTAACACACCAGGTCGGATGGAGGTTGACTTTGAGAACGAGTGTGACATGGATCCTGGTATGACAACCGCAGGATGGAATTCTGTCCCTACAATTAACTGTGAGTGGAAGTTTTGGGGTAAACTCTCGCTGTCCTGTGATCTCAGGAGAGCAGCCATATACGGCCTTAGGGAACGGCTTGCAAACAGCTGAAAAACCAACCTCATGAGAACGGGGTATGCGGCATTTGTGTCCCAAGCATACTTTTGCTTTAGACTGATTCTGATCAACCACTTTGCTTTCTAAAGATGCTTTCGTGTGCTTGTTCCAACTAAAAGGCGGTAGTTGACCATGTCAAAGATGATCTGTGCTCTAGCGATATAGCTATGTATCATCTACATATGTCTGTCTGTCTGTCTAGCTAGCCAGCTATGTGCCTGTTTTTACAATGACTATTATCTTATAACTCTAATGCTAAGGATGACACTGAGGCATGGCACCTCTGGGAAAGAGCATGGCCATCCTGTTTCAGCAGTCCTACATGGCTCTGCCTGTAGCAAACAGAGCTTCTGGGATGAGAGAGACAGGTCACTGAGGTAAGATCCTGTGACCAGAGTGCTCTCACAGATTCACTGCAGACCCTGGAGTGGAGGGTAGAGTCAAAAGACTAGATATCTGTTGGCTTTGTAGATCGGCAGTGACGTTATTGTCACCTGCGCCTCCTTTGCGCACCCCGAGAGACGTCTGTGAAAGTTAGTTATGGAAGAAACTGTTGGTTACACAATGCACTTCCCCCCACCCCTAATTTCTGTACCAAAGGATTTTTTTCACATGACATTTTTATATTTATGGTAGAAATTTCCATCAGGATCCATTCTAGTAACCACAAGTAAGACTTGCATTTGGGGTTTGGAGTCACTCATGTGGGTAAAACCCAGCATTTGTACAAGCAAAAAGCAAGGGTAGTGAGGAATGTATTCCCATTCCACTAACGGCGGAAAAATCCAGCTCATGAGATCAACATCCCCACAGAGGCGTCAGCCTGGCACTGAAGGGGCTGCGCCATGTTGCCTCAGGCAGACAGCCAAGAGCAGGTGTCTTTCCTTCAAAAGCCTGTTAGTGCATTCCATGGCCAGAATTGGACCACTTACAAATTATTCCAGGGAGCAGAGTTATTTCTCAAATTACCCACATGTGGAGATGGCTCCAAACTGGGCCATGGCCTCGTGGGATGGCTGCCACCACAGCGCTTTTCTGCTAAGCCCCAAAATGAGAATGTGCTATTAGCAGAAGAAGAATTCTCTAATTTCAAAACAAATTTTTTTTTCTCCAAAAAGAAATGATATGCATGTTTAAATCAAATCGTTTAGCAGTCCTTGGGCCCTTTATTATCTTTCTACACCCTTTTCTCAACTACAGCCTAAGAAATATTTTCACATCTGCAGACAAATTCTGAAACACTGTGATCCCTAAGATGTAATTTTAAAGATTCATTTAAGAGTTCTTTTGCTCCTTTGGGGCCACTGTGTTCCCCCCACCCCTCGCGCAAAAAACCAACAAACAAAAAATAAAACCCTTGATTAGAATCTGAAACTGCTCTCAAGGTTCCTGTATAAATGGGACCTCAATCAGTGACCAGTTCTGCCCAATGCTCCAGCCAGAAATGGCTGTTACCAGCTTTCACCCTCAGTCCTTCCAAACATATACTTTCAAATAAATATTTCCCTCTTCAAGAAAGAATGTCAGTGTTTCCCAAGGAAGCTTTTTTCCTGCATACGACGTTCTTTCAAGAAGCAGAGGATCCAAGCTTACCACAAGTGTATCTTGTGAAAGCTGGACACACTATAATTATGCATGACTTATGGAGTGCATTAGGCAGCAGTGTGCGTAAGCAAACAGAGGGGTTCTCAGCTGTGTGACTCAGGGTCTCGTGGGGAGGACCACAAGTTCCAAATAGGTAGTGAGTGCTCTGAAGAAGACAATAAAAGAACAGAGTTCTGCTTTTGCATTAGCTGAGCACACCTTAGATTTGTGGCAAAGATAGAATTTGAACAGCAGTATCATACTTATGTCCTCCTATATATGCAGACTGAGGACTTTTCTGAAAGAAAAAGTGCCTTCTTAAAGGCATTTGATGTACTTTGTTATCATTTGAAATTATTATATCCAAAAATAATATATATTATATAACATATATAGTATATATTATTCTATATAAGTAGAATTTTATTATATCACAATTTATGTGTAAAACATTAAGCATATTAAGTATTTGTAGCTCTTCTTAATAATATGCATTTAAATGTACATGTGTAGCAACAGAGAATGCATACATACATGCATGTGTATATTTGTATCTGTGTCTGAGCACCAGTTACAGCATGTATATGTGTTGCATAAATATATGTGTATTTATGTGTACTGAAAAACTGAGAGGAGATGGGGATCGCTCCTCTGTCCCAGAAGATGTATTTAGCATGTCAGAGCATTAATCATGAAACAATGGGCCTTCTCCCATACAGATCCACTTTATTTAAGGCTCAGTACAATCACTACTGTTAGGAAAATGGTTTTCTGAGGAGAATTATCCATTGGTTTAGATTATCTCATATTGTCATTCTCATTCAGAACATATTTTTTTTCCTTGTTAAACTAATGTTTCTCAACAGAGGGCAATTCTTCTTCTACTCTCGGGGGAGCACTTGGTAACATCTGGAGACACCCTGGTGTGATGTCAGCAGGTGGAAGTGCAGAGGTATTGATGGCCTCTGTGAGCCCTCTGTGAGGTCAGGATGCTTCCGATCATCACACTGCACAGATGTGCAATCACCACTGCAGTACTATTATTATGAGGGGTTGGGGAGATGGCTCCTTGAGTAACGTCCTCACACAGTCGTGAGAACCTGAGTTCAGATCCCTCGAATACAGGTAAA
Organism: Pachyuromys duprasi; assembly: GCA_028658305.1. Classification (NCBI taxonomy): domain Eukaryota; kingdom Metazoa; phylum Chordata; class Mammalia; order Rodentia; family Muridae; genus Pachyuromys; species Pachyuromys duprasi. The sequence goes on from CM053750.1 coordinate 37,854,906, forward strand.
CCCAATGTGATGAGATGGGTAACCGAGACATCTCCAGAAGTCTGAGGACATGATAGGCTGGCAGGAGACTTTGTCTCAAGTATAACAGAAGGTTAGGACTGACGCCTGGGGTTGTCCTCCAGCTTGCACACACTCACACTTGTAGAGGAATTTTAGTTTGGAACATGACTGCTCTGGCAAGAGATCACATCCAAAGACCTTCTAGGTCGGTGTGATTCAACTGGAATACAAACACACCTTTAATCCAGGAGACAGAGACAAGCAGATCTGAGTTCAAGGCCAGCCTAGTATAGAGCAAGTTTCAGGTTACAAAAACTTAGATCCAGGTGTGATGGTACATGTCTTTAATCCCAAACAATGAAGTTAAAGTTAGTTTGTAGAAGGAAGCACCCATGTTTGAAACGGATGTCTAATTGAGTGGCAGAACGAGAAGAGAGAGGAAAGGGAAGCTACTTAAGGGGAAATAGAGAGAGAGAAGAGATAGTTTCACTGGAACAGTAATAGAGAGACAGGTTGCAGAGAAAGAACAAGCTGTACTCCGGTGAAGAAGAACCAGAGAATGAGAAGGAGCCAGGAGATTAGAGCAGATTGCATGAGTAAGTTTGAGGCCAAGCAGAGCAATTCAGGGGCCAAGAGAGAAGCCAGATTGACTAAATCAGCTGGGAGAGGAGTTTAAGCCAGAACAGCTGAGTTGAACCAGCCATTTAGAGTTCAGAAAGAATTAGAAATGATGAGCTTATACAGCAGTAAGTCTCAGAGGCTGAAACCATTCTAGGCCTAGGTTAGATTGTACGGAGGCTAGAAGCTTCAGGGACTAGGCATAGGTTAGCGACGCGGAGGCAGTAAGCGTCGGAGACAACAATTAAAATACGCAAATAAAAATTACTTTTACACATACTCAAAAAAATTTTTTTAGTTGAGCTAATGTTGTTGATGCAGAAGACTTTTCTCAAAGGGAAAAAAAAGACTTTCCTCAGTAACTATACTCACAAGTACAGTCCTTTTGTTCTTGCTGCTGCTGTTGGCCTGACACAAACTAGAGTTTCCTCTTCCTCTGAGAAGGGTAAGCATCAGTTGAACAATTGCCTCCATCAGATAGGCCTGGAGGCAAGTTTGTTGGGCACTTTCTTGATCAGTTATTAATGTGGGAGGGCTGAGCTCACTGTTGAAGGTCCCCTCCTTGGGCAGGCATCCTAAGTTGTATAAAAAAGCAAAAGTTTATTGGCGTCCTGCTTAATCGTTCCCTCTGCAGTACCAGAAATGTTCACAGTTTGCTCTTTTAATTAGAAGAAAAGAGCTAATGTGTCAATTTCCTGGAGATGTCGCTGTAAGTGTCCACAAACCAGGCAGCAAGAAACAACAGAAATGAATTGTCTGTGGCTCTGAAGGCCAGGAATCCACAAAACCAAGCTCTTTGCAAGGCTCTTTCTCACGTCATGAGAGGATAGTCCTGCCTTGCCTCCTTCAGCAGGTGGGTGCACCCCACCGTGCTTTGGCTTCTAGCTGCATCACTGCCATGATTGCCTGTTTTCCTGGAGGGTTCTGGCCTTCTGGGTCATCTTTTCCTGCCTCTTATAAAGCAGTAGTCATCAGTTTATGGCTAGCAGGACTACACTGTCTCAGGGTCCTTACCCATATCTGCAGAAACTATGTTCCAGGTAAAGTCACACTCCCAAGTGCCAGTATTTTGTACATATTGACACTCAAAGTCACTGCGGCCACCCAAGTTGAAAATAAGCAAGGTATTTTCTCAAGGTAAGAAGTATGCATACCTTGACTTAGCGTATCTTGAATTAGTTTTATTATTGATGGTGTCTATTGAAGTTAAGAATAAATCAGCTCTGGCTCTAAGTCAACTAAAAATAAAAACCAGCTCTCCAGAAAATCTAGTGGTTTCGGGAATGCCAGAGAAAAATAGCAGCCTGCCTCCCAGGTAAACAGCATGGAATATTCCAGACAGTGGAGGCTTTGGGCAATTTAAAGGGTATGCTCTTCCACAAAGCCTATCTCAAGTGTCTTGTCATCATTGTCTCTTCAGGGAAGCTAAAGGAATCATGGAACTCAGATGCACTTGCAAAAGAAAATGCCTGAACATGGTCATGACTCAGGACTTATCCAAGTTCACAGTCACAGTGACTGTCATTGTCAATGCTGCACTTCTAGACCAATGTTTTATCTCTGTTGCATTATGTCAGATTTTCTTTCTTCTGCTTCAAACAAACCAGTCCTCAAAATCTTCATTCCAATGGCATAGAAAGGATGCCATTGTACACTGAATGAATTTTTTTCCTATTCTGTAAGTGGGCCTTAACAATATCCCTTCAGCAGACTTTTTCCCTCGCATTGTAGTAGAGGATGAATGTCCAAAATCAGAGAGTCATCGTGCTTCAGGTCCAACTAAGAGTCTTCATTGTGGCTCACTGGTGTTCTCACATGGCCCTCTCTCTATGTAGGTAGAGAGGGAGGGAGGGAGAGAAAAGGGAAATATATCAATACTGCTGGATTAGGACCCTATTTCTATGACTTTTTAAACCTGAATGACTTCCTGACAGTCCTATCCCCAAATATTCACTGTGAGAGCTATAGCTAGAGCTCTCCGCATGAATTAGGAAGTTGCACATGAACGTGTGTAGTTTGTCTCCCGTTACTTTATATCAATAAAGAGGATCACACATTTCAAAAGCACTTTCTGCCTTAAACTTTGCGAAAACTAGGAAGCTGAAGTTTACATAAGCTAACTGACTCTAGCCAGCCAATTGACTTCTATGAGCCCCAGTCTCTCCGTTAAATGAAGCCAATCAGAAGTTATAAGGATAAATAAGATGAAAACGCACTTTGGAAAAAGTTTGCTAACCAACGCATTCTGTTTCTCCTCTCTCTGTGTTACTTCCTCAACATCCAAGATGACTTCTGTATTGCTCACCTTCAAATACTGTCCCCAGAAAGCATCCACAGACAGCGCAAAAACTCTCGGCTTCTAATAGGGTCTAATACTGTCATATCCTCAACTGCGTATACATTAGTTGCTTGAACCCTGAGGAATGGAAACTGCCTAACATGGCAACTGTTCTCATGTGCACTAGCTTGACAAGAGGAGAATCAGCTTTTCTTGTAGTAAGCCGTCTTGTTCTAAAACAGACTCATGATTATTCATGGTGCCAGCCAATGGCTTGTGCATTTTTGAACAAGAAAACACAATAAATAGTATAGGTTGGGATGGATGCAGATTCATGCAGAGTTTCTCACTGAAACTCCTAATATCAAATATAAAAACTCCATCCTTCCATTTGAGATATCAAGAATTTGGCAAATGTAGAAAGTACAATGAGGTACTGGGGAGATGGCTCAGTCTGTAAAGTGATTGCGATGCAAACGTGAGGGTTTGCATTCTCAGTGCCCACATAGAACGCCAGGCACAGCAGTGAACCTCATGTTAGTGGGAGATGAAGGCAGGTGGATAGATTCCATCACATCAAGGTTGATAGAAACTCATCAACCAACACAGCAACCAAATCAGTGAGCTCCAGGTTGAGTGAGAAATTCTGTCACAGAGAATATATGGTCGAGAGTGATAGAGGAAGAAATCCTGTGTCAGCCTCTGGCTCTCTCTCTCTCTCTCTCTCTCTCTCTCACACACACACACACACACACAGTGAAAATGATTATCAACAATGATATACATTCCTAGATTATTCTAAATATAGACTTTAAAAAAAAAGATCTTCTTGATGGCTAACTCTTTGACCCTCCCCCATACAAGCCGGGGAGTGACAGACTGGCTAGATCCCAGGGGAGGACATTGCAGCCAGCCCTGAGGAGACAGGATGAGCTGGGGTTGGATGGAAGGGGAGGAGGTCCTCCCCTGTTGGTGGACTTGGAGGGGGCAGGGAGGAGGGAGATGAGGGAGGGAGTGGGAGGGAATGAGGGAGGAGGCTATGCCTGGGATGCAAAGTACTTAACCTGTGACTGATATAAAAATAAATAAATTAATTTTAAAAAAAGGAAAAAAAAAAGAAAAAAAAACAAAAGATCTTCAAAACTTTTAAACCTTTATGTTTCCTCATAAGCCCCAGGAACTTTTATTGGTATGAGAATAGTGATATTAGTATGATATATATATATATGTATCAGAGATAAATACCTAGAGGAAAAATGTTATAGGTCTGTTGTCACCTTTCAAGTATTTCAAAAGTGGAGTGAGCATGCTCTCCTTCAGTCATAATGAAACCTGTTATTTTTTAATATTATCTAAAGCTTGAATAAAAAAAATATTAAACTAGTGGTTTGTCCTCCCAACAAACTTAGTCATCTCCCAGCAAACTTAATCAACTTATGTATCATCAAGCTATAATACATCCTTTGGGGTTCCTTACTGTCTATATTTCTCTTCCTTAGTGATGTCTAAAAATTCGTAACTCACACATCTGGGAAACAAACATTATCACTGCTTTATCCAATAGCGTGTGGAAGTGTATGCATGGTGAAAGTAAAAAGATACAGGGAGGAATGCAATCGCACATCTGTTTAGAAAGACCCTCTGTTCTCCCCTCTGCCGCTGTGAGTACACGTTAATTAATGGGATAATCAGAACAACATGAATTCAACCTAGCTTGAGAACTGAGAAATACAGTCTTTGGAATAAGATGGGCCAGTTGGATTTCAATAGGTAGCATTTATCTTGTGAGCCAGGGTATACCTTCAGGAGAACTTGGTCCAGAAGCCATCAACATTAAAAGCAGAATTTCGGTGGAACAGAGAACACCAGGAAACAAGCATATAAATTCTATACATAAAAGAGTTGCCAAAAGATTATAAATTTCTCCCCGCCCCAGGGCCAGTGTTTTTAAAGCTAGAATAGTTTGTTGTGGGTTTTTGTTGGTTGGTTTATTTTCTTTATTTCTCTTTTTTTTCTTTTTAGTCACTTCCTCCTACTTTCTTCCCCAAGATAAAATACAGGAAGCCCGATTCAGAGCAGCTAGTAAATTTGGTCGTTTTAAGAGGCCCACACTTCCCCTCCTCTATCCGCTCAGCACAATTCTTGTTTCCCCACCCCCATTCAGGGGTATGGCAGCCAGCTAGAGGACAAAAGTGACCTTGGGTTTAAGCGGAGGGTTTAGCCTTCCTGGGGGGCTCTTATTCATATGAAGCTTCCTGTCTTACTACTCCTGTGAATGGTGTAAGTGTGTGAGGAGCCAAAACACCAGGAAAGCAAATCTGTCACACACTGGCGCCCCTCCCCAGACTCCTGGGACACCATCTTGCCTCTGGAAGCTATTAGTCATCATCCTCCAGTTTGCAGTTATCACAATAAATTTATTATTTTATTTGACAAATAAGTCTGCAATTGACCTTTCAAGATTAGAGAATTTAGAAACATGCGAGGTTAGAAAAGATGCTAACCCTCATGACAGAAACGACGACTGAGCCTCACCTTATAGGACGAAGACAAATGAGGTGTGTGTAAGTGGTGGGCACATCTGTGACTGCTCACACGCTCACACAAAATTATCCTGGGAGTCCAGGGGAGAAAATGTGTGGTTTCCACCCTGCGGATGGTGGAGCCTGAGACAAAAGGGCAGTGTAGTCAGTGGACAGCACCACAATTTTAGGAAACATTGAAAATTGCAGATAGACTACTTTCCTGTTAATAAAGAAATAAGTGTTTCTTTTTTAAAAAAATGTATGAGAAAAAAAATCGCCCTGCTCTGGAAATAGCTCGCTATTAACACCTGGCTCCATGGCTTTCTGGATATTCAGATATATTGGCCCCAATAAATCTCACTCTAAAAAGACCAAATCTGTTACCACCAACTCTACTGTAGAAAGTTAGGGTAGAAAAGGTCAGAGAGCCCAATTTGAATAGGCTTAAGTGAGAAAGGATACTGGTCCTGAGGCTTAACAAAGCCTCCGAAGGTCTGGAATGTTTGCCATTCTGCTTTCCCACCTCCAGGCTCATGTGTTGAAATCCCACTTCTGAGGGATTAGAAGGTGATGTTTTTAGGTCTTTAGATGGTGATTAGGATATGGGGTTGGGAGCCTCAGGAATGGGTTGAGTGCTGCTGGTCCTTTCCACCTCCTCAAGGAATAGTGAAAATGTGGCCATGTGGGAAGCAGGCCCACCTGAGACCCACTCACCTTGGACTGCCCAACATCTAGATCTAGAAAAAGTAGATTTCTGTTGCTTCCAAGACATTTGTCATAGCCATCCGAACATCTGGTATGCTGTCCCACATATTCTTTCTTGATAAGGGCTCCCCTGGCAGTTAGGTAGGTAGACACAGAGGTAAGATGAGTAAGGAGAGAAACTTCATCAGATGCACCTACAGAAGAGAAGGGACTGGTTCCAGGGGGCTTGTGTGGTTGTCTTCAAACACACTAATTTGGCCAGGAGAGACAAAGAGCTCTGGAATGCAAGATGCTTGGGAAATGAAAATGTTTCTTGCGTCTCTAAAGGCGACTTGGATGAGCTGTTCCCCAGAGGTCTAGAGCATTTGTAGGCTTTGTTTCCAGTTGGTGGCTGTTTAGAGGGATTTAGGAGGTGTGGCCTTACTGAGGGAAAAAATGGCACCTAGAGGGGCTGTGGTGAGGTTACAAGCTCCTGGGACTGCTCCCAGTGTCTGTCATGTGAGCCCTCAGAGAAGGACTGCTGGCCTAACCAGAATCACTGATACTAAGTCCATGTTGACTTGAGCCCCAGCGACGTAATAAAAACACAGTTCTACCCACTGCAAGGCATGAATCTTGTTCTTTCCAGTAAAGAAAACAAAGGGTCTATTATAGATTAATGATATGTAAGATGACTTGATTTTGTTGGTGTCTCTGGAGGACAAACCACCAGTTTACTATTTTTTTATTAAATTCTTTATTAGTATACAAAATGACGGGTTTCGTTATCACAGTTCCATACACACGGATCCCTATCTTCAGCTCTGATTCCCTTCTGCCATCCAAAGTGGTCTTGATCAAGCTATTCATACTTTCCAAGCCTTGGTTTATCTACAAAATAGGTACAAGGACAAGAGCAAAGACTGAATCAGCATATCTCTTGGCTGCCAGATGTTGCTTATTATTTTATTTGTATAACATGACATTTGAACAATTCTAATAGGAAGAACTCTCTCAATTCTCACAGAGAAAGAAAATATTCCCCAGTTGTCCTTCCTACTCCAGACAAGTGGAATTCAGTAGTTGGAAGGCAAGCCCCACAGCTTAAACGCAGTATTCATTGTTGAGCATAAATGCTCACACTTGAGTCCATGAGCGAAGGCACTAAAGAGCCCTCAACAGATGTCCCAAGGCCCGGTGACTTCATTGCTTTGGCAGTGAAGTGAGCTGATTGCTCCCTGAGCCTGTATTTTTGGATATTGAAGTTGGCCAGCTCAGTTGTAGATGTATTGTGCCCAGAATCTGGGGAACAATGTAGGTTTTACAGCCTACAATAGATGCTAAGCTGGATGGTGGAGACTGTAGAAGCCCTGGACTAATTTGAAAGAGCCAGCAATCTCCAACTTATTAACAGAACTAGGTTCCCAAGATTTTGTCAGTTGGAGAGAACTCTTTGTAAAAATTAAGACATTCCTTCCCCGAAGCATACTCTAAAAGACAAGCAGACTAAACAATGGTGACACAGGACCAACTCTCTCCTTGCCAGGTAAAAGGGTCTGAGGGCTAAGTCTAACTTCCGTGCTAACTGACATCTGTTAGCAGGGATGCTGCACTGTTTGTTAATGGGAGGGAGAGCCCTGCTTCACACTGATTTTCAGTTTTAACATGAGTTTAAACAGTTCCTGGGCACAGCCCTCCTTTCAAACCACTGGAAACAGCTCAGGGAAGACAATAAGATTAAGAATCTCAGAAGCTCTTGCCCCCTCTTCTCTGCACGCATTTTGACGCTGCGCCAGTTGCTAAGTGCACAAACTTTTGGCAGAGCAAATCACTTTGATATAGTTTTCCCAGGGTTCAAAAATGGAAAGATTAAAACAAAGAACTTGTGACTTCAGGGGAAGCAAAGGTAGCCAGAAATGTCTGAGGCAGGTAGCTCATCTTTGCATCTTCTACTAAAGGGAAGGCTACCACTGTGGGATGACTTCGCCTGGTCAGTGGCTTCTGAGACAGCAGGTTTGAGGCCTGCGGGCATTGGCTGGGCCGGCTTGCAAGCCTTCGAAGGTGAAGCAGAGGGCAGCTTCTGCTAGCAAAGGTTGACATGCCAGGCTTTTGTTTAATTTGGCAACGTCCCCCATTTTGGAAAAGCATTACTCGGCTCAAACTGGTTCTTCAAAGGCATTTGGGTTTTCTGTAGGGATATTTCTCAATGAATGTAGTCAGACAGAAAAAAAATAATAATTGGTGATTTTCTTTTGATTTTATTGGAACAAACAGGATTTATCTAAATAAAACCTTTCACTCACTACATCCCAGCTATCTTGGTCATGGGGTCATTCTTTCAAGGACTACGGTTTTCATAATCTAGATTCAAGTGCTGACGAACAAATGGTATGTAAAGAGGATGAGTTTAAATATTAGCCATGTCCCTCTTTCTGAAACAAGGTGACATTTCCAGGCCTCCCCATCTGAATAAAAGAAACTGCAAGCACAGTGACAAGTTTTGGATGGTGTATGTCTCTGGATATTTTCCAAGAATTTGAGACGTAGGAAATAAAATTCTTCTGGTTTTGATGGACTAGGACTGAGGCCAAGAAAGTAACAGCATAAGTCACAGGCCACCCTGCTGGTGTACCTACTGGTGACATCATAATTGGAACTGAGTTTGAAGCCTCACAGGAGCTCAGTGATCATTCTCACTAATTTCTCAGTCAACCTGATTGTTTTCTTCCCACTCTCTGCCAATTTGGGAAGACACAGAGCATTGCCTCGCCTCATGGAAATGCGCAGCATCTGCGCTCCATAGATTGAAGGTGAGAGAAAAGGAAGACTGCGCCTGGTGTCTGTTCCTACACTGTAGGTGAGCAGGTCAAATAGAGGTACCGACTGGCACAGGCTGACCTTGCTCAGATGCACCCCTGAAGTGACGCACCATACTCAAGACTGGCCCATCTCTGCACACTCAACATAATGTTCATTTTCTTAACTGGCCTAGAGTCACCAGCTTCTAGAGACTGTGTTGAAACAATTGCCCCACGAGACCCATTTGGAATGCAATTTAATTAGAATTTATTAATAGTTTAGTAATATTTCTCATATTATTATACCTCTTAAAACTGGAGCCTAGCTAGTCAATCATTTCTCTGGAGGAAAGGGGTACATGGGGATCATGTGTTAAGAGCAGTGTGGCGAGTGCAATGTCATATGATGCTAGTATGAAACAGTGATAAACTCGTGTTTCTAGGAGTAGTTCTCAAAGAAAACAGGAGGAAAAATCACAGGCCCAGAAAGGGAAAACGTCCCAAATTAAGCTGATAGTCTTTTGCTGCTTTTCTTTTTTTAATATGTGGTGGTGGTGGTGGTGGTGTGTGTGTGCGCGTGCGTGCGTGTGTGCGTGCGTTCGTGTGTGTGTGTGTGTGTGTGCAGGTTTTCACATACACACACACCCAGACACACATGAAGAGGCTAAGGGAGGACATCAGATGTCTTTATCACTCTTTATCCTGTATTTTGAGACAGGGTCTCTCACTGACACAGACACCCAAGGTTTCGTTTTGGATTGTTGGTCAGTGAGCTACCACAAAGCTCTACTCACCTGTGCTGGACTCATTGACACACATGGTTATGCTTAGCTTTTAGGTAGGTGCTAGAATCTGAACTCAAGTTCTCTTGTTCTCCCAATAAGCACTCTTACCCCCAAGACCAGTGGCTCTCAACCTTCCTAATGCTGCAAACCCTCACTACAGTTCCTTATGCTGTGGGGAACCCTTAATCATAAAATTGTCCTGTTGCTACTTCACAACTGTAACTTTGCTGCTGTTATGTTTCATACTGTAAATACCTGATATACAGAATATCTAAGATGCAAACCCAAAGGGGTCATGAACCACATGTTGAGAACCACTAAACCAGACCATCTCCCCCCCCCCCTTTTTCTGGAATTCAGATAAATCACCACTAACCTTTAATGACAATAAAATAATCTCCCGAAACATATAAAGCATTCCATAAATAGAATCTAGCATGTCTTTCCTGCAAAGCAACATGCCACAAAGTGATCTGATGGTGCCAACAATCCCAGGGAAACGTAAGAGGCAGCCTGCATTTTCTCTGGGCCACAGGGCACTAAGTGCTTCGTGGGCAGCCTACAAATTAGATTCCACACAGAAGACTTGGTTCTGCTGATGATCAGATGTCTACCTTGTCCAGAGTGTGTGTTGTTCATGTCCGTCTTCATTTCGTTAATGAACAAATTAGCCGCGTTATTACATTTTCACATATATGTGTATGTTTTCGTTGTTCTTTATTCTTATTCATTCTCCAGGTCTCTCTCATCCCCTCTGTGTTCACTTGTAGAAAGCGATATTTCCCAGCCCAGATTAAATATTTGTGACCACAACTACCACATGTACTGTATGCCACACTCTTTTGCTACCAATCAAGGGCAGAGAGGTGTGTGCTTCAGCTACTAGTGGTTCACGTGTCCATCAAGCTTCATTACCAAGGGAACACCTTTGGTTAATAATGAAAGGTAGAGGATTCCAGAGCTCCTCTTCCATCCACAAAGGTACAAGAGGTGACCCAGGCCAGAATCTACTAAAAGGCTGGAATAAACAGACCTGAGCCCATGAGGCAACCCAGCCAGAATAGTAAGAGGGGTTTTCATAGAAGGGATAATTCTTGAAAGCCAAGTGCATAATTTGGGTAATTCAACTTCTCCATCAACTTTTCTAATATCTAAAAGATACCGCAGAATACTACCAGATAAATATAAAAAAAAATAACAATCCCCCCACTCTTTTTTTCCCCCTTAGGGTAAACAAACTTAATCATGGGAAGTTCTGCTTGGTGACAATGAAAGCAATTATTAATATTTATCATGCACTTGAGGTTTTACTACATGTATCCTAGCAAAAGCTAAAAGAGCCCCCCAGCCGTTACATGAGTTAAGCACTTATGACTAACTCCAGCAGACATTAGGGTGAGGAAACTGGGCAAGGTGTTTCACTTCTGTTTGCCTAGAGTTTACACAGCTTGTAAGTAGAAGAGCTATTGCCTAAGCCCAGGAAATCTGGCCCCACAGCTGGCCTGCTTAACTGCTCAGCGCTATGCCTCCTCAAAATTTTACACTATAAATACTTGTGTAATTTGGCCTGACCCATTATAGCCATTAATATTACCTCCATAAACTCGATTGCTGTGCCAGTGTTTCTTTCTCCTTTTTCTTTTGAGAAAAAGAAGGAAAGTGTAAAATTAGAATAGCCCCCCGGCTCTGCTTCCCAGTGAATGACTTTATTATCATGTCAGCCAAGATTGAAATAGCCATTTCAAGAAAAAAGTCCCCACCACCCACATCACCTTCATTGTTAATATTTATAACATGTGGGGAAAGGGTTTAGAACTCGGCTTCATTGTTCCAACACAAATTCAAATTCTTCCAAATTGGCTAAGAGGTCGTATTCATAAGATCCATTCCTCAGTCATAGGCCTCTTGCCAGCGTGTCAGACAGAGTCGCAAAATCTGAATGTTATCAGAGAATCTCTTGGCTGCCTAGGAAGACCCAAGTGTCAAGTGGCCTCCTATGATATATCTCCAAAGTATATAACTCCCTCACATCTGGATGGTCACTGTGAAGAAGAAAGGCCAACCTAGAGGGTCTGTTCGTATTCTATGAAAGTTATCAATTTCAACATAATGCAGAGGAGCCCAAACCCGTACCTCCAGAAATATGTAGCAGTAATTCTTTAGCACTAGTACTTAAGTTTATGGATATGAAACCCAAAATTTGGGTTTTGATTAAAACGGTAAGAGTGAATTTTTTCCAACTCTTCTGTTTCTCAAAGATGTTTCCTGAGAATAAAAACAAGCCAGTATCCAGAAGGATTAATCAATAATCAATCACTGCGAAACCGTAAGAAACAGTAACCAAAGAATAGGATGCTTTCCTGCCCTTCTTTCTCTGTGTATCCCAAAGAATAACATCAAAGGGGGTTCTGTTTCAGGAGTAAAGACCCTTCATTTTCTCATTAATCTTCCAGTGTCTAGATGTACAGGAAGTATGGAACTTCTTCTGTCCTGCCTTCCAAAACCATATGCAAGGAGAAGCAAGCTGCCCTGCCAATAGCCTCAGTAGATGATTCCATTGACAGCCTTTTGTGTAATATTTACTTACTCCCATGTGCTCTTCCACTGCCCATCTCATAAATTGTGAGGATACATATGTAGATACATATATGTATATATAGCCTCGCATTTTCAATCACCTACCCTATATGTCAAATATCTCTCACTTTAATCTTGGAGAAAGACACACTGTCCTTTTTAAAAACACAGACAAAAAGGAAGTAGTTACAGGATGCTACTCTTCAGATAGAATCCCAAGACACTAAAATAATAGAGATAACACCAAGTCGACTGCCTACCTAATCGGTATTTTGCAGTTTAAAATCTGTTTTCTTCCACATGCCTCATCTTATTAAACATTTCCTGTTTGTCTTCTACTTGTATTGTCTTCTATGTGAAGTTAAATTGACAAATATATCATAACCTCATGCTAAGGAATATCTGATTGGGCAGCACATCCACCTACTCCCCATTATATGATAAGCGACTCAGGCTCATAGTACACAATTGTTTCAACATGAACAAATCTACTACAAGCTTCTTAATTTCTATCTTTTAAATCATCTTGCTGAAAACCAAAGAAGAATCTTAAGTAATATGGCTTGGGTCTGTAATCCCATTGAGTATAAATATATAGGCATGCATGTTCTTTATTACAAGAATGCACCGCTTACTACAATCTCCACGGGGCCTGACAGTAGGACACGGAGCTTCTTCAGCAGTGGGGATGTCACTAGCTGCAAACTGGTGCCACACAAATGTTTTCACTGTGGACTATGTCTCCAGCTGACTTCCACTCTGCTTCTGAATGGGCCTGCCATCAGCACGATGCCCGAGACAGTTCCCCTCATGTCTAGGCACTTAGCTCTAAGGATTTGAACAAACACTGTCTGAGCACAGCCACCATTATCCCAATACAGTCTTAACCCTAGCATGGACACAGCACCTCTGTCCCTCATTCTTTTAACCAAAGCAGTCGCAGGTTCAGTCGCAGGTCATGGCAGAGTAAAGCTCCAAGCAGAAGGATGGAGAAATTGTGTTTGTAGTCATCTTTCACCTGTAGAACCTTTGGTCTGTGTTCAGGAAGAAATGAAGCAGCCAAAGAGGACTACATTAGCACAGGTAACTGTGTTCACTGGGACAGGATAGAATGGGACAGGGTAAATGGGTCTGCAGAGCAGTGACTGGTGAGACGCACCTAGCTTAGTTGTGCCTCTGGCTGCTTTGGCCTAAAACTACTCTTCAGACTCACTTCCAGCCTCTGTATAGCATAGAAATGTGAAATAGATTCTGTTTCTTTAATTAAACAATGGATAGATTTGTGTGTGTGTGTGAGTGCACATGTGTAAGGGTTTGTGCACACATTCGTGTATGTGTGAGTAATAGGTATACATGCACCTGGGTATGCATGTAAGCCTATGTGCATACATGTGTGTGGATGCCTGTGTGTGCATTGCATGTGGGTGAGCATGTATTGTCTGAGTTCGTACATGTATGATGCATGTCTATATGCATGTATATGTGCACACACGTGTGTGTGTGTGTAGGAGAGAGAGACGGAGATGGAGGAGGGGGGGAGAGAACTCAGGTCATCAAGCGTGGCCGAAGTGCTCTTGCCCTTAGAGCCGTCACACAACTCCCCTTCCCAGCCTCTTTATACTGCAGGGTTGAGTGGGTACACAGACACAAGCACAGGAAGCCACGATTCTCTTTACCTGCTTCACTTTTGCACTTGCTGTTTTATATTCCCAACTGACTTGAGAGGAGAATCTGAAAACCCGCTGATAGTCATTGGCTTCACCTTGGGGAGTTTTTAAAATCTACGTTCCCATGCTATGTTCCAGGCTGTGAAACTATGAATCAGTGTCTTTGAATGATGTGTGTGTGTGTGTATGTGTGTGTGTGTGTGTACACGAACCCCACAGAGCCCACCATGTGATTCATATCTTTACTGTTTTGATAGGAACCACACTTAAAAATGTTTATTGTTTAAAGGTTATCATGGTGTTTTTATCATTTTCAAGTCCTCATCTATAAAACTAATATATGTAGAAAGTAGTTTTCCTCATAACTGATTGGTTTACCCAGTTGCCAAAGTTACCTGCCTATAGCATTTTGACTAAAGGTAAATATAGCCCGTTCCAAATGCTTTGCTATTGCTATCACCTCCCTTAAGTAGTGGTGAGCTAATTGTGATGGAAAACCGATGCACATCACAGCTGTTGTGCAGCTCATCCTAGGCCAGGGCTGCCGACTTCTCTCCAGAGCCTGGGCTTGCTTAGACCAGTTGAGAAGGACCTAACTGCCATCCTGTCGGAACCACATGCAGGCATGAACTGGTAGCTAACAGCAACTCTGTGCTCAGCGTGCTGAATCCCGGCTCACGGTGCTGCCAAATCCAGGCACCCAAGGAGAACATAAAAACCAGTAGGGCCGGCGTCAGGCCAGCACTGTGCTTGCCAGCAGAAAAAGAGAGCTCAGGAGAAGCAAATCCCATATCCCCATCTGACACAGTGTTTGGCCTGCTGGAGTGAGAGTCACGTTGAGCTGGGATGTTGAGCGGTCAACAGATGCATGTTATCTGGGGACTAATGTGAACACCATCTTTCAGTGCCTCAGTTTCCCCCCAATACAAAATAATATCTGAGGCCTAATTACTCCTGAGGATGCTATGGGGATGAGTAAGATAACATCTGAAATGTCTGAGAATAATGTCTGAGAGCTGTATAAAGCTAAGGTATCACAAATGTCTTCTCCAGGCTAATAGGTAGGAGTTAAAGCCACACTCCTACTCACTTGAGGGATGAGACAGCAAAGGTAGCCTGCTTAATGATTCAGACATGTACCAACCTTAACATGTTATACTTTGGATGCTGGCATTTTAAGACAACACAGTGCAGAACATCATCAATTAGGATAACAATAATAACAATAGTTCTTCCTGCTTCTCAGAAGCTGGCCTTGCTGAGCAAGCTGTTTCCCATAGACTGTTAGACAGCAGGCAGCAAAGTTTCTTCCTCGGCTGACAGCCATTACTACAAAGCCATGCATTTTTTTTTTTCAAAGTAGCCTATGGTGACACGGCAACCCAGACATATGGTGTCATTATTCAGCCGACACAAATTTGACACTTAAGGGAATTTATTATATTTTGCTTTGCTCCTGGTGCCTGAGAGGCTCTGCCACTGTCTCCTCATAGAGCTTGTCACAGATGTTGATGCATTTTCCTCCTCCACAGCCAGGTTTTACTTCGGAAACTGATACAACTTCATGATAGAATTTCTAGATGAATTATTCACGCATTGCATGGTTTCTGCACACCGGGGCCTGAAGAAATCCACACGATTTCATCAACAGCCTTCCTAATCCTCTTTCACTAAGCATTCTCTCCTGCTTTTAACTATTTCATTTATTGCCTTGGTAATCACAATGTTTTGTATAAAGTATTTCATAGCTGATAGCTTTCTTAAAATACGTCCACAGTATTTCACATCAATGTACAGTAAAGCTACTGAGGCCATGAGATGAAACTGATCCAGTCCAACAGGAATAAACCATATGGGCCAAATTCTCATCAGCTCAGCTTTTGCTCACTTACAAAAAAAAAAAAAAAAAAAGAGAGAAACCTGAAGTCAATTCTACTTGCAATGATTTATAGAACAATTCCTGAGCTATCTCAATGTTTGTTGTTTTAGACAGAACGGGTCTCTCTTAATGCTAATACCATGTGTGGAGATGGGTTTTTAATTGAAAAGAATTTCCAACATGATGGAAAAGAGTTGGATGAACTCATCACTAGCCTCGGAGTAAAGATTAATGTAACAAAAACACATCAAGCTGCTTTAATACCTAGAGAAGCTGGACGGAAACCTCGAATGACATTATGGGCTGTGGAATACAGGAGTGAATAACCTTAACAGGACACAGTAAGCCCACTGAAGAATTAAGAACCATAATTACAGTTTTTAAAGCACCCTGCCCTGGTGACCTTTAAGATTTAAGACTTTGCCTCGGGGTCATTTCATGACCTAGTTTTTGTTTGGTTTTCTTTCATCATATTTTTTTAAACTCCCAACTGAAATAAATTTTTGACATCATTCAGTCAAATCCAAGTGTCTGGAAAGTTCAGCTCTTCCCTCTCTCTGACTTCTTTGTACTTTAATGAAATGCTCCAGGACACGTTTTCGAATGAGAAAGCTCCTTTAGAATTCACTTTCCATTTACACTGCACTGACATCCTGACTTGTTCCTAGAACAGATGGCAGAAGAATTGCACAAAAGCACAAAGGGAGATGAAATTCTAGCTAATGATTATTATTATTTGAGTAAATATAGGCTAACTGCAGCCGACTTCATTCATGAAGCTTTGAGGCCCATCCATGCATAACTTCACCATTTGTTGTCGATGGTCCCAGTCTTGTTCAAATCTCTAAGATCCTCTACCTCAGTCATGTTTGTCTACAAGTATCCACATGCCTGAGTTTACCCCCTGACTGCTTTGAAATATGTCTCCTCTTCAAACTGCGTGGTGTTTCTCTGTCCTAGTCCAAGATCCACACTGTTTGTGGAGATACTTATGAAATCTGGTCCTATCTCACCTTCCAGCCTCAAAAATGGCCACACATACCTGCTCTTCATCTTCCTCTCTTTAAAAATCTTTAGTACCTTTCCTTTAGAATTAGGTGAGACAGATAATAGATACATGATAGATTGATGGATTGGTGAGTAGGAAGGTTAGTCTTCTAACATGTAAAAATTGAATCTCCATAATAGTTGTGCAGGACAATAGCTCTCATTTCCCCTTTTCATAGATAAAGACAGAAGTTAAAACATTTGTTCAAGGTCATCTGGACAGAAAATGATGGAGCAGATGTTTTAACCCGGCCTTTGCTCCGCCAGCATAACATGTGGCCACATCCTAGAATAAGTAACCCCATGTGGTATTTTATAGTTTTAAATATTTTTTAATTTACTTCTGATTTGTTCCTGATTAGCCCTAAATTAATTTCATTTTATCACAGTAAGGAATAAGAATCCCTCTTTATACACACTACTTTCCTGTGCCTATATGTTTCCATGCTCCATTGCTTGTGATGTTTCTGTCACCTGGCCTGCTTCCCATTTCCTTATCTTCGACACACATATATCAGGACATATAAATCATAACATTTAGCAATGTAACACATAAATTTCTTGCAGACCTTGACACAGCTCCTTGAGGAAAGCTTTTTCCAGCTCATAGCAATCTCCTCTTTCTTTGCCCTCTCAACATACATGGAAAAACAAGCCAATTGACTATTCTTTCATCCCCAAACCTCCTCAAACAACTCCTCCTCCTCCTCCTCTTCTTCTTTTTGAAGCTGGTTCTTACAGGTAGAACTTCAGGCTGTGTCAACTGTGTGCTCATAATGACCTAGGAGGCTGGATGGTGGATGATTATCATACCCCACCTCACAAAATTGCCTCTCCCCACACCATCAGAGTACAAGTTCCTCAAAGGCAGAGCCTTCCAAACCTCTCCCTGTGTTAGAAGAACCTGTGCTCGTTAGTTTGTGCCAGTTTGACCCAGACTAGAGTCATCTGGGAAGAGGAAATTTCAATAGAAGAATTGTCTCCCTAAGATTGGCCTAAGGCATGTCTATAATGTATTTTCTTGAGGAATGAGTCACCTAGGGGAGGGCCCAGCCCATTCCAGCCCTGGTCAGGTAGTCTCGTGTTGTATAAGAAACCAAGCTGAATAAACCCTGAGAAGAACCTGGTAAACATTGTTTCTCCAGCTCAAGCCTTAGCTTCCCTTGATGATGGATGCAACCTCTAAGCCAGTAAACCATTTCCTCTTCAGGTTGTGTTTGGTCAGAATGTTTTACCACAACAACCAAAAAGCAAATGCATATGGCACTAGATATTTTCTTTCATCCATCCATCCATCCATCCATCCATCCATCCATCATTTATTCAAGATAGTCTCTCAACACTGTCTATGCTGGTCTTGAGCTTCTAGGCACAAGACAGCTTCCTGCTTCAGCCTCCTAAGCAATGCCAACTATGGACCCATGCCAGCAACAGAAAATTTTAATACATTCACATACAGTTCCCTTCTGCTTCTTAGTTGCTGGCTGTATCTGTTTTATTTTCAAACAGTATTGTAATTCAGCAAAAACAGGCCTTGCTTCTCTTTTCCTTGCAGTTTTTTTTTAAATCACACCAAGCACAATACAATACTATACAATCAATCCTCCACTAAATGTTTGCTGTGTGAATGGGTGAGTTATTAAAATTACCACAGGAAATGAAGATCTGTGGCCTGAATTGCCAAGTGTTAAAAATGGCACCACTCAAAAATATATAGTCAACCACACATTAAAAAGTACTAAGAATAACCCAATATTTCTTGTACGGAATGGTTGCATTTTCTTCTGAGAATCCATATGTTAAAGTCTCTCTCTGTGTTTCCCATGTGAGCACTTAAACCCAGGGCTCACGGTGTACCTGGCTTCAAACCAAGTACATTAGTTATTTTGGAACTGCAGAATTAATAGTCATTCTCCCACTTGCAGATCTACCTCAAATAAAATTATATTTCATTTGGATTAAGGGTTATAACTCATAAACCCAGCTTCAGGGAGCTCCACCAACATGGGCCTGGAACATGCATCCCACCGCTGGGCGTCCAGAGTGCACGCGGTTATAAGGACCTGGCCGTCCTGCTACGCAGAATGTGAGCAGAGAAATAGGCCTTTTCCTTACGCTGTAACTAAGACTGTGATGACAAGAGGACTCTGAGGCTACAGGCCAAAGCCATGGACAAATACTGGAAAATGTTTTGATGATTCAGAGGTGAAACTGAAACTTCAGAACAGAGGTACAATATATAGTTATCAAATGTCTCCGGACTGTAAAAATGAACAATGGACTGCTGGAAGTTAGTTTTATGTAAAACTAAGTCTATCTTACTATTTCTACTAAAAAATAAGCCTATTGTTAACAACTCTCTCTCTCTCTCTCTCTCTCTCTCTGTGTGTGTGTGTGTGTGTGTGTATGTGTGACATGTGTGTAGAGGCTAGCGGTTAATGCCATGTGTTTTAGCCTGTCTCTCATTATCACACCTTTTTGAGACAGATTCTGTCACTGAACCTGGAGCTTTGTGATCCCACAAGGCTGGAGAACCAGTGAGCTATCTCTGCCTCCTGATACTAGAGTCACAGATACATGTTGCCATATTCAGCTTTTGGAGGGTGGTTGGCGATCTGAATCCGGGTCCCTTAGCAAACATTTATCTCATTGAGTCATCTCCTATCCTGACTATTATCTTAAAATAGAAAAAGGATAGACAAGAAACCATACATATATTTTGAATCATACATACTATAGTATGGAATACTATTCATGTCTAGAGAAAAATGAAATCATGGAAACTAGGAAAGACTGTCTTGAGTAAAATAACCCAAATCCAGAAAGATGAATATCTCATGTTCTCTTTCACCTGTAGTTCCTAGCTCAGGGTAGTTGTACCCTGTATCGAGAAAATGTCTCTTTGTCACAGCCAGAGACCATTGCAGAAAACTGCAGAGTTGTGGCTCTGGTCCAAACTGATACAACCACAATACAGTTAAGGCTCAGAGACCATTGCAGAGGCGAGGGTGGAAAGATTGTAAGAGCCAGAGGAACAGAGAGTCTCGAGAAATATCAGAGAAGCTGCACACATGAAGGCTTTCACCACCCTGGCTGCCTAAACATGGTCTGAACAAGGACAGCACTAACAGACATGCGAGACATGCGAAGCTCATGAGACTTAGCCCTAGACAGAGAACTGCAAGTAACTAAGAAATGCTGAGGGGGGAGAGAAACAGTCTAACCCTGCCCCCCAAAAGAGAGCCCATGGATTTAAAAGAGAGGGTTATGTGGAGGGTTAGAGGGAGAGAATAGATAATTATATTATAATTTCAGAAAACATGATTTAAAAAAATTTTTTTTAAGGAAACCATTTTTTTCAAGTACTAAGGGATGCTCAGCCCAAGCAATATGACATGACAATAAGTTGGAAGGCCATGGTTTCAGAAACAAACCTGCCAGACTGGAAGGAGATAGAAAAGAAATATAATTTTCAAATAGTTTTCTTTCTTTCTAAAAATTTAATTATTTACTATTTCATATGTTACATCTCAAGCGCAGTTTTCCTTCCTCCTCTCATATCAGCTCTTCTCCCAATCCACTCCTCCTCCATTTCCCTTCAGAAAAAGTCAGGCCTCCAAGATACAGCAATCAAGCATGCATATCGCATTGTGGTAGGATGACGCACATCCTCTGAGGCAGAAAGAAAGAGTCCCAAGAGCAGACAACAGAGTCAGAGACAGCCCCTGCTCCTACTGTTAGGAGTCTTACAAGAAGACAAAGCTACACATCTGTAACATATATACAGAGGGCCTAAGTCAGACCCATTCAGGTTTCCTGGTGGGTTCAGTCTCTGTGAGCCCCTATAAACCCAGGTTTTCTTGTAGTGTCCTTGAACTCTCTGGCTCCTTTAATTCTTCCTCCCCCTCTTTCACAGGATTCCCTGAGCTCTACCTAATGTTTGGCTGTGGGTCTCTGTATCTGTTTCCATCAGTTTCTGGATGAAGACTCTTTGATGATGATTGGACTAGGTACTGATCTATGAGTATAGCAAAATAGCACTAAGAATAATTTCATTGACTTTTTTTTGCCAGTCATATTTGGTTCTATCCTATGTCTCTAGGGTGTCCAGCCTCTGGATCCTGGCCCCAGGCAATGGGCTCACTTTCATGAGTCTCAAGCTGGATCAGTCATTGGTTCACTGCTGTCTTTACCCAAGCACATCTTGCAGGCAAGACAAATTGTAGGTCAAAGGTTTTATGACTGCGTTGGTTTCCCAGTCCCTCCACTGGAAGTCTTCCAGGTTACAGAAGATGGCTAGTTCAGGCTCCATATCCTCATTACTAGGAGTCTTAGGTAGGGTCACCCTCATAGGTTCCCAGTAGTTTCTACCTCACTCTTGAAATGTCCTCCTATTCCAGTTGTCTTTTCCAGTACTCTCACCTTTTATTCTCTCACCACATGATCCCAGGTGTTCCCATCCCCACCCACCTTGGTTCCATCTGAGATACTTATCCAATTTTATGTTCCCAGGGAAATTCATATAGTTTTATTTCTTGAGCTAGGTATAGGAAGAAAAGTCAAATGGCAACAGGTACCTTATGTAGCAACTGTAGAATAGAATCAAATAAGTCATGGCCTGATTCTGCATCAGGTAGAGAATGCCTGCCTGGCTCATCTCTTTCCAACAATCCCTTCACAGTGCATTTGAGAATTTCAGGCATCTTTTAAGAGTGGAAGAGGCCATAGAGACAGAACCACGAACTGTGTTTGCACTGCAGTCAGATGAAAGGCCAGTATTTGACATCGATGGCTCTCTCTCCAGAAGTTGTCTCATGTCTTATTGAAATCCAAGCTAATGGCTTTTAAGTGACTCTACACTGAGACAAAACTTGTTTGGCAATTTACATAGGTATTTCCATTGTCAAGTGAATAGCTCTTTACATTGGCATGACTGTCATTAAAACAAACAAATAAAACAACAAACAAACAAAAAAGAAACCGAGGGAACTAGCCATTTGTATAGCTATTAATGTCAGTTAAAGAACCTGAGGAAGGCTCCTGCCGTCCATGAGCTCCCAAGCCCAGAGAGAACCCAAACAAACCAACAAACCAGTCTTAAAATGAGAGATAAGTGTATTTAATTCAGTTTGTCAGACACAGAGTGGATGTATCTCCCTAAAGTGATAAGCCTTGGAATGCTTATTAGAAGGGCTGTCCTTGGGCCTGGCCAGTGCAAGGAGGCAAGATAACTTCACTCATTGAATTTGGTTACTCTGAAGGCAAATAGAATGGAGGGGAAGGGAGTGTTTTCAGGCATACCAGTTTGGGGTAGGAGAGGTGAGCTCTTTGGGATAGGGAAGGTTAGCTAGTTGTATGAATACAACACAAAGCAAAAACATGCTGGTTGCAATTTCCATAGCGCCCTGCATCAAGACACTGCAGTCAGTAAAATGGAAATGCCATGGGCTTTATCTTTCTCCTCTGTGATTTAATCATACAGTAAACATCACACATGTGCTGTCCACATCACAAGACAAGACAGGATTGGTTACATGTTGGAATATCTAGTTTTTCCAAGGACAAGAAAATGGCCTTTCCCACAATCTATCCCATTGATGTGATTGTACAAGAGACAGCAGTGTGCACAAATCCTTTAAGGTTTCCCCACTTGTCTGTATCTGGACAAAAACAACTTCGGGAACAATGTAATTACCCCAATAGAAAGAGCAAGAGACAAAACTTCACATTTCTTGGTATTTGTTGGAAATTCCATTTAGTCTTGCTATAACCAAATAGACTTCATGTTTGTGGCCATGGTCTTTTGCAGGAAACTTATTTTTACAGCTTTTGTAGACATTTAGGCATGAGGAGAAGTCAAGGGAATCAACCATCACTTGAAGGTGTGCCAAACCAGTGAACTAGATTTATAATTCACTTTCAAAATGGTTCCTCCCAGGATTCTAGTTAAATGATCTGAACAAGAACTTTAGGGACTTTCTGACACATGGTGAGGCAGTTTCACCAAAGAGTAAATTACAAATGCTGGGGCATTTCACTCTGACCCATGGAGACAATGGTTACTTCAAAGCCCTGGTCTACTCTACCTCTTGTCACTGCCCAGACTGTTGTTGTTGTTGATGATGATGATGATGATG
This sequence comes from Pachyuromys duprasi, assembly GCA_028658305.1. Taxonomy (NCBI): domain Eukaryota; kingdom Metazoa; phylum Chordata; class Mammalia; order Rodentia; family Muridae; genus Pachyuromys; species Pachyuromys duprasi. The sequence goes on from CM053750.1 coordinate 37,877,901, forward strand.
AGTCCCGTTAACCTCATTTTTGACATCTACAAGACAGGCCTGGAGATACATATTGGGCTGTTACAGGGTATACTGATTAGGAGAAAGGAGTGATGTAATCAGCTCTCAAAGACGGTAGAGTCCGTCCTGAAAAGCAACCTTAGCATAAATGAGTTGGCCAAATACAGCAACCATAAGTGTGCAGAAGGAGCACAGATACCTGAAATACTGTCAGGTGAAGGAAGTAGTTCCCTCAGAAGGGTTGAAAACCCTAACCCAACCCTGTTACCACTACCCTTTCACACCCAGGCGCAGGTTGACCTTCAGGAATAATTCACTGAGAACACTGGCACTTTCATTTAAGGGAATACTTTGTTTCACTAAATATCTTCCATATTACCAAAGAGAACTCTCAGTGTTTATTTTCACAAGCATAAACGGTTATATGGGAGGATTTTGAGGTTTCAAAACCAGGACCAGAATCTCTCTCTCTCTCTCTATCTGCTTGCTGCCTGAGAATAAGGATGTAAAGCTCTCAGCTACTCCTCTAACACCATGCCTACCTTACTATGATGATAATAGACTAAGCTTCTGCAGCTGTAAGCAAACTCTCAATTAAATACTTTCGTCTTCTCTTTTCTTCTTTTCTCTTCTCTTCCCTCCACAGCAATAGAACACCAAGATGCACATGTTATCTCAAAGCTACATCTTTCCAAAGCAATAGTGGTCTCATATGCCCATTATGTCACCACTACACCAGAAGACACCCTTCTCTCGGAGCCCTTGATTATGAGTTTGTATGTGATTGATGTTCCCTGAAACTGTTCACACCACACACACCTTGCCCCATTGTATATAGGCCTCAACTCCCTGTTGCCCTTTCTGCCAGTTCATTATGGTCCCTAGTATCTTGGATATTTTCATCAAATAAATTCTGATGTGATTCGGATGTAAAATATCCGCACAAGCTCATATGTAGGCATGCTTGGTCTTTTGCTGGGCAATGTTTCCTGCTTTTAGAGACATCTTTAAAAACGTGAGTTTCAGTGGAGGAGGTAGGACATGACAGTGCTAAAGTCTGACCCTGGTTCTAGGCCCAACCTTTTTGCTTTCCCATCTGCCTAAGATCTGAGAAAATTACCACACACCTGATACAATGGTTGCAAGCCACTCCCACAAATGGTCCTTGCCAACCATGATGTACCCTCAAATCATGAGCCAAAATAAACCTTCTTTACTGAAGTTCTTATCAAGTATCTGATCACATTGATGAGAAAAATAGCTAACACAGAAAATTAGTTCTAACAGTATTTTCTTATCCTCAAGACATGATCCATATTGCCCCAATACAAACTCTGAGATTAATCCCAATTAATCCTAATTAACACCTTAATCTGGTGTTAATCTCGCTCCCTGAGGCCCTATTTGCCCTATTTGAAACTTTAAGTGCTACTTTCCTTACCAAGCTGCACTGTTCCTCAATTCTCTCTCACTGTAAATCTGGATAAATTCAATCATTCAATCAGCAATAACCTTGCCTGGATGTTACACTGTCTGAAATTTCCTCTCCCGAACAAATGAGGCCATCACTTTTGAACTCAGTCTCACTCAAATCAGGCAGCCAGATTCTTCACCAAAATGTAGACTTTATGGCCTCTATCCCTTTCTGATGAAGTTTTTGTTCACCTCTGCATCTGCCTGAGCCCAGATATTTCTGCCCACACTTCTATCCACACTATGACTTTTCATTCTAGGAATTCTCTAACCTGCAGCTGTAAATTCTTTCAATTTCTCCCTGCCAACCAATTTTAAAGGCCTTGGCTTATGACAGCTGTAACAACCCAATCCAACAAACAATGACTAGCCCACACCTTTCTGGAACAAAGCAAGAACTACTGAAGTGCTTGCTGAGTGTAGAGAGGGTATAGAACAGATAGAAGAAGGTAATTGTAAATGCTACCAATGGCCATGTGTCCAGGTAGATACATTATATAAATAAGGATAATAATCATGAGTATTTCCTTTCTATTTTGCCAAGAATATGCTTATAGCACTCCTGAAAGCTCTAGAACAAAAATATAGCAAACACACCCAAGAGGAGTAGAGAACAGAAAATAATCAAACTCAGAGCTAAAATCAATAAATCAGAAACAAAAAGAACAGTACAAAGAATCAACAAAACTAAGATCTGGTTCTTTGAGAAAATCAACAACAAAATAGGCAACACTTATCCAAACTGACTAAAAGGCAAAGAGACAGTATCCAAATTAACAAACTCAGAAAGGAGAAGAGAGACATTATGACAGACACAGAGGAGTCATTAGGTAGGTCTTACTTCAAAAGCCTGTACTCCACAAAACTGAAAAATCTAATTAAAATGGAGGATTTCCTCGATAGATATCACTTAACAAAGTTAAATCAAGATCAGGGGTAAACAATTTAAACAGTCCTATAAACCCTAAGGAAATAGAAGCAGTCATTGAAAGCCCGGGGACAGGCAGATTTTAGCACAGAATTCTACCAGACTCTCAAAGAAGAGTTAATTCCAATACTCCTCAAACTGTTCCACAAAATAGAAACAGAAGTAACATTGCCAGGCTCATTCTATTAAGGCCATAGCCATCCTGCTACCTAAATCACACAAAGACTCAACAAAGGAAAAGAACTTCAGACTAATTTCCTTATGAACATGGATGCAAAAATACTCGATAAAATACTCACAAACTGAATCTAAGAACATATCAAAAACATCATCCACCACGATTAACTAGGCTTCATCCTATAGATGCAAGGATGATTCAATATACAAAAAATTCTTCGATGTAGTTTACCATATAAACAAACTGAAAGAAAAAAACCGCACGATCATGTCATTAAATGCTGAAAAAGCCTTTGACACAATTCAACACCCATTTGTGTTAAAGGTCTTGGAGAGATCAGCGATACAAGGCATATACCTAAACATAATGAAGGCAATATGCAGCAAGCCAATAGCCAACATCAAATTAAATGGAAAGAAACTTAAAACAAGTCCACTAAAATCAGGGACAAGACAAGGGTATCCACTCTCTCTATGCCCACTCAATATAGTACTTAAAATTCTAGCTAAAGCATTAAGACCACTAAAGGCAATCAAGGGGATACAAACTAGGAAAGAAGAAGCCAAAGTATCGCTATGACATCTAACAGGTGACATGATAGTATATGAATGACCCCCAAAATTCTACCAGAGGAGTCCTACAACTGATAAACACCTTCAGCAATGTGGCTGGATCCAAAATTAACTAAAAAAACAAATGAAAAAAACAGTAGCCCTTTTAGATATAAGCAATAAATGGGCTGAGAAAGAAATTAGGGAAATGCACACACCATATATCATAAAGATACAAAATATCTTTGTGTAACTCCAACCAAGCAAGTGAAAGACCTGTATGACAAGAACTTCAAGTCTCTGAAAAAAGAAATTGAAGAAGATATCAGAAAAAAAGAAAATCTCCCTTACTCATGGATCAGAAGGATTAACATAGTAAAAATGGCCATCCTACCAAAAGCAATGCAATTACCATCAAAATACCAATACAATTCTTGATATTCATATCCAATAAACATATTCAATCTATAAATTTTCAGCCTCTAGAATTGTTAAATTCATCCCTTACAAGCAGGGCCTTCTTTCATCAGTTGCTAAAATGTACAGGGTACACTAATTTGTAAGAATAACACAATTATACAGTAATACAATTCTCCACAAGAGAAAAGTTACTGAAATACATGCCAATTTATTTTAACTATTAACTTCAAGGATAATTCATGACATGAATCTTTTATTTATCTTACTCTGGAAGACATAGGAGGTGATGATGTCAGATTCTTGGGCAGTAGTGAATAGTAGATGCTAGCTGTATTCTAGAAAGTTTTTCGAACTGTTTGTTTCAAAGTTGGCCTTTAAAAACCTAAACAGTTATGATATATTGAGCAATGTGCACAAATCAAGAGAAAGCTCCTCGAAGAGTACACGGAAGCTCTTTCAGCAGATTTAGTTGGTTTCTAGGGGAGACTCACCCATTGCTTCTCTGGGGTAATTAGCTTTGCATGCTACCCCAGTGAGCTCTCCAGTTGCCTGTCACCTTTCCCAGCGTCTGCTGCAACTTCTCAGAATTATCCGTTTCTGCTTCTTCTGCCAGACAAACATTGGCCACCAAGTAAATGATCTCAACAGCTGAAGAACTACTTGGTCAAAACAAAGGAAAGGTCAGTTTAGAAATCACTTTAGAGAGCAACAGCTCTTTTGAGTAGATTTAATACGCTTTCTGTCTGCCTCAGCACACTTAGGACAGATTAAAAGATGTATGTATATGGCATGTGCATGACAGACTTCAAATTAACAACCCACGCACTCTCCACCGCAGCTCCAACAATATTTTCTAGTTTGACTCCCTCCCAAAGAGGTTTTCCATGAATTCATGAATTTTGATGATTCCTTTCAACTTGAATTTTGCAGTTTTTCTTCCTACACACACTAATACCCATGGAATCATGTATTAAGGTATTGTTTAACGTAAAGTCATTTTGAAGTAATTATATCTTTTAAGTCTTTGAGAGCCCATTTTGCTATCAAAAGATAACATTTTGACAACAAAATGTCAAAATTGATGTCATATATAAATGTTGTGTTTTATACATCAGTATATATTAAAGAAATATGAGAAATCAAAGGGGCTTTTGGCATCTCACAATTGAGATTCTTCATTTTGAGACACCAAGACATAGAAGCAAGGCAAAACGATTACACAGGAAGAATCTTGAATTTGAAGTTAGCAAGGGATAGCTCCCATAACCAGAGCTGTAGGATCCATGGCTGGCTGCTTTATGGAAGTACCTCCTAGTGGCCATGACAAATACCCTCCTCAAACTCCAAGGAAACTCTTTTCTGTCTCCACGTATGTCCCTCAGTGGTTCTGGCTGGTTGGTTATCTGTGTGGTGTTAGTGACCCCATTTGAATCATGGCTTGATTACAGATCCCGGGACCTGCTGGAATCAAAGCATCATTTCCATTAACAAGATGCCCAGCACACCTTGCAATTATGCCCCAATTCTGTGACTGATTATTTCTGTGTATGCTCTTCTCCCACTGACCACTGCTCCCAAGACCATGACATCAGAATCAGACATTTATCTATCATTGCCTTATTTTCATCTCATACCTAGAGCAAGTGGAATGATATCACCATTGGTCTGCTTGCTTCATTGCATTCGTGCAGCCTTATATAACTTGTATGTCTTACAGTAAGTATATATGTATCTCCAAGTATGCCTATGAAAAGGACCACTGACAAGCATCTCTAATAAGTCATACATTTTAAGTCAAAACACATGTTCGGAAACCCAGAGGTTCTCAACCCATGAAGCACGACCCTTTTGGGGATTGAAGAACCCTTTCACAGGGGCCGCATATCAGATATCCTACATATCAGATATGCTAATTCGTAAGAACAGAAAAATTACAGTTATGAAGTTGCAACAAAAATAATTTTGTTGTTGTGTGTTACCATAACATAAAGAGCTATATTAAAGGGTCATAGCATTAGGAAGGTTGAAAAGCACTGATCTAAACAAACAAATAAAAAACAACTTGCGTATTATTACTTCTTCCCTGAGAGGTGAAAACAAAACTTACTCTCTAGAGAATTCCCTAAACACAGGCTAATACTTGGTTTCCTTTTTCTTCATTTCCTCAAGGAAAAATAATTATAAACAGGACTGGAGAGTTTAGTCTTTTGCCATCAGCATGTTTGGAGGCATTCCTTTTGAGAAAAGTAAGTTGTTCTTTTGACAAAAACAACTCCAAGACTTCTTTTCTCTATGCAGATTACCACATTACATGGTCAGTGAGTATGGCTTTGGACCACCATGTAAGCAGGTCATTCAAAAAGGGTGTTTTTTTTGTATATCCTGTGACTGATGAGGAGTCAAACTTCATATACTAAGCAATGTTGAAAATAAGGCTATTTGTAGTTGACACGTATCAAGAGATTTTTCTATGTTCATTCCATTTGACCAAGTAATCTCACTTTGGGGAACATGTCTTGGAGAAATAACCTGAAATAACAGAAAAGGCTTTAAGCAATGACAGTAACCCAACCACCCAATTGTGCCCAAATTCCAGAATGGCTAATAAACCATCCACATACAAGAGTAGTTTATGGCCCTTGAAGTGTAGTTATGAAAATTTTAGTTCAAGAAATATTTTTCTCATGTTGAATAGAAAGTTAAAGCAAAAATTATAGGTACAAGTTAGTCATTTTTAAATAAAAATAGGAAACTTTTCAGTGCAAAAAAATGGAAAAAAACACTGGAGAACTCACAGAGTAAATATTTTGGAGATTGGTCTTAAAAGAATTGTAAGACTCAACCAAAAAGGAAAGAAATAAAAATAACCTAGCCTCAAAGCAAGGGACTCTAGCAGGGCCTTTGCTTTTTCACACTCTTCTAGTATACAGTACTCAGTAAATACTTGTTTAGAATGGGAACACAGGTGTTCTTCTGCCTGCATGTATCATATAAAATTGCTGGTGTTTTACCATTCTGACCAATCAAAACATCAATTTTATATGGCTCAGATAGAGTCAAGGAGACACTACAGCTACATGTCACACAAGATCAGGATGAAAAGGCCCACTCAGTACTTCCGCAGCCATGCCTTCTTCCCCTTATTTTCTCTCTTCTCGCTTTCTTCCCGGCAGTCAAATAACCAGCCTGAAAAAAAAAATCCAACTGGACGCTTGACGCCATATCTCTAAGGTGATAAAATAGAATTAAGACCCTCAACTAACTTTCTCCCACTTTGCTGTTATCATACAAGCATCCCACAGGGTTTGTGCAATCATGCTTGAGGTTCACCTCTTCTTTATATGTTATTAGTGGCATTTTGGGATGAGACCTGATAAATCTGCTTTACTACATCTGCCACCTAGTGAGAAAACCACCTGAAGATTGAAAAGATTTAGAAGGATTTTTCTATCAGAAATACCTGAGATTGCCTTTCAATAGGCTGCTACCACATCTCATGGTTTCCCAACTTACCTTACTTTGTAAGTGCAGAGTAGAATACTGAATGAAAGCCCCTGCCTGGCAAAGAGAGTGCTTTTATTTTTTATTTCTGTTCTTCATCTTGTTCTCTTTCCCCACCTCTAGGAACTAAGCATCATAAGTAACCTTGGGAAGCAGGAAAGAGCAAGAATCTGCCTCCAAAGCTCAGGAACAGATGCAAAACTGTTGAGCAATATTGCCCAAACTACAAGTCGCTCTTTAGCAAGACTATTGGTGACTGTTGGCTCAAAACTAATCTAGTAGTCTTCTCTTATCTTATTATACTTGATCTCCTTCAATGAGCATATGTGACTGTGTCTAATCACCTTTGTTAAATTGCAAAGGTAATTTATACATCTTAAAGTGTCACCTTTAAATTACCTACATAAATATATCTTCAAATGTACCTTTAGATAAATACTACCCTTAAGCTGAATCTGTAAATGTAGCATAAACAAAAGAAATGCATCACAGGGTCTAAACTTTGTGCAGTGCCTCAGTGCTTTCAGAATTGCAGAACACAGTTAGTCTTAAGTGGGTTCTTAATGCCTATAGGACATTCTCTCAATTAGTGACTGATGTGGGAGGGCCCAGCCTATTGTGCGTGGAGGCATGCCTGGGCTGTTAGTCCCGGGTGATATCAGAAAGCAGGCTGAGAAGCCTTAATTGGCACCCCTCCATTGCCTCTGCATCAGCTTCTGCCTCCAGGTTCTTGCTCTCCTTGAGTTCCTGCCCTGGCTACACTGGAAGACAAACTTACGCAGAAGTGTAAGCAAAATAAGCCCTTTTCTCCAAAGTTGTTTTTGGTGGCGATATTTCATTACATCAATAGAAATCCAAACCAAGACAACAAGGAGCACACCTCATTTATTTTTCTTTTTTCAAACATTTTTTTTTCATGGGCGTGTGTCTGTCTGTCTATCTGTGTCTGTGTATGTCTGTATATGTGTTCATGATGGTGCTGGACTGAGGATGCCCAAGAGAGGGCATTGGTTCCCCAGAGTTGTTGTTATGGATAATTATGAGCTGCAAAGTGAACTCAAGTATCTTGAACAGCAAGAGGACATGACCACTGGGCCATCTGTCCAGCCCCATCATATACTTTTCCAAATTGATAACATAACCTAGGATAATTACTCATGAGGATTATGGGAGTAAAAAAGAAGAAATTTTCTTTAGAAATTTTTATGACACAGTTGTGCAACCAAAAGATGAGAAACACATATTGAACAATAAAGAAATGAGCCTATTTTCCTTCAGGGTAAGGGCTCAGTAATAAGCCAATGGAATAGTCTCCTCTGCCTGTCACTTCATCAGCAAAGTTGATTTGTAAATTGTTTTTATCTAACAACATTTTGTTGGTGGGTGTAACTAAAAACAAAATTTAACCACTCTTATCCAGAAATGGGGAAATATATAACCCTGTACTAAACACATACTTGTTTTCAGAAGGCCAGCATAAATGTTTGTGGGTGAAAATATGTTTGTCAATATTTAAAGACATGTATTCTTTAATGTAATTTATCCGCTGGAGGACACAAACTTTTCAATGTTTGTTTCAAATGTCCCCATGAATCTATTTTATTTTTTGTTATCCCAATGGCATTGCTCAGACCGAGATACAAGACAAGACAAAATGAAAAGTACAGAAGTGCAATTAAAATTATTGCAATAGTCTGAAGCCTTGTCATTGTGAAATCACTATACGCTCTACTTCAATATTTCTTAACCTCATAATCCATTTTTTACCAAACAAACCCTCTAGATCTTGTCCACTGTTATCAGGAACTCACTGAAGCTTAGTGAGTTAATTTTTAGATCAGATATCTAAATTTTTGATTACTTGTTTTTAATTTATGTGTATGAGTGTTTTGACTTCATATATGTATGTGTACTACCTGCAGGTCTGGTGCCCATGGAAAGGTGTCAG
>CM053750.1:37887399-37903803 GCA_028658305.1 Pachyuromys duprasi
TATTAAAAAAAGAACAACTCTAGTCCAGACTCTAAGTTTACCCCAGCACATGGTTGGTATTTAATAAATAAATGCACTCCTAGCTGACTGATCACGCATGCTAAATTCCTAAGCACATTCAATAAAAATAGTAGCCTGCCCAGCCATCAAAATAGCAGCAAGTAGAAAGTACGTCAGTATTTTATATGGCTCTGCCTGGCCAGTTAAGAACCAGGTGTTCAAAGCTTTAACTGTTGCTATATATATGGTTCAAGACAGACTTTTATATGTGCTTCCCTGAAGGTAAAGAGCTCAGCTTTGAGTCAACTTTATAGCCCTTTTCTGCTTTCACCTTAATGGATAACATCCGTCCACAAATTTGTAACATCAGTGAATTCAAATAATGACTGGTGAGAATTCCATTCCTATTTGAAGGTTAAGACATTTTCAACTCCATTTCAGAGTGTGCTTAATCTAAAAGTTAATCAATCTCAACCTTAGAGATTTAACAAAAACATAGAATAGCTCTGGGACCAACCTGTGATCCCCTAAAGACTCTCAGGGAAAGGAAAGGGGTTGATCTCTTGATTGGATGCAGCTATTTCTCCAACCAGCTGGTACAAGCCTGTGCTACCACACTGGCAGGAAAGATCTCCTAGCCAATGGGACTGTGCAGGAATAAAGCAGGTAACTTTGGTCTTCTTAGTTCTAGAGATCAATCCTTCCAGGAAATGTTGGAATGATATTTCTTTAGTATTCCATCTGATGTTCTTCTTGCTTCTTTATCTCCTTGTGGTGAAATTTTTCCAAGGATTTCACTAAAATTCTATATATCTCAAGTCTCTTAACCAACCAAATCCTCCAAAATCTGCCTCTGTCTATAAATAATGATTGATAGTACCCGAGGAAAACTCAAAAGAAAGAAAAAAGATGAAGGAAGAAGAGAAGAGAAGAGAGAGAAGGAAAAAAGAAAGGAAAGGAGAGATACTTGGATCATGTGAAGAAAAATCATGTTCTGATTTTTAGAAAGTTGATGCAGAGGACAAGCATTGTGTTACCCCCTTGGAAGCTCCAGGTGCTATCAAATGGAGCTATCAATTACAGATATGAATGGCAGCCATATCTATACCATTTTGTTACTAAATCTTCACTCTGTATTCCCAAGTGGGTATGTTGTCGGTAGAAAACATGATCTGAAATGTAAGAAGATATTTTCCAAATGAAAATTTTAGAGTTAACTTTCCCAGTCTGAATGTTCTTTATAAAAGTTAATTTATGTCTTTTCCCATTTCTCCAGCAAGTCTGTTCTTGTCTCAGTTCCCATCCTGATGTCTAGCAAATATTTTTCCCATCCTTGCTGATTGAGGCTAATGTTTTGAAGCATTACAGATTACTCATTCCTCAGCTACTATGTGTACCTACTTACTGCATGCCAGGACCTTGGAAGTCAACCTACCCATGTGTCAGGTCTGCCAACATGGAATTGTTTCCTGTTATGCCATGATTGGGTGTCCATCATTATTTATAACTGGTATTATTCCATTTAACTTTCTTCACATCTCTGGAGAGTCCACATATTCTCCATTGGGCATCTATTTTAGAATTTACCAAGTCTTGCCAAGAGCTCTAATCCTCACACAAATCCTAGTGCTAGGAACCTCAACCCGAATTACCCCACGTTGTCTTCTTGGAAGGTACTTATCCATAAGTGGTCAGATTTGAGCATCAGCCTTTTCCCAACACTTTTCCTTTCTTGGTAACCTTACAAAGGAAATCTTCCACATTGTCCTAGAAGACTTAACCTTTATCCTTGTATATTCCTCTTTTCTACTCCATTCTGCAACTTCCCTAATGTCTAATCTTTCATTTCTGGATACAAGAAGTGAAAGAAGAAGACATTAGTTTTGCTACATCTAAGTTGTTCATTCACATGACAAAATAGGACCAGAGGGGGAAATCTCATCATAATCTCTACTTTTAAAAGCAAAGTTTTTTTTTTTTTTCACAAAAGCTGCACAAAAATTTTCAAACCTGAATGCCTATTTGGTTAATAAAACTTATGGAATAGCCATTCATCTGCCCAACCAAAACCCAAACTATGCTCTATGTGCTGGCTAGTTTTATGTCAACTGGATACAAGCTAGAGTCGTCTAAGAATGGGTGGTGTCATCCCTGGGCTGGTGGTCCTGAGTTCTGTAAGAAAACAGACTCAACAAGCCATGGAGAAGAGCCAATGAACCACATTCCTGCATGGCCTCTTCATCAGTTCCTGCTCTGACTTCCTTGGATGATGTACTACAAGTTATAAGATGAAATAAACCCTTTTCTCTGCAAGTTGCTTTTGGTCATGTTTTTATCACACCAATAGAAACGCTAAGTAACACACTATAGAAAGACTTTCTAAAAATAAACTCAAAGCCAACTGTGGTAATGTATCCCTGTAACGTGGAAGGTTGACATGGGAGGATCTGGAGTTCGAATTCTGCTTCGAAAGAAATATAAAAAATAATAAGTAAACATAAAATAAAGGAGAAAAAATCACGCAGTTCTATTAATGAAATGACCAAAACCACGAGCAAAAGACATTGAATTTGACTCAGTTCCAAATCACATCACTACTAAGTCAAGACAGAGGCCTGCTCATCTGGGAAAGTCTCTGACTCATCACCATGGGTACTGCAATTTCCCTGGAGAGTATCACTTGAGCCTGTTCTTTTGAAAACACAAGGCATCTTTAGGGGTTTCAGAGATACCTGCCAAATTGGCAACACTTAGCACAGTGCCTGCCTTCTGCAATACAGTGACTCCAACCTCACCCTCCTCCCTGCTCTGTTCTCACACTCCAATCCCACCCTGCTTCTTTTGGCCCAAAACCTCAGAAATGGCACCTTTAACAATCCCAGCTATACCTCAGGGATTCTAACAACACACAGAACAGCCCCCAAAGTGCCATAATTGCCAGGAACTGGTCAGCAATCCCGAATGTTAGTATTAGAGAGAGGGCTAGATCATGCTTCTCTGATGTGTACATCTATTAATGATCCCTCCATGTTAGGTATTGTTATTGCAAATTGTATCGGAACCAGAAAAGGCATACCTACTTCCTAATATTCATTCTTTTTGCTCATTATCCCCACTCTCTGGCCTTTACCTCACACACACACACACAAAATGTCAAAGAGCAGTACCAACTATGCTTGAATGTCCAGGCATAAAGCAGCATAAGTTACACTGACCGTTTGCACCAGGTTTTTCTGGCACTGTGCCAGAGTACACCTACAAAATACAGCGATTGAATAATTACTTAACTCTCCCAGGATGACCCATCTGAAAACACCCATTCAAACTGGAATTCCATATTCATTATATCCATGCCTGCACTTAACTTCGGCGATTCTCCAAGCCAATGGTTGTATGGTTAAAAACAGCAAGCAGCCAATGAGTGCAAGTGAACTTAATAGACATTACACCACAACTTCCTTTAAATTCTCCATTTCATTGTTAATGCCATTAAGAAATTTATGAAGACTTTTGGAAATGACCTTCATAAATCACTTGAGGTCTGACTAATTGAAATATGTGACTGGGGTATCATATCTGTAATGTGTTTGACTCAAGATGAGTAGCTGTGTTTTGTATCAAAGCAGATTTGGCAGTGCACACAGGCTTTACAAAGCTCTGGTGTCAGGCTTGTGCAAAAGCACCGTTTGTTTAGTGCAGATGTGAAGAACATGGGCAAGTAAGAAAGCACAGGTCCAGATGTTCTGGTTAAATCCAGGTGTGGCAGTTGGCCTATTTCAGGCTGAGGACTTTTCCAGAATCCAGGAAGCAGCAGCACCTGTATAAGATTATATGCAGAACTAAAACTCTCCATCAAGCCCATGGCCTTTGGTCCTATCTTCAAATTCAGTGGCTTAAACAGATCTGAGGTGGGACTGGGCAACCTACAGACTCCATGTGCTGCCACCGGGACTTACTGAAAAGGTACACGAAAGCCCAAGGTGAAGTTTGATCTTTTAAAATGGGAAATATCAGTCACCAATATAATGAAATCAAAGTCAAGAGCACTAAAATGATTGACATTTGCCAAATTACCCTAGTCAGAGTTTGCTTGCCATTATAGCCAAAGAAATTGTGTGTGTGTGTGTGTGTGCATCTTATACCAAAACCAGAATCAAGAATTGGATTGCTAAACTAAACACGGCTGATTCTGTGATGTTGTCCATGATAGTTTGTGGCTACTCTACAGGCTTTGGCTATAAACCAGTTTGGTGTGTGTAGATGACTTTTGGCTGCCTTATTAAAGGAAAATTCTTCCAGTAAAAATACACAGAGCCGCTTTTGATATAGTAAACAGATGTCAGCCTTTTGTTGTAAAGTACTTTTGCTTCAGTAGATGTCAAATATGACTTTAACAGACAGTTCCTGTCTACGAAGAATATTTCACATTTGTAAGATGGAATAGTGACTCAAAAGTTTTGATGGTTTGGGTTGTGGTTTTTTTTTCTTTTCTTTTCTTTTTAAACTTAAACAACTAATGAGGCACTATTAAAATAAATGGCTTTGAAAGTTTAGCTTTAGCACTTTAATCTAAAGATGATCTCTATGCCTTAAAATTTCTCTGATGAATGATTTTGCAATGATAAAGACTCTGAAGTTAAATGTGTTTATTCAACCCAGACACCCACCCAAAAAGTCTGTTGTGCTTTCTTGGTTGGCTGAGTTCTCTCTGCGGCTCCAGACTGCAAGTGCTGAGTGATGGAAACCACAGTTAGACAGAGGACCAAGTCAAGACAGTTTCTTCAAGGAAAGCTGTTTTTCTGTGGCCAAAAAAATATGCCAAGAACTGTGAAGGAATCTGTTCTTTTGTGTCCTAAAGTCTTATCTTTAGATAGTTTTTGATAGAGCACTTGTCTAGAAAGAAATCCTATTAACTCAAAATCAAACGCTACCTACAGGAAATCTCTGATCCAAGGACTATGATACAATACCATGGGTCTTCTGTTGACTCAAAATCATCTTTGCAACATATCCCCCTAAAAGCAAAACACTGTGCAACCCCTCACATCCTTCTGGATAGTTTATTTATTTATGTAGGGTGTCATGTGTCCAAGGCTCACCTAGAACCCATGATGCAGCAGAGGCTTGAACCCCTGATCCTCCTGCTCTGACCTACCAAGTGTTGAGACTACAGATGTACACCAACACATTTGGTTTATGCCATGCTGGAGTATGAACCCAAGGCTACCTTATGATAGGCAAAGATGCTACCAATTTAGCTCCATCCCTGGCCCTCTCATGTCCTGCTACCAGCATAATGCCTCTGCCTTGTTTTTACACCAGCCCTTAGTTAACTTAGATGTCGTGTGGGATTGTGTCTTCCCATTTTTAAGTGATTGACTTCATATTAGAGCAAGAAGCTGAGCATCAGCCAGAAAAACCCAAAAGGCCTTCAGTTAGCTGGCAAATGGGCTCAAGTCTCAAGCCGAGAATTTTAAAATGTAGCAAATTTGGAATCTAGCCATTCTATGTCTTAGGAACTCCAAGTAGAAGATGATGCATGAATTTTTTTCTGAGGAGACATGAACAGACAAAGCCAGATTTAAGTAACAATTCCACCAAAGTCCAACTTGGTGAGCCAGTGAGTTTACTGACCTTCTTTACAGTGCATGGATGACCCCAAATTAACCTCATCAGGAGACAGCTTCACTCCACAGCTTTCCTGTAGTTGCATTGATGGAGTGCTCCCCCTTCAGTTAATCATCTACACTCTGTGTCCTGTAGCTCCTCACAAGACCACAGGGCCACCACAGGCCGCTTGTGCATAATTACATACCTCTGAGAAGGAGATATAAGAAGGAGTAGCTGGACTCTCAGGGACAGGTATATGGCCCTCCCCCACCCAGTCTTCTATAGGGAATACCAACAGGCCCAATGTTGACAGCTCTGATGAAGGTGATAATGGATGTCATGCTCAGAGGGCAACATTCCGTAACAGACTCTTTTGTTGTTGTCGTTGCTATATTTGTTTGCTTTTAATATATCCCAACCATAATTTTTCCTCCCTCTTCTCCCAGTCCTTCCCCCAAAACCCCTCATCCACTCCTCCTCCATTTCTCTTCAGAAAATGGCAGGCCACTCATGGATGTCAACCAGCCCAGGCATGTCAAGTTGCAGTAAGACTAGGCAGGCACCTCCTCTACTATTAAGGCTGGAGTAGGCAACCCAAAAGGAGAAAGGATCCCAAAAACCAGACAACAGAGTCAGAGACAGCCCCTGCTCCTACTATTAGGAATCCCACTGGAAGACCAAGCTACACAAGAAGACCAAGCTATACCATATGTGCAGAGGGCCTATCTAGATCAGTCCCATAAATGCTCCTGGCTGGTGGTTCAGTGTTTGTGAGTCAATATAATCTCAGGCTAGTTGATTCTGTGGTTTTTCTTGTGGTGTCCTTGACCCCTCTGGCTCCTGCAATCCTTCTTTCCCCAGCTTCCATGGGATCCCCCAAGCTCGCCTAAAATTTGGCTGTGGATCTCTGCATCTGTTTTTATCAGTTTCTGGGTGAAGCCACTCTTTAAGTTGTTTCCAGTTTCCGCCTATTACAAATAAGGCTGCTATGAACATAGTTGAGCAAGTGTCCTTATGGTATAGTAGACCCTTCTTTGGGTATATGCACAGGCGTGCTATAGCTAGCTCTTGTGGAAGATCAATTCCCAATTTTCTGAGAAACCTCCAGATTGATTTCCAAAGTGTCTGTACAAATTTGCACTGAGAGGAGATTTCCCCTTGTTCCACATCCTCGCCAGCATGAGCTCACACTTGTGTTTTTCATCTTAGCCATTCTGACAAGTTTAAGACGGAAACTCAGAGTCATTTTGATTTGCGTTTTCCTGATGACTAAGAATGTTGAGCATTTAAGTGTTTCTCTGCCATTCAATAATCCTTTGTTGAGAATTCTGTTTAGCTCTGTACCTCAGAGAAGAGAAGCCTGGCCTGTGTCTGACTTACACACAGCACCAGGACTGACTGCCTACTGCTGAGTCCCTATGTACCACTAAAGATTGTCCCTCTCTAGACTGAATATAAAAATGCATGCATGTAATCCCAAAGCTCAGGAAGCAAAGGCAGGTGGATCATAGCAAGCCCATGCCTTAAAACAAAACAAAACACCCTGCTTACCATATTCTTACTTTCTCCTCATTCATTAAAGACCAGCAGAAGATCTAGAGAAAGAGCTCAGACTTCCTCCTTCCATCCTCTTCTTCTCGCTTCCAGTCTGCAAAAGGGAGCACCCTTCCCGATCTCGATTTCCAGCCCTCTATACAAGAATAGTGTGACCAGAGACAAGCACTGTTCTAATAAACCTAACTTGCACTGAGAAGGGATGAAGTTCCAGTATCAGGATCACAGTGACACTGAGTAACCGCAATCTTTCCCCCTCACTTGAATTTTCTAGTATTTCCTTAAGTTTATTTCTTCATTAGCCGTATGCATTTTCTCAGTGTTTCTGGAGGCCTAAGAGGTATATTGGTTACTGTTCACCTTGCTGTGACCAAAGGGGTGTAGCAGTTCAATGGAGAAATGACTTACTTGTTCTCATAGCTTGAGGCTGCAACCCACCAGGCTGGGGAAATCATGTCCGCAGCGGCTCACACTGAGCCTGTAGTCAGAAAGCGGAATGAGATGAATGCTGCTCGCAGCTTGCTTGCTCTCTCCCTTTTACTCCATCTCGACTCCAGCTCACAGAATGATAACACCCACTTCAGTTAACCCCAGCTAGAAAAGCCTCCCAGACATCCCAGAAGCATCCCTCCCAGGTGCTTCTAGATGCTAGGAAGGTGACCATATCAAACACCACACCAGCTGAGCCTTGCTTTTGTCTCTTCCAATTTAGGAAAGTGGCACTTACCTCAAAGAGGAGTTAGTGAGGAGTCTAAGTTCACAGCCTGGCCCACAGAAGAGCCAGGGAGATAGTTGTTCATTCGTAGGGTATCTGAGAGTCTGAAACTGTCTCTAGCTCTTACCGTGGTAAACATGCAGGGTTTGTGACTAGAGTCCATCTCAGCGGATACTGGCGTGAATTAATGAGAGCTCAGAATCAAACTCCTACAGTAGAAACAGCGTCCTTCTCCTTGAAAGACCTCACGTATTGCTTCCAATCTTTCCTGAGAGCCTACCCCAGCTAGACATGGCTGATTAAAGTTTCTCTCCACCCACCTTCCTGTAGCAATACTTCCTTCCCTTTGTCTCCACGCCCCAGTCTCTCTCATGTCTTTTGTTTTTCTTTTGCTATCACTTTATTTTCCTTTTTTAACTTTTTCAGTTTTTTATAATCTATTCACGTTTTATCTTGATTGTAGCCCCCTCCCTTATCTCCTCCCAATCTCACTCTCTCTCCCTTTTCTTCCCTATCCTAGTCCCTAGCCCTCAGAAAGGGGGAGCCCTCCTCCCCTACCATCTGACCCCAGTCTCTTCAGGACTGTCTGCATCCTCTTCCTCAGTGGCCTGTCAAGGCTGTCCCATAAAGGAGAAGTGATCAAACAAACAGTGGACAACAGAGTCCACGTGAGAAACAGCCCCTGCTCTCCTTACTAGGAGACCCACAGGGACACTGAGCTGTCTAAGGGCTACATCTGAGCAGGGGTCTAGGTCCTCTAGACCATGCAAGGTCTCTCCTGCCTTTCTATTCATCCCTTCATCCTTTTTTTCTTTCTCAGATGTGACAGACTCACTAAAGAACTTGAACGTGGCTTGAAAATTCCGCATGACTGCTTTCATGTCTCATTGCTAGTTAAAAGAGTTCCTTATTGCCTTTAGATAATAAATACAAAAGGAGTGTGTGGCAGTGTAGGTCCGCTCCCTCCAAATCAGAGAAGCTACAAGCCACATCTCCTATGAAGTTCTGACCAGAGGCCTTCAAAAAAAAAAAAAAAGTATACAGCTACCTACCTTTGAGACTCTCATCTGATATACTTTGTGGATATTTGATTAGTTGAATATGTGATCTAGTCTTATCCACCTTTAGATTTTGCCTATATGCCAAGTGACATATTTTTAAAGACCATGATGAAAAAGGCTGACCACGTAAATTTTATATTCCTGTTTCTCAGCTTTCTAGTTTCAGCCAAGGATAAGAAAAGAGTGTGGTTCAATCCCCAATACCAAAAGGGAAAAAAATGCACAGATTCAGAGAAAGGCAAAAAGGAAAGGGAAAGTTAACATAAATCACAGATTCTTCTTTCGAGTGGACACAACGGCCGTTGTAGTCGATACCTGGTTCACAACTTTCCGCCCTGAGCCGGTAAATCCAACACACTGCCCTGTGAGATACTCAGTTTGGGTTTCATTTGAAGTCTCAAAGACATAAACGGGTTGGAAGAATAGAATGAAATAGGAGTTTTCCCACTTGGCACTGAGTGTTTCATCTTTTTATGATTAGACCAATAAAAAAATTGAAAAGTGTTTGAACTTATGAGAGCAAATTAAGGCCGAAGCCGGCTGATATCTCGCCCTAGCGGTGGAGGCGAGGCAGTCACTGCGTGCTTATGAGCACTGTCAGGCGCCCATGATTCCAGTGGAAACAGTGGGAATGAGAGTCACATAAGCTGTCTACTATAAATCATATTTCTGCTCGTCTAAGTGGATCAGACAAGGGAGAAGGAGAAAGGGGCTCTCCATGGAGAGGAGCTTTGATCACTTTGATCAAACACAGACCACCTATCAACCCTCCAAGTGCCACCATGCCTCATTCGAGTTCCAATACTGTGTCATAATAGCTACCAGTCATTGTCGTTGGGATAAAAAAGGGGTTGTAATTAAACATATGATTGGGTCCAGACATTTTAATCATGCCATCTATCTCTGCTGCAGAGCGGGCCTCCTGTTTTTTCAGCAGCCTTCTGGAACCACCCTGGGGATGGCAATTTGCATGCTAACTGAATTCATGGGCCGAGCAGATTCACCAGGACATCTGTTGCTGATTGCTTTGGTCCTCTGCTTTTCAGACTCAAATATGAAAATACGGAAAGTAAAAGGCAAATTATGAAGCCCCGGGCAAGAGTGCAGACTGATTGACTTTTCTTTCACCATCTCCCTGAAGGAGAGTACTACAGAAACTAAAAAACACCCCACCCCACCCCATACACATACACTTCTCAGTACCCTTGGCCTCACAATAAAATAAGAGCCCATGAAATGACACCACTTCCCAGAGGCTTCTTGCTTAATCCTGTTCACTTTTGACCTCGAAAGAGATCTCCAGTCCCAGCTCAGAAGCCTCCAGACACAAGACAGTAAGAAAGGAAAGAACGTCCCCTGACCTGGTAAGGCTGATCTGGGAAAGAGACAAGACCTGAAAGATCCCATGTTCGAAGGGACTGAGGAACCTACCTAGCAAAACGCTCCTTCCAATCTTAGGAAGCTTGGGGGAATGAAATATTTGAAACACAAAAGACAAGTGTCAGAGCAACATGTAAGGAAGGGATCAGTACAGATGCAACTTCCTCAGAGGCACTAGGGACGAACAGCTCAGAGGTGGGATCACCTGTTACCGCAGAGGGTTAGGATCCCTCCGTCCTTATCTCTGATGAGAAATAGAAGCATGACTTAGGAAAGAGACTAAGATGCACCTGTACCATCGAGGTTATTTTTACTTATTTTTTTTAAATATTTATTTCTTTGTTTCTTGTGATCCTCTGTCCTAGAAGGTGTGGATTTACCTTCCTCTTAGAAATGTATCTGTAGTTCAGAAAGATGACTAGCTTGAGACAGTGATTCAGCCAGCAGTCATAGGTCAGGTCTTCACCCTCCAGTGCCTGCTGCTTCTCACTATGTCACTGCTCCCAACCCTATTGCCCTCTTACTTGGGATGAAAAAATTCCAGTCTTCTTTTTTCCATCACACACAAAATTGATCACTTTGAGGAATTTCTACTCTGCTTGCATTCCTTGGGATGCAGTTATATCTACCTTAGCAGAAAAGTGGCGACATATTTACTTCAGTTTTTAAAATGGTCCTAACTTAATCATATAAAATGTATTTGGAGCAGTTATGAAAAAACCACAGTCTGAGTTCTCCCCTGAATCTCGGTAAATTCATCCAGCTGACCACTAGAACAGTATGGCTTTCTATCACTGCATACTTAACCATCCTATACAATGGGTGTGATATGACGCAAGAAGTACGAAATATGTAATCAAAGACACACAGAAAGAATTGGTTGCTATGAAACAGGATGCTAAAAGGAGGTATACATTCCATCTTGAAAGGACTCTTTAGGTAAACCTCTCAGAGTTCTACAAAAACTGGAGAAAACTGAACATTCCAGTTGAAGAATCCATCACCATAGGCCCATAACCAATACTTTAGAATCCTTCATCCATCAATCACCAAACAATCACCATCAATATCAATCCGTTCATCTAAGCAGGATTTCCAGAGACCTTCAAAGTGTCTGAGTATCATCTTTACCAAGAAATCAGAGCAAAGTTTACAGGAAGCAAATACTCATTGCATTTGGAGCTCACAATAGCTAGTTTTCCTCATACATTTCAGTTTACCGTAATGTCCTTGATTCACAGAGAACTGAACTGAACTTTTTTTTTTTTTTGCTGGAAAGCTAAACGCTATTCTAGATTTGCTTCGGGCCCCCTTTTCTGAGACTGATGCTCCAAATAAGGACCATGTATTTTCCATATCTAGAACCCCTGCACAGATGTAGCCCATGGCAGCTCAGTCTCCAAGTGGGTTCCCTAGTAACGGGAACAGGGACTGTCTCTGACAGGAACTCAGTAGCTGTTCTTTGATCACCTCCCCCTAAGGGGGGAGCAATCTTACCAGGCCACAGAGGAAGACAATGCAGCCAGTCCTGATGAGACCTGATAGACTAGGGTCAGAAGGAAGGGGAGGAGGACCTCTCCTATCAGTGGACTTGGAGAAAGGCATGGGAAGAGATGAGGGATGGAGGGTAGGCTTGGGAGGTGATGATGGGGCGGGGGCTATAGCTGAGATACAAAGTGAATACGCAAAATAAATTAATTTAAAAAAAAAAAGAGGCTTCCGGCTGGTATCCAAGATGGCGGCACTGATCCTGTATGTGTCTGATATGCAGAACAGAAGTAATCGTAGAACAATTGACAGACGGAACTGTTGGCCTCAAAACACCAGTGTCTGTGTCTCCCAATTGAAATAATAGCCCACAGTGAGGGAAACAGACAGGTCTGACCTCAGGTCGCCCTGCTAACCCCTGGAAAAGTTCCCTGTTCCCAGCCTGTACATGGTCTCAGTGTCTAGCCGCTCACCTAAGCACTACTGTCACTGCCCTATGAATGCCATCCAAATGCCATGGATTGCAGCTCCAACCTCAGGCCTCCTAATGCCCAGCAGCCACAGGAGCAACCCCAGATGCACAACACCAAAGCTCAACCCGTCTCTCTAAGAAGACCAACCAAACCTCTAAGCTGCCTGCTTCTCCAAGATGGCTGTGCCCAGCATGCACAGTTTCTGAGCAGCTGCAGCTCATTAACCTCAGAGCAAGAAAACCAGTGGTGGGATATCTGTCTCCAGGACTTCCCCTGGTGAAAAGAGAGCTCCCAGGCTCCTGAGGAGTCCAATTAGTTGACAGGATCATACACATGAAGAGGGGCAATTCTCTGAGAACCACCCGCCAGTCAGAGACCATATCCAGCAATCTGAGGAGAGCTCATTTGGGAACATCCAGCTTTCTGCCCAGGGCTCTTCCCTAACCTCCAGTGGCTCTTCCCTTCACCCCAGAACTCCAGTGGGCAACAGAAACTGCCAGCCAACACCAGAGCCAACCAGAGGGCTGAAGGTCAGTATAAAAACACAAGCAACAAAACCCAGAGCAATATGGCACCTCCAGAACCCAGTTATCCCACAGCAAGCAGCCCTGGATACTCTAACGCAACTGAAACACAAGAAAATGGCCTTAAATTTATGCTTATGAAAATGCTAATGGAGGAAATGAATAAAATCCATAAATAAATACAGAAAGATACAGTCAAACAGATTGCAGTCTTTAGAGAGACCTGCAGAGAGAAAAAGAAATGCAGGAAAACACAAACAAACATGTAGAGGAAATCAATACAGTGTTTCAAGATCTGAGGATAGAAATACTAAAGAAAGCATAAACTGAGGAAATCCTAGAGAGAAAGAACTTAGAGAAGAAAACAGGAACTACAAGGTAAGCATTGTCAACAGAATACAAGAGATAGAGGAAAGAATCTTAGGTGTAGAAGATACAGGGGAAGAAATTGATGTATCCATCAAAGAAAATGATAAATCTAAAAATTTCCTAACACAAAACATCCAAGAAATCAAGGACACCAGGAAAAGACAAAACTTAAGAATAATGGGAATATTGGAAAGAGACGATTCACATGTCAAGACTCAGAAAATATTTTCAACAAAATCATCAAAAAATTTTTTTCAATCTGAACAAAGGGATGCCTATAAGCATTCAAGAGGCCTACAAATCAAGTAGATTATACCAGAAAAGAAAATCTTCCCACCACATAATAAAAAAAATACTAAATGTACAGAACAAAGAAAAAATATTAAAAGATACAAGGGAAAAAGGCCAAGTAACATGTAAAGGCAAACCTATCAGAATGACACCTGAATTCTCAGCAGAGACCATAAAAGCAAAGGGCCTGGGTAGACATCTTTCAAACCCTAAGAGACTACAGATGCCAGTCCAGACTACTATATGCAACAAATCTTTCAATCACTATAGATGGAGAAAACAAGATATTCTATGACAGAACCAAATCTAAACAATATCTATACACAAACCTAGCACTACTGAAGATACTAGAAAGAAAACTCCCACCCAAAGAGGTACACATCCCCCCCAAAAAACCCACAGGATATAAGTAACTTTACTATAGCAAAACCAAAAGTAGACAAAGACACAAACACACTACCATAACCAACATAAAAATAAAAACCTAACAGTCACTGGACATTAATCTCTCTCAACATCAACAGACCCAACTCTCCAATAAAAAGACACAGACTAACAGAATGGATACATAAACAGGACCCATCATTCTGCTGCGTACAAGAAACACACCTCAGCCACAAAGACAGACATTACCTGAGAATAAAGGGCTTGAGAAGGTTTTCCAAGCAAATGGACCCAAAAAGCAAGCTGGAGTAGCTACCTAATATCTAATAAAGTAGACTTTCAACCAAAATTGATCAAAAGAGATGAGGAATGACACTTCATACTCCCTGGGGGAAAAAATCCAGCAAGAAGACATCTCAATTCTGAACATCTAGCCCCAAATACAAGGGCCCCACATTTGTAAAAGAAACATTACTAAAGCGTAAACCACACATTGATCCCTACACATTAATAGTGGGAGACTTCAACATCCCACTCTCACCAAAGGACAGGTCAACGAAACAGAAAATAAACTGAGAAATAATGATACTAGCAAATGTCATGAATCAAATAGACACAACAGACATCTACAGAACTTTTCACCCAAACACAAAAGAATATACCTTCTTCTCAGTACCTCATGGAACCTAATCAAAAATTGACATATAGGTCACAAAGCAAGCCTTAACAGATACAGGAAGATTAAAATAATATCCCAGCCAGAAGCCATAAATTGTGGAGAGCTACCCTTAGCTTTATGACAACTTTTAAGAGTTCTCGCCAATGGTTTTCTATCCAGGCTGTTACTGGGGGGTGGGAGTGGGTAGGGGTTGTCACAGAAGCCTTCGATGTCCCTTTCTCTCAGCTGTACATCTGCAGTCATCGATACCACTGCAAAAGTAGCTTTTTGGCCCTTTCCAGGCAGCAGAAGCATGGATCATGAACTTCTATGCTTCCGGGGGTCATTTCTACAGTTCATTACTAGAAATGACAACTTTTGATTGTCAGTGTTTTCCTGTCTCTGGGTCTTGCTGTCCTCCTAGGCCCCACCCAAACCAATTATATCTGAATCATTTTTTTTTCTCAACAGCATGACACCATTTGTTCCAAATTGTTTAACGGTGATAAATAATTTCATTTCCAGGTTCCACTGCAAGTGAATAAAAGTTTTTAATTTTGTATCTTTAGAGCTAATAAACAATTGTCTAAAGAGAATTTCTAATTCGATGTGAAATAAGCTGTAATGTAGCAACATTTCTTTTTCCTCAATCTAAAAGTAACAATAAAATGAGAGAGAAATTGATTCATGTTAACAAGTCCTCACATTTTTTGTTTGGATGATAGTGTTTTAAGAGCTAACCCATGTTGGTATTTACGCAGCCTGCTTCTGGGTTGCCTAGCAACCTATGATGTCATCATGTGTCACCAGCCAGGTAGCCTCACCTGGCAGGTGTGGTTAAGTTTCTCCTTAAAAAGATCAACCTGCCACTTTGTCAATCTCTTGTCCTCTCTTGCTCTCTTACCCTCTTGCCTTCTCCCCTTTCTCTGTCGGGGAGCCCCACCCTCCCCCCTATCATGTCTCGCTCTCTCCTTCTCTTCTCTCTTCATATAAAATCTGCTGTGTGCACCATCATTTCATTGGTCCCAACAACCCAGTCCTGAAGTCACAGCATCCTCCTGCCTCTGCCTACCAAGCATTGGGATTGCAGGTGTGTGTCCCTACAGTTAGCTTTTAGGTATTTATTTTTAATTAGAAAAGATTCAATACTCTGGTGGCAACTGAAGTGTTTATCAGGAGTACCAATGTCAGCCATTACAATGATGTGTTCGGTTGTTGTGTAGTACACGACATGGGCATTTTTTTTAAATCGGATTTTTGTAAGGTTACAGTACTGCTTCCTAAAAGAGAAGAAGGTTGGGGTTTGAAACTGGCCACTCTGTCACTAAATTAATTTGACAGTTTCAATGTTCTGAATTTGTAAATGACACAAAACAGCTACCACAAAGGAAAGAATGCCTGATTCTTGTAACTTTGCAGTTTGTGTTTCAGTGGCAAAAGCCATTTCAAAAAGTGACTGCAGGTCCACTGTGGCAAATTAAGAGGTTTTTTTTTTTCTGCCATGAAGAATAGATCAAAAAGATGCCCTGTAGCCATGGCTGTCCTTTATTTCTGCTTCTATAGTTATTAATCTATTGGGTGGAATAACAGCAGTGTGCTTTTTTCTGGGCTTATGATTTTTTTTAACCCTTGCTGTCTAAAACACCAGCAGTAAGGCTAGACCAAGTCAGCCACTGTGGTCATGAAAAAAACTTTGAATTTAAGAGTGACCTACAGGGTTCACAGTGTCGTGAACGAGTACAAAACCACACCCAGAACTGTCTCACCTACACCTGAGCTGGAACAAGCTACCAACGACTTTCTTGTCCAGCATCTGTACCTAATGAGATCAAAGAAAACATGGCTGTCAGAGGAAAGCAAAACTTTAAAGTGAACAAAGAAAATAGGTTTTTTTTTT
>CM053750.1:37904303-37935844 GCA_028658305.1 Pachyuromys duprasi
CTCCATTGAGTTGCTTGGATTTTTCAGTTGTTGTTCATTTTGATAGTTGGGTTTGCGTCGGGGAAGTGGTGGCTGACATTGGTTTTGTATTTGTTTTTGAGACAAAGCATTAATCGTTCAGGTTGGCCTTAAACTCCTGATCTTCCTGATTCAGCCTCCACATGCTGGATTTCGAGGTGTGCATGGTCAGGCTCAGATGCAGTGCCTCTTTGATGTGGCAGGGCCTGCCCTGCCTTCTCTTCTCTCCGAAGGAAGTGCACTGCTGTGAAACCCATGGCTCTATCCTTAGCCAAACCCTTAGGTAATTCTTTTCCACATTTGGATAGCACTGAACCCAAAATGAATACCACATTGCCTCCATCCCTTCCAGGACACTTGTGACTCTGCGTCTTGGGACTGAAACACCACTGCACTGATTAAGTTCTATGGAAAAGTTTTCAGAGTCTACCTAAAACAGAGCTATACGAGCCGTCAGTGCCGATGAATACCCAATTAGGGCATCCCTATGTTCCCTGGGACAGTTGAACTTAGAACCACCCCTGTAAGTGCATTTCCTAAAGAGTGTCAGTGCCCGAGGTCCATGCGAGAGCCCTAATTAATACATGCTTCATGAAGAAATTGGATAATTAGAGAGCAAGCATTCAATTAAGTTTGAAAATCTACAAAGTCCTACAAAATATACAGGGTGCTAAAAGGCTGTGGACAGCAGTGATCATTATGGCTAACTGTGAGAAACGGGCCCTTTTGAAGTCTGAGTAGCCTTCAGTGCCTCTGCATCAGAGGCAGCGTCATAGATTTGATGACCATCATTTAGTGTCCCCGTCCTGCCCGAGTTCCACATTCCTTTCTGCTCCCAGCAGGCCATTCTTTTTACCATCATTTTTAACTTCCTCCAAAAGCTCTTGTAGGGCCTTCTGCTGATCTTGGCGACTGATACCGGATGACAAGCTGTCTGCTTATAGCTCTCATGCACTTTACCATGCGTGGCTTTGTGACTCGAGAGATTAGGAAGGAAGTTGGTTTTTCCTTTACCGTTTGAATTTTTATTTATAGAACAGAAACACAAAATTCCAACTATTTCCCTTATATGAGGACTCTAGATGTAAATTGAGAAGTGTGTGTGTGTGTGTGTGTGTGTGTGTGTATGTGTTGTTTCCTGTGGAACTGTCATGACAATGGTGGAGAAACTGGGGAAACACTTCTGCTCCTCCTTTAGCTATCAGGCTATAGAGACAATGGACCCCATAGTATTGTTCTCTGAGAAAGAGACTTCATGTATTTCTGACAACTTGTTAGACCACATTCCTGGAAAGACTAGAACCGAAACCACGATAATGGTCAGGATCACACCTTGACCAGGGCTGCTTAGCCACACATACCCCTCAACCTCTTAACTACTTTTCCTGTGACTGAGATTTAGATAACCTGCTGAAGTGTCTTACTGGGAAGGGGATTTGTTTTGGCTGACAGTTCAGGGCTACATC
This sequence comes from Pachyuromys duprasi, assembly GCA_028658305.1. Taxonomy (NCBI): domain Eukaryota; kingdom Metazoa; phylum Chordata; class Mammalia; order Rodentia; family Muridae; genus Pachyuromys; species Pachyuromys duprasi. The sequence goes on from CM053750.1 coordinate 37,905,788, forward strand.
ACAGTGGAAAAGTCACGGCAGCCAGAGTGTAAAGCGGGTCACATTGCATCCAGTCAGGAAGCAACAGAAGATGAATACTAGTGCTCAGCTCTCCTCTTTGTACAGGATCCCAGGACCCAGGATCCCAACCCAAGACATGATGGCCTCCACTGCAGGGTGCCTTCCAACCTGGATTAATCTGATCAAGATAATTTCTCACGGGCACTCTCAGAGGCATATAGCTCCGAGGTGATTTTAAATCCCATCAAGATGACTGTTGAGATTAAACATCACATTTTCTAGGGCTGGATGGCTAAGACCAGGATTTAAGACTGGGGACACTTCGATGACAGCATAAGTCAAGCAGAAAGCCCTTTCCTCCCACTCTTGTCTCCTTGCATTCTTTACAAACCGGAAGTCAGCTCAGAAAACAAAGACCTAACTTACACAAGCCCTTCCCCAGTCACACAAATCCAGTAATAGCAGAGTGAACAAGGGTTGAAAGGCAATGCCATACTAAAACCAGAGGCCTGAAGGAAACTGAGGTGCTGGCCGAAGAGCAATGCTTACTGGTAGCCAAAAGGAGCATGAGAACTCAAACATATGACAAGCAAGTGCCAGGGAGGTGTGTCTAAGAACCCAAAGATGATATCTCTTGTCTCCTGAAGCAGAAAATCGTTTTCACCTACAAAAGTAAGAGGTTTACATAGCAGTGGTTGGGGAGAATCTGCAAGTGACATTATCAACTCGTAGCATATGAAGCACAGAGACCAATGGCAAATGAGTATTTGCTGGATACAACAGAAAACCACAAAATCTCCTTAGAAATTACTGCAGTAGCCCTCTACTTAAAAATCTGGGCTTGGAACATAGCAGACTCAGGGCCTAGAGCAGGAGTTCTCAACCTTCCTAATGTTTGTGACCCTTTAGTACAGTCCCTGATGTTGTTATGACCCCCAAACATAATGTTAATTTCGTTGCTACTTCATTACTGTAATTTTGCTACTGTCATGAATCGTAATGTAAATTTCTGGTATGCAGGCTATCTGATATACGAGCCCAGTGAAATGGTCATTTGAACCCCAAAAGTGTTGAGAACTGTTGGTATAAGGTGCCTGTGAAATTCCTATCGGAGGCGTGGAATGAGGACACTGTAAATGAGGAACAGGTAGTCCTGTGAGAACTGGGCAGGGGAGGGGCAAAGATGGGGGAGGGGCAAAAAAGTCACCTGCTAACCAAGACAACCGAAGCCAAAGAGGAGACTCTCACACAAAGAGGGAGTCCAACCACAGACCTACAGCTCTGTCTGTATGTGTTCAAAGTAACTGCACAACAGGTTCACTAACATTGGCAGGTGTGATTTTTAGGAAATGCGTTAAGTTCTAAGAGGATTCAACAACACAATGAACTACAGCCTGCTCGGAACTTCAGGACTCATGCGAGCCTGCTAAAGAGTCCAAGTCTTGTTGCAAGAAACACAAGTTTCACCCACAGTTTTCTAGACTTACTAAATGCCAAGAAGCCTTGTTTCCAAAGCAGCACCCTAAATTTTTCTTCCAGATCACACTTTGTAATATGTTGTCAGATATTGTCTGTAAACAGCATATAATGCCCCATTTCATAGAAGAAATTCATTTCCTTTTTATCCTTTGTTGTATTAATAAAATTAAAACATACCCCTCCATGTTGTTTTATAAAACTATCCAGATCCGATGGGTGCAGACTAGCAGCTGTGGACAAGATTCTGGTGGCAAATACTAACCCAGACAAACTATTGCCCGAACAGCCTACGCCTCCCTGGGCCTTGGCCACATTGGAGAGTGGCCACACAAAGCCTGTAGAATGTTTTCCTGTTGTGAGAGATCAGATATGAGCCATGAAGGAAGCTCCCACAGCTCTGTCTTTCTCGAGAGAGTGGACTTTTCTTATTTTTCCAAAATTGGTTGACTTTCAGGAAACAAAAAAATGGCATTATCAGCAGCAAAAAAGAAAAAGTTACTAAAGAGAATTTGGCAGAAATCAGTCTAACCTTTTAACAGAAGGTTAAAAGGCCTGTTAAAAGATAGTTGATTATCTATCTATCTATCTATCTATCTATCTATCTATCTATCTATCTATCATCTATCTGTTGGGAATAGTTTTGTGCACTGTGTATTCAAATGCCAATTTCAGTGACCAGAGATCTCTGGTTGCAGGCCAGACATGGACATTGTCATTTCTTTGAAGAATCTCCTGTCTCAATGTTGTGTAAAAATTGTTCTCCATCATCTCTGATTGGCTAATAAAGAGCTGAACAGCCAATAGCTGAGTAGGAGAGCTTTGGTTGGACTTCTAATCCCAGGGAGGGGGTCCCGGGAGGAGAAGAAGAAGGTGGAGGAGAAGGAAGCCAGGAGGGTCCATGGGGGAGTCACCATGAGGCTAGAGACAGAGCTGGAGTTGCCAGGACGAGACTAGACGGCAGGAAACTGGGCATGTGGCTGGGAAACAGTCCAGACCAGCATAGTCAGGTTAGAATAGATGAGTATCTGGTCAGCTTAGTACTTACAGCTTATTAATAAATTTAATAGGCCTCCATGTCATTATTTGGGAACTAGAATAGGTGTAAAAAATATTTTATTTTTGCTATCTAGCTATCTATTTATCTTGGGTGTTTTGAGACAGTCTCACTGTATATCTCTAGCTATTCTGGAAATTGCCATGAAACCAGGCTGGCCTCTAACTCAAAGCTCCACCTGCCTATACCTCCAGAGTGACTGCTGAGATTCAATGCATGCCTTCGTGACACCATATCTAAGATGGTAAATGTAATAGATTTGGAGATGATGTTGGTTTTTGTTTTGTTTCGTTTTGTTTCGTTTTCTAATAGATTTTTTAAAGGTTGCAGGGTCACAGCCAGTGAATGGATGAAGGGCTGACCACAGAGAAGGCACAGGAACTCACGTGGCAGCAAAACAGAGAATAAACAACAAAGGACAAGAGTTGGTGCTAGGAGCTACAACACACAACTCTCACAATCATACCTGTTCACCCAAAGCATCTTTTCTGCGCTCAGCCCAGGGACCCGACAGCTGTTGGGTCGGGATGTCAGCATTTCCTGGTGTGCAGTACTGATGCCCTTCAACCCCAAGAAAAGAGAGCTTGCTCAGTTCTGAAAAACGTTTTCACTTCTGTTGCTTATAAACTGCTCTCGCTTACTTGCTTTCTCTCTCTCTCTCTCTCTCTCTCTCTCTCTCTCTCTCTCTCTCTCTCTCTCTCTCTCTCTCTCTCTCTCTCGTGTGTGTGTGTGTGTGTGTGTGTGTGTCACCATGCATGGCAGAGTTTCAAATTTTCCCCAGATATCCTAGTCAGGAACAATTTCCTGAAAGAACAGACCAAAGAAACGGGGAGTTTATTGAAAGAGTGTGGGAGCCCGGACCTGGTATTTGGCCTCAGTACTGCAAGGTCTCAAGGGAGAAGGGCTATTAACTAATGGTTTTGCACTATGCTCACTGTCTGAAAAGGGACTATGGGGTGAAATTTTTTTTATATCCAGAGCAAAGCAAGCTGAGAATTTTCTATATCTCATGAGTAAGATCTTGCCCCTCTCCACCAGGTTTCAATTCTAGACCCTGAAGTCAAAGAGAAAAGCTCATTACTGCAAGCCAGGCACACACACAAGGTGCCCCCTGCTCTGGACTAGTCAAGAAACTAAGCATGGCTTTCCCCTCTCCACCCCCCTCAGGTATATGTGATTTCCAGCATTTTATAATAAGGTGGGATTTTTTTAGCAGAGCTTATGCAGTACTGTAACATATGGTGGCAAAACAGGGCTTGTAATTCCACTTTTTAAGGCCCCCAGGGTCTGTACTCCTGTTCTGCAGATGAGGAAGCTAAGACAAAGAGGCGCATCCATGGAAGGCAGAAGCAGTGTCTCATTGCCATGCTGGTAACTACAAACGCCACTCTCTTCTTCAAATTGTCTTCCTGCTGATTGCTTAAGACATGTTCACCTGCCATGAACTTCATAGAATAATAGAACGTGGCCATCACCCGTGCTAGAACTGAGTGAGTCATGACCAATGACCCTCTAATACAGCGGTTCTCAATCGGTGGATCTCGGCCCCCTTAGGGGCCACATAGCTGATATCCTGCATATCAGATATTTACATTATGGTTCATAACAACAAAATTACAGTTATGAAGTAGCAATGAAATCATTTGAGAGGGTCACCACAACATAAGGACATCTATTAAAGGGTAGCAGCATTAGGAAGGTTGAGAAACACTGCTTTAGATTAGTCTTTTGAATCCTCATCTACCTGGGCATTAGGCTTCGATACTAATAGGATTATAAAATTAACATTGGTTAATAATTCTCATTATTAGCACTTTTCCTCCACAATATTTGCTCATGCTGTCTAGTGAATTTTCTGGCAAAGATCTAAGAGGGTTATCTCTAAAGCATTGAAATTATGACAAGATCCATTCTTGGTATTTTATCCACTTCTGTACACTCTTTGGAAATAAAGAATGGGAAGGGGGGTGACATTCGTTGTGGTGGAGTCAGAGCAGGGGAAGGGACAGGTGACATTCCTTGAAGACAGAGCTGGTCTCAAAGTTCCAGTCATTCCTCAAGCAAACTACAGGACTGATACCAGTTTTGTTTACACTAGTGAGAATGAGATGCGCTCCATGGCTACTGTGATGACACCAGATTTTACCTGCCCCGTGAACCCCTCCTTGTGTTATGTGGTCACCTTCACCGTAGACACCAGAAGCCCTAGCAAACTGAGGAAGACTTCTTATGAAGCGGTCTATGAGACCTGATGAAATCCCGAAAGAAAGAGTGAAGGAATTTGACCTTCAGCCCTGACCTTTAACAGATGAGTCTAAGGAAGAACAGCTGGCGCAGGAATAAAGAGAGCAGTTCCCTGTGAGCAGAGCAAGGGAGTTCTAGTCAGCCGTGAAGAAGAATAAAGCTGTGTCATCTGATGGGGAAATCTAAAAAGGATGAGCCTGGAGGTCATCACGTTAAATGAATAAGACAGACTCAAAAAGACAAACATTGTGTGTCTTCTCTCATGAGATGAATCAAGTTATTCTAAAACTAGATGAAAGTAGAAGGGAGACGGTAAGTGAAGAGGGAGGGACAAGGGAAGGGTGTGTGAGCGTGTCTAAAATGAAAGTACACTGTGTCTAAGTATAGAAATATCATAAGAAAACATTGCTTTGTGGTGGATGTATGCCAATAAGCTTTTCTGAAAAAGGAAGAAAGGAAGGAAAGGAAGAAAGAAACAAAGAAAGAAAGAAAAAGGAAATTTGTGATATTCTATGGCATCCCTCCAAAGTTGCTTGACCCACGCTTGAAATAAATTAGCTCAAGTTCTTCAAGACAGAAGACTGTACGAAATTTTTTTTAAGTTGGTTATTCTTTGGGGATTCTAGTAATTTTAGTTTCAGTAACAGAAATGAGGAAGCCCTAATGCATTTCAGTACATCTATTCACTGTATGTTTATATATATATATATAACATTCAACATTATATTATATAAGAATATTGTACATAACACACTGAGTTATATACAGTTGTCGTACATAATAAGTACTTAGGCTGGCCTGTCCTTGGCTCCTGGGAGGTGATCTCTAACTCTTCGGACTTTCTCAAGTGGTAGGAGTGTCTGAGACTTATTTGGGCTCTAAGCCATACCTGAGGTTTTGTCAATAAGATGACTCAGAACCATTCCACAAAGACCAGCTGTGTCTACGTGACAAAACCCAAACCCAAACTCTTGCACAGCTCAGTAAATTTCCTAGGTGGTAGTGCACCCTGGTGGATCAGGAGGATGACGAACACCGGGACACTGAACCTGTAGGCCCTGTCCTTGTTAGTTGTTTGTCCACTTGACACTAGCTAGAGTCATCAGAGAAGACAAATAAACTCAGACTTGACTGAGAAAATGCCTCCATCACATGGTCCATGGACAAGCTTGTGGGACACTTTCTTGATTGTGATTGATGTGGGTAGGGCCATTCCTGGTCTGGTGGTCCAGGATGCTATAAAAAAGTAGACTGAGTAAGCCGTGGGGAGCAAGCCAGTAAGTAGCAGATCTCCAATAGTCTCTGCTTCAGTTCCTGTCTTGCCTTTCCTCGAGGATGACCTCTGATCAGATCTGTAAGCCAAATAAACCCTTCCTTCCCCAACATGCTTTTAGTCAGGGTGTCTTCATTACAGCAAGGGAAACCATATTAGAAGAGGCTGCTGTGGACCATACCTGTGTATATCTGTCTGACTGAAATCTAGACTCACTAAAATCATAATATATATAAATAACACTCTTCGGAGTTCTATGAGTCCTTCAAGAAATTACAAAACAGAGTAGGATGGTGTAAGCTCCAGATGTATATTACAGCCAGCTTTTCAGAAGTTTGGCTAACCTGAAAAGTCTCCAAGCTTAAGGCTGCTGTATGAAGTTTCCACAATCTAATCTTACCTCGGGTTTTGGTCCATCATTGTCCACACTTATACCTCAATTTTTTTTGATTCATTTGCTTCCTCAACCATAGGCATCTCTGAGGGAAAAAAGGGCTCAGAGACATAGAGTTCTGTGTCTTTAACTGGTAGACTCTGAACTCATTCTGTGCGCTCAAAGGAACTGCGTTAATTCCATTAAAACAGGAGGTCCCTTGGCCTGCATTGAATGACAATCCTAGAAAGCCAAGCAACCAGAATCCTATCAAACACACTGAAATAGTCTTATGGCCCCACATTAAATATAATTTTGATTTGGGAAAAAATGGCAAAAGGCTTCTCATAATTTTGTTTCTGGATATTTGTCATTGAATCATTCATTTCTTTTATATCTTCTCAGGAACCATGTGACTTCTTGAGAAAAGTTTTCACTTTTTTTTTTTGAGAAAGTGAAAAAATTTAACCTACAAATTTGTTTTCAAATGAACCTATTATGGAGTCTAGATTTAGCAATTAACGACATTGACAAGATGTTCCATCTTTTAGACTTTTCATTGAATTTGTCAATGAATTTGTTACAGTTCTATTTTCTTATTTTAATGTTAATTTTTTGTCAGCTATCAACTATTGTGCAGGCCTTATGTCCTTAGTGAGGCTCGCATTGCACTGCTGGCCTCTAAGGGGTGGATACCTCTGCCAGGCTTCCTGGTGGGGTGACTGAGGCTGAAGACAAGAAGTCAACACTGTGAAACAGTTTCTGTTATTAGCTACCATGTTAGTTTCCGTTTACTTTTGACTTCCTCCATTTCCTCATTTAAACAAAGAACTGTTTATGAATCAAGCATCGTGGTAGTTTGGATGCAAATGGCCCCAATAGGCTTATAGGCACTATTAGGAAGTATGGCCAGGCTAGAGTAGGTGCGTCTTTGTTGGAGAAAGTATGTCACTGTGCAAGAGCTTTGAAAGGCCAGATCCTCAAGCCAGACCAGTGGCTCACAGTTTCACTGCCTGTCCATATGGATGTAGAGCTCTTAGCTCTTTCTCCAGCACCATGTCTGCCTGCATGTTGGCATGCTTCCTACCACGATGATAATGGACTAAACCTCTGAATTAGAAACCCTAATTGAGACCACCATCTTTGCTCATCTTTGTTTGGTTGAGTGTTTTCAAGAGAAACTTGAAGGATGATCAGGCTAGGAGAAAAAGAAGAATGCACATGGCTTCAAAGGAAGAAAAATGAAATTTTTCATGATAGAGAAGAACACAGATGGCCAGGTGGTAGAGGATACAACAGGTCTCAGAGATGATGGTGGTGAGGGTATCATGGGTCCTAACCCAGTCAAGTGCCCTTGGGCCGTGAGCCACAGGCAGCCGAAATACCTGCCCTGGAGGCAGCAGGCCACTGTGGGTCTAGACATCCATGTGTGCATTTGAGTGTATGTGTGTGTTCATGCAGTATGCATGTGTGTGTATGTGTTCGTGCCTGTATGTGCACGTGTGTGTGCATGCATGTGCGTGTGTGTGTGTGTGTGTGTGTGTGCAGTCATGGGAGGGGTATGTGTGTGTTATTGTACCTGATCTATCAGGCTATAATATTCTCAATTTCGTGTTTAAGGATTTAACCTATGTGTTGACTGTGACTCTCAGATGGAAGGACATTGGCAAACAAATAACAATCACCAATATCCTTATGTGGACACAATCATAATGATGCCAGTGAAGTTTTCAGAATATGTTCTTTTCAAAATAACTAAAGTGTAAGTTTGAGTGTCATAGTTGCCTAAAATGATCCCATTTAGACTTTAGACTTTATTCCTAACGATCAGATCTCCTAATCTAATCATTTCTGATTATGAGACTAGACTTTAATGGCTGAGCCATCTCTCAAGCCCCAGAAAAATCTAGCCAATTGTTAATGAAGGGATATTAGTCTTCTCTACACTAGTTAGTTCCCAAACAATTGAAACAAAGACCGTTGAGATGTATAAAAGATTTACAGCACCACAACAGGGCAGGTATCAACTCTTGGCTCTTTGCTATTAACCAGCTACACAGCCCATGTTACTTGCCATAATTGTTCCTACCTGGGCTGCTTCTGTTCCATCAGGCCATCCTTCATGGCCACATACTCATGGTCCATACTGTTTCATGGTGACTTTCTTCTCTCCAGCTTCCACTCACTCCTGCTCTTCTCTCCTACCTCATGGTCCCCATCAGACCTCCAGCTGGGGAACCTAAGCTCTGCCTACTTCTCTTCTGCCCAGTTACAGGCTTCTAGCTATTTTTATTAACCAACCAACTTTAAATTGGGAGAGCAAGGTTTACACAACATCACTTGGTGTACCTGAGAATGTGCTGCTCTGGATAGCAACCAGATCTTGGGGGCCAGTGCTTAACATTTGAATACATAGCACCAGACCTTCAATTTTAAACATAGCCATAAAAAGATAGTAAAATGGGAAAAGAGGAATTGGGACCATAGTCTCCTTGGGTTCCATGGACTTGCACAGGCAATGGCGATGTGGTCCGGTTCCCACTGCTTGATTCCCTAGGGAGAAAAGCACTCAGCTCCCCTTTTAATTCTGTCCCCAGCACTTGGCTGGTCTGTAACCCATATGGTTCCGGCCTGAGTCTTCTAATGAATTCATCCTGAAGAGAAAAAAAAATCATTTTGATCTACACTTAGTAAACTTTCGTCTTTAATCAGTGTGGCTGGTTTTATTACACAGCTTGAGTTTTTCTGGTCTGTCACTCTTGCCACTATCACACTGTAAAAAAACATTAAAAACATTTTAAGTGGATATAAATGACGAGCTTTACTTTCTAGGAGCTGGTTTTGTGCTTTTCTGCTTTAATTCCAGTTTTAGAAGCCTAATTTTACGAGTTTATCTTACACATTTTCACCACTTAACTCTTCTTACCGAGCTTCGACCTTCTGGAATGGCAAAAGGAATATGTACGTAAGAATCTGATGCTCAGTGCCAAAAGCAAGTGGCATTATGAAACTATTCCTAGGGCCTGCACTTCCATGTTTCCAGTCTTGAATCCCAGTTATTGAAATATGAGAGATGCAGTGAGACTCCCTCACCACCACCACCCCTACACACAGTGGTGCTGTGTAAAGCCCAGAGTCTCAGTTAATGCAGGAACCTCGGAAAGTGAACAGGTGAACAAGGGGAACAAAGGAAATACACCCTGAAGGGTTTCCCTAGCTACCAGCATGTCTGACTTAAAAAGAAAATCACACTGCTTTTCTACACAGTCCTAATGTTTACCAAATAAGCTGCAAAGGATGTGGCCCCTTCACAATAAAGAGGTGTCCTGGTTAAGTGGATTTTTTTTTGTTTTCTTTTTTCTTTTTCTGTCAGTGTGGCATGCCTGAGAACCAAGAATTGCTTCCATCAGATTGGCCTGTAGACCTATGAAACGTTTTCTCAATTGCTAATTGATGCAGAAGGGCTCAACCCACTGAGAACTACACAATCCCTGAACAGGCAGGCCTGGGCTATATAAGAAATGTAGCTGAACATGAGCTTTACAGCAAGCCAGTATGATGCTTTCCTCCATGGTTTCTTCTTCACACTCCATCCCTGAATTCCTGCCCAGGCTGTGATGTAGAAGTATAAGCTAAATAAAACCTTTCCTCTTCAAGAAGGTAACAAATGCACTTACACGTAGCTTACCCTTTCATGTTGAGCATCCCAATTAAGCCCACTTCACCTATTGTGGATGTAACTGGCTCTACACTGGCCTTTGGCACTTCTGCCTTCCTGAGTGGAGGATTTTTTGCACTGTGTTTCCATAGTAACCTCCCATCCCTTGCACTGTGGCAGAGTAAAGAGGAAAGCCACTGACTGTCTCCAATCTCAGATGAGTTTGTATATGCAGAAGCAACCAACTGTGGATCAAAAGTTTAAAAAAAAGAAAATTAAATTTACAGTAATAAATAATGTCTGCTAATAATTATATAATATAATAATTATTGGCATGGCATTTATTTGTATTAGGCAAGTTAGAACCATATGAGGTGTAAGAGACTATTCATGTTATATGCAAAAACTATAAATCATTGTCCACCAGGGGTCCTGGCCTGTGGATCACCAGGGACAGCATGACCTCTCTTCAAATTAATCAGAAGTGATAGCAGCTCCATCTGATCCCCTTGAGTCCTGTGTTGCAGCCAGAGGAATATAGGATTTTGGTGGTCAAGCTCAGGCTATGTGTTATGTGTCTAGGCCTAATGACACCCAAATGGGTGGGGTAAAGGTGAAAGTTACCATAGAAGATCTGAGTGCTATCTGCAGAAAGAGAACATGTGCTGGCCAGAAAACTGTATTTCTTGCCTACTCTGTGTCCTAAATGACTTTTTTAAATCCCAACATGTAGTAAAAAGTATATACAATTTAGCTTTTCTTTAAATTATACATTTTAAATCATATAAAAAGGTGAAAGATGAGCAACATAATAGGAAGTGGGCAAAGTTTACAAACATGCAGTTTATAGCAGAACAAGATGTACCAACACAGGGAAAGATGTTTGGTCTTATGTGCAATAAACTTGAAACAAGAAAGTGCAGAGCTAAATGTCACTTCTTAATTTTCAGAGTGCTTACAATTAGAGGATCCCCCAGGGCATAAGAGAGAGCCTGTGGAAGTGAGAATAGGCATAGAAGGGTCTATGGTACAACCACCACAACCTGGAGGCATGACCCAAACAGCTCACTGCTAAGAGCCACTCGCAGGAGCACAATGATGAAAACTCCCAACATGTGTAGGGGCTGTTCACTGCAGAACAGTTAAAATGTAAAGAAACCAAACAAAACCAAATAAAAGGACAGCTATGAGGTCAGAGCCTGATCATTATTTTTAAGTACAGAGAAACCAAGGGTGGGGGGAGGTAAATGATCTCCCTAGGAACGCAAGAAAATATCTGATAAGTTGGAATGGAAGCAAAAGCTTCCTTCTTTCCAGCCATGGGCAAAGATCTCAAAATGAAGCTCCTGTGGAATAAATTCTGCATTGACACTTGGAGCCTTCACAGGCTCTCAGCCTTACGTGGTTTCTGCAGTTTGAAAATTATGCTTCTCTGGGAGAGAAAGAATCTCTCAAGAAAGTATCCTAAATATTCGGCGTAGCAGGCTCTGCCAACACGGCATCCATGAGAGTCTGGAGAAGAGGAGGCAGCGTTGTGGTCTGAAGCATTCATTTTGTCGCTGGAGATGTTGGGTTTGGTTTTCTGCTGTGACTAAACCCCTACAAGAATCAGTCTAAGGGACGAAGGGCTTATCTTGCCTTAGTATGTGCACTTTTCCACCTCCAGGTTCCTGCCTTGAGTCCCTGCCCCATTTCCCTCCCCCGCCCACTAGTTGTTTTTGGTTTTAGTGTTCTATAGCAGCAGTAGAAACCCTAAGAAACTCTGTGGGAAGATGCTACCCTCTAGGATAGGGAAGGCATGGCAACAGAAGCAGGAAGTCACGGATCACAGTCAAAAACAGGGCAGGCTATAAAAGCTTGCACCCTGAAGTGGCATCCCTAAAGGTTGCAAACCCTCCAAAACTGTACCACCATTTGAGGACCAAGTTTTCAAACACAGGAGCCTATGGGAACATTTCCTGTTCACAGAGCAGCACTTGGCCTGCAAGTGTGGAAGGATTTAAGTATCAGAGGTTTCTCCCAAAGCACTTGTTTGGAATTTCACTGGAAATGAAGAATACATTCGTGTAGAGCAGTTGGAGCTCACGGAGTCAAAAATGAACCTAACAGGAAAGTCAGGGTGTCTTGAGCATGTTGTGTCAGAAGCATGTGAACCCTTGAATCTGTGTCACGGCTTACTAAATAGCACCATCCCTGAACAGGCAGGTCTCGGCTAGATAGGGAAGCAGCTGAACATGAGCCCACGAGCCAGTATGATGCATTCTGCCATGGTACACTGTTTTCAGTGGCAGTGGTGTGTCCCGGGTTCCCAATTTCCTCAGTAATTCTGGACAAGGTGAACATGGTTTCTTTCATTTCAGGCGTAATTGGATCACGCATTACACATCACACAGAAACCTAGTATTTATCTACCTACCTATCCAAATCTATCTATCTATCTATCTATCTATCTATCTATCTATCTATCTATCTATCTCTCATCTATCTATTTACCTATCTATCCAAATTTATCTACTTCTCTATCCAAATCTATCATTTATCTCTCTATCCATCTACCTATCCAAATCTATCTGTCTACCTATCTATCCAAATCTAGCTACCTAGTTACCTATTACCGATCATTTTCTATCTACTTGTCATCCATCCACCTGTCATCTATCTAGATCTTTCTAACTACATATCTATTTACCTACCTATCTACTATCTATCATCTATCTACATGACATCTTCCTACTGATTCTATCTGTCTGTCTGTCTGTCTGTCTTCTACATACCTATCTATCATTTACCCATTTAATCTACTTACCTACCTACCTATGCAGACTATGAAATGGCTATAAACTGATTATGAAACCACATTAGAGTCCAAGAGGCCCTAGAAGCCTGAGAGGCAGGAAGCTTGTAGAGATTTGAATGGTGATAAGATGACTTCTGAAAAGGTGGCTGCTGCTATTGCTGGTGAGTGAGGCCATTGCTGGTCATACATTTGAGAGCAAAGCTGTGGAGTTGAGTCAAGCATGGAGGGGAAAGGACAGACTGGGTCTAAGTAAATAAGTGAACCTCAGGTCCAAGTACACAAATAGGAGGAAACGCAGATGGCAGTTAAACAGGCTGCATCCACAGCACGTAAAGGCTGACCCAAAGCCCCTAAGCACTGTTCACTTCTTTCAGAGGTATGGTGGGAGTTCACTCTTTCCTTGGGCTGATGTGTCCAATAAGTTATACATGGCATGATTTTAATATGCTCATGTACTCCTACAGTCCCAATTTACCTAAATAAATGTATGAGGTGGCGCCCTTTCTAGTCCTAAGAATCAGCCATTTCTCAGCATGTGCTTTGTGGGTGATACTGCAGAGATGACATCATTCACACATGCACCCAGGTTCAGTTGCATCCTCCATCTTCAACATGAATCAACTGTTTAAGCAACATAGAGTAACTTATGGCAGGGCACAGCCTTATCTCATCCCTGGGACTGCCAATGATGGAGAGCAATTCTTCCTGAAACTCACTGGTGTCAGCAATCTAAGCTTAAGACCCTTTAACATCATCAAAAGAACAGTTTTAGTACAAATACTTCAGTGAGTTCAGCAGAAAGCCATTTTAAAACTCTGGTTTTAGGCTATGATAACAACCCTGACTAAAACCCAGCCTCTCCAGGGAAACAGGGGGCATCCAGGTGAGGGAAGGAGAGCGGGCAGCATTACATCCCACATGTTTGCTCTTGGTGAGACACATGTAGGAGACTTTAGCCAACCTGCTAACCTGAACCCTGTCCACCTAAAGACATAAGGAAAGAAAGCTACCTCTTCCCTTTGTTGGAAACATATGGCCCTGCTAGCTGGGACCGAACCTCAGGGCTCTGCTGCCTGCCCTCCTATCTCTAAAGCCAAGTTTCACCACCGGAAAATGTGAGCCTCATTCTAAAATCATGAAAGGGCCAATGAATTCCCTCCAAGACTGTGGAGAGATAAGGAAGGTGATGGGCTCACTCTAGCTCTTGAAACATCTACCCCCCCCCCAGAGTTCTCTTGCTCTCCAGCAGGTCTGCACTTCCCATGAGGCTTCCTACTGGGCTCTTTCCTTATACTTTTCCATCTACCTCCATCTTTGTACCCCTCTGTGATTCTGGATATGAACTTGCTGAAGGGGCAACAGAGCCTCATGCCAAAACAAGAGAACAAAGGCCAGGAGAGTGGGGACAGTAGCCACACCAGTGATATCTGCCCAGTCCCTACAAACCAAAATGGCTTGAAGTTGAGCCTCATCATCCTGGTATCTCATCAGCCACTCAAATCTCCTTGTTTTAGTCATTGTTCTATTGTCATGAAGAGACACCATAGCCAAGAGAACTTACAAAAAAAATAAAAACATTTAACAGGGTGCTTACTTTCAGAGGGTTAGTCCATATCATCATGGTGAAAAGCAGGGCAACAGGCAGGCAGGCAGGCACTGGACAGCAGCTAAGAGCTGATATCTGATCTACAGGCCAGAGGCAGAGAGAGAGAGCAAGACTTGGCCTGGTATGGGCTTCTGAAGTCTTAATACCCACGCCTAGTGACATACCTCTTCCAAGAAGGCCATACCTTCTAATGCTTACTGAACAGTTCCACCAACTTTGGGCCAAGGATTCATATATGAACTTATGAGGGTCAAGTTCATTCAAACCATCACACTCCCATCCCTGAATTTCCTAGAGCAGAAATAATAGTATAAGAAACTCAGTGGCCCTCAGTCCTCCTGATGCGTCGATCCTTTAATACAGTTCCTAATATTGTGGTGACCCCTACCATAAAATTATTTTCATAACTGTAATTTTGCTACTTTTGTGAGCCACCATGTAAATATCTTTGCTTCCTGGTGGTCTTAGGGAGACCTCTGTGGAAGGGTCATTCAACCCCTAAGGACTCACAACTCGTAGGTTTTTTTTGAGAACTACTGTTATAACAGGTAGTCAGTAACGACATAAAAAACATTGTCTGATACAAGAAAGAATCTAGCACTGAGCCTCACACATAGCAAGTACTTAGGGCCCTCTTCCAGTTGCTATTCTATTGCCTACGTGGAGTCTAATGTAGTTAACAACAAGAAAATAGTGAGAAGACTCAATTTACCCAAATGATTCTCAGTCTATAACACAGGACTAACTTTATTTCAATATCTAACCTACCCAAGCCTGTGCACATCTAGAATTCAGCTCACGCCACATGCCGTTGCTGTATTAACTTGACAACTGAACTGGACCATGACTTGCTGAAATAAGGAGAGTCCTCATGTTTAAATGTCACAACAGTAGCATATTGCTTAAAATATTTCTAAGTCTTTCCTGGGACGCTAGCCTTCCAGTTCTGAGGCAACATCAGGTAGCAATGGCTAGTTGGAAGGCAGAGTCCACCACACTAGATAGTATCATGTTGCAGCTACACTGGAAAATGTGTCTATTCTGAGAGACAATGAGCCTTCCCTCCACGTTTCTTCAAGGCACCAGAGCTGTGCATGCCTACCCAAACTTTGCCTTCATCCAGGCATGTGGAAAAAGGAATTCCTGCTGTAGGGCAAGGGGCTTGGCAGGGGAGAGAGGGCAAGGGGATGAGAAAGGATTTTATGATTAATAGAAATGAGTACCAACAATGAAGTTTCATGGTTGGAATACGGGATAGTTGAACACAATGGCAGAGACACAGCCAATGTCATGCCCACCACAGGTGAATACCCTTGTGTAGAAGGCACACCCAGTTTTCAGCTGTGCAGAGTTAGAATAACTTCTGCCGTAACGCTAAGTATAAGTTTGGCTTTGCAGACCATATTTTTTTTCTCGTGTTTGCCTGACTGTATTCCTTATGTTTTGCCTTTTTTGTTCTATAGTGAAGCACAATTCCGAAAACCTGAGTTTTCCCCTCACATGACCTGAGCCCGCCCACATGTTCGGACCTGTGTTGACATGAAAATCAAACCTCTGAAAGTGCTTAAGATGCATAGTTTTAGCAAGAAGGGATTCTATTCACTGACTTCCTAAAGTAGCTAATGAATTCAAGACCTCAGAGGCTGAGACCTGGAGGCCCTGTAGAGGAAACTCCGGGGTGCCTGAAACCAGGACATGGCTGCCATACACTGCTCTTGGAGACAGCCTGTACTGGCAGATGGCATTTATAGCTCTGGGCTCATGCAACTTGCCAGGCTTGGAGGGAACACTCATTCGGGACTCATTTGGGGGTAGCCGTTTAAGAATCTGCCCTGGCAAAGAGGGGTCTGCTTGCTTCCAGTGGCTTTTTAATGATACTCTTTTTCTCCTCCAAATATTGCCTCTATCATCCTCCATGAATATAGTGTCCTCAAACAAATGACAAACTTCAGGTACACAGAACTGCTTTGCCTTTTCCAGCACATTTGCAATGTAAATACAAGGAGTTGAGTGACTCTTGTGTAAAGTGCTAACAAATATTTGTTCTGCTGAGCAGAGACCTGACTCTCTCAGCCAAGAACAGCCCAGGGAGGCCTGGCCTCCATTTCTCTTCTCTCCTCACCCTTTGGCAGACACTACCACTGACCTCCCACCTCAGGGAAATGAAAAGGCATTTGGTCGGTTAAACAGCTCCATCGCTCTAGCTTATTTCAGAGGAGTTCTAGGACAGAATGAAACTGCGAGATAATATGGTGCTTCCCTTCACACTCTGTGGGGTCAGGAGGTGTATGGTGATGAGGAGGATCTGTCCAGCCTCCAGGGCAGCTCTCCTGAGCCCAGGTGTCTGGTGGCAAGGGGTGGGGAGAGATGCTAACAATTTCCTCAGTCTGGCTGGAGTCTGAGGCAGGCCAAGAAGGAGGAAATGGGAAAGGAAGAACACTGGGAAATACTCTCTCTAGTGATCAGGAGCCTTTGACACTCCTGAAGATGCTCCAAAGCCTGGATGACATCTCTTATATGCACCTCCCTGGCTCCATCTGCTCGCCTTACCTAGACGCTCCATGGACCAGCCACACACACATTCCCTACAAAACTCATATATTGTTGCTACTCCCACCTTGACCTTTTTCCCCCTCAAGTCTTTGTCTAGATAATGGCATGTCATCTTCAGAGCTTAGCTGGAGAGGCTCTTCTCTAGGAAGCTGTTCCCAAATACCCCTGCTTAGTTTCTAGTCTCCTTAGGAGACTCTGAGAGGACCCTGAACAATTTTCCAATTGTTAACAATTTTAGAGCTGATGGTCTCTCTTCTCCTACTACCTCTGTAAGCTGTGAAGAGCGGGAGCTGGAAATTGGTCCACCTACTGTTATATCTCAAATAGCAGCTGGTGTATTACAGGTTGTTTATAAGTAACAGAACGAACAAAAGAGCGGAAGAATGAATGAAGGCAGGCCTCAGCCAGCCTGCCTGTGCCTGTCTGAAAGCAGGTAGGTTAGAAGCAGCAAGATCACAGAGCCTTGCTCACATCATAGAAGTGTCATCTAAAAATGAGGGTGATTCATACCCTTGTCAGTATTTGATGTGATGGTCCATACTCATACCTAGCCTATAGGAAGCACTTGAATAAAAGTAAGCAAAATTAATGCCTTATGAGTTTGGATATCTTGATCTGATACCTCCAAAACACCTTGTAGACCCCTAGCTGAGAGTCTCAGTTTCCCTTTCTACTTCCCCCAAATCTGTACTTGTGTGTGTGTGTGTGTGTGTGTGTGTGTGTGTGTGTGTGCCTGCTTGCCTGCCTGCCTGGGACCCTCCCAGCTACTAGATATTGTAACCTTGTTGTTGCCCGAACCCTACTCTCTCAAGCCTCCCTGCAATGCGTGCAAGCATGGACACACCACACACACACACCATGGTATCATTGTCCTGATGAATTCCAGATCTTTTGACTGTAAGTGATTTAATAGACACCTATAAGAAACATACTAAATCTTCACTTAATTTAAGGTGCTTTTTGAGGTATTTTTAACTTTTATCTATAGATAGCTACAATTTTCTCCATGTATCCAGTTTTTAGGACAAGCTACTAGGAAAGACAATGAATGCATCAATTTGAAAAATGGAGTTTGCTTGGTAGTGGTACATGCCTGTGGCTTCTGAATGCATAAAAAAAAAATCTATTAGAAAGAGGACCCAGAAAAAAAGAAAGGAAACGGACCCAGAAGAGCCTTCGGCTGTCAAGTAAAAACATATGGAAGCACTTGGATTTGTTTGTTTGTTTATGATGTTTTTAATTGATAAACAAACAGGGGGAAAATTCTTTTTAACCTAAACCCCAAAGTGATGTGTCAGCCTGTCCCTGTTTTGGGAGCATTCTAACAACAAACTTGACATTTCCAGGGGTAAACTGTCAAGATTCAGCATCAGTTTCTCGATTGTAATAGCAAGTGGTCACAGACAGCCCCAGTTTAAAGCCAGGGACCTTTGTATCTGCTGCTCCAAGAGGCCATAAACATATGTATCTCTGGAAAACACTCACGTGTTTTCAACTTCCTGAAGAATTCTTGTAAAATATAACCGAACCACATGACCCTTTGTCCTGGGCTTTTATTCCACTAATGGACAAATTGGGAGGAGGCTGAGAACAAATGTGCTATTAATTACCCAGATGCCTTTTTAATAGAACCTTGGATTAGTCTTTAGCCACTAAACATTGTCCAGAAATTTCTTAATAATGCTGGTGTGCAAAGCATTCCTTCCAGGAGAATAAAGATCTCATTGCTTGGCAGGCTGAGTTCTGCCAGGTTAGTGCAAGAGACAGTAGACAAAGAGCAGGTATTGTATAGACCGGAAAGAATGACAGGCCGTATCTGAGCTGCCTGGCCTTCCAGCAAAGGCAGATTCTCTAATTCGCTGCAGATTCTCATAAAGCTGGGTGGTCAGCTTTGGAGAAAGGTAACAGTAGGGCTATTGATTCTGGGTGGGAGCGACCTAATTCTGAATTAACCTGAATTGATTCGGTACAACAGAAAGCCTTGGTATCGGATTAAAATTAGGATTAATATGTCAAATGTTAGGTCAAGATGTTAAAACCCCGGTGCTCAGCTACCTACCTGAAGAAAGTTGAAGCTGATGCAGGCAGGGCTTTCAGCTAGAAGATAATTTGTTGGGCTGGTTCTAGAAAAACTAGCTCAAAATTCACTGGTGACATAGGTAGTGCATTGTACAAGTACAGAAGGGAAGTGTATTTGCGCATATGTGCGTGGCAGTGTGTATGAGTGTATGTATGGGTGAATATGTATGATTGTGTCTGGGCGTGCATGTGTTTGCATGCATATATGAGACAGAGAGGGAGAGAGAAAGACTTTCATCTGGCATAGTAATAGCTGAGAGACAGTCTGGCTCATTATCTGTTCCTGCTTTTGTAAAATTGTCTTGCCAGAGGCCAAATCTTTTGCTTCAAGTTTTCCAAGGAGTCAGCAATTAACTCTCCCCACACTCTTTGCGTTCTCCCACTCACCCGTGCAGGACCCAAACTACCATCTTCAATGTGTTTTCCCAACAGATAGAAGGATATATTCCTGTTTAGGAAAACCGAAGATGATAAATAATTCTGAAACGGAAATTTAAAACCCCTTGGTTTTCAGTCGAGTTAAGAAACACCCACACAGCCACGTCTGCCAAGACTTCATTTCAACTGTCCTGATAGGACAAGGGAAAGGAGCACACAAGTGAGCTGGGGTAGGGGAGGCATTTGGAAAGGGAAAGTGACATTTTATTGGAATATGCCTTCTCCGCCATGTTTTGCGGTCATTTTGATATTTTCCACTTTCTGTACAGCTTGTCTTAAAAGAATGAAGAGATAAAGGGTTAAATATGGCATTTGGTGGGTGACACGTTCAAGGAAACGTCGCTTTACTTAAAGCAATGTGGTGTTTAATGCCCAAATCCTGACAGTTAATAAGCTACACTTCCCACTCTTCCTGTTTGATTTTCTCTATTAGCCTTGTCTCATTACTATAATGTGCCATGGATAATAGAATGTTTAATCTATTTAGCAGTGCTGCAGTCTGAAGGCTTGCGGGTGATTTAACCTAGGCAGAGCGTATTTGCAAGTCTTCAGCCGTCTCTAATAATAAACAACTTCTGACTTATGGTGTCGTTTTTGAGGCTTAACCTGCCCAATGCCCTTTGCCAAATCCTACAAACTGAACATTCTCTCCTGCCATAGTCTAGTTTTCTCCTGGCTTGTTATTGGATTCTGCCACCTGCCTGGCTTTTCGGCACCTGCACACTGGCCCCTGGTGGCAAAGATTAGAAACCCGCAGAGGCTCCTACACAATCTCACTGTCCCTTGCTCTATCTGGACAGTTCTCTTCTGGAATCAGTCTATCCTTAAACCCACCAGTTCCTGTATTTATTCCCAGAATCCTATGAGGCAACTGAGCCAATGAATGAACGTGAGGCAGGAGTATGAATCTGCCCACGGTGATGGGATGGCGAGAGCTGTTAGTGCCTTTATGGATGGGGGAGAAATGTTCGTACAAGAGATACTTTCAGGCAAATCCCATCTCTAGGGCCTCTGTTCAGCAAACCCTCAAGAATGGCTGGAGCCTGAGACATTTCCTAGAAACCTGTAATAAAAAGACCCGGAACTTTACAGCCAGGCTCATTTCAACATGGACTTCTTGGTCACCAGATGCCTGAGCTCAGCTTCTCAACCCCCACCCCAAGCTCTCAGCTCTTCCATTTGTAAAAGTCGGATAATACCACACTGTCCTGAAAGAATGTTGTAGGAAATACACACACACACACACACACACAAACACAGAACTATCTGAAATACATTGTGTCATTAAGAAAGAAGGAGGTATACTTGTATATACTATTTGTATTTTTCTTCTTAAAATAGTATGTTCATCACTTATAAATGACACGGGACAAAAAGACAGAATACAAGAAGTCAAGATTGACACCACCACCCCCAAACAAACAAACAAACAAAGATCTGGGTCCCCAAGCATAGCCATAGAGCCTGCTGCATGTTTGCAAACATTCTTGTTGACGTTAGATATCTCTCAAGCAGGCTGAAGCAAGAACACAAATGTCCCCTCTGCTTTTCAACTGTGGTAAGCTTGTGAGCTGTGGGCTGTAGCTTCCAAAAGGCAACAGCTAATAGCAAATCTGATTTCTCACTAAACACAGACAACAGGCAATGCCGACAAGTGGGCAAGTGTTGGAAGTTGTTTACACAGACATCTTCCAAAGCTGAAATGGGCTCACAGTTATGCAAGCTTCTTAACACTCACAAAAGCTGGATTGCAGTTAGGTAGTGTCTAGACACCTTTGATCAAAAAAAAGAAGAAGAAGCAATTAGAGGCTGCTGAATTTACTAACACAATTTTCTTTCCTTTTCTCCAATTATTTCTCTTTGCAGCCTTGGCTTTTAGGATTCAGTTACAGCAGCTCGCGCTGCTTAGTCAGCAGACATTTACCATTTGGAGGATGCCACAGTCACCTTTTTTCAAAATTAAATTTCGAAGCCAAAAGTGTCAAGTTTCATGTCTATTTAATATAATTCTATGAGACTTTACACAGCTCTGTAAAGACTAAATCAACACCCACCGGTAGCATATGTCCTCCAGTTTAAACATGCACTGACTGGTACCCACTGTCTCACTACTAATTATTTCACCAAGCACCATCCACAGAGAACCTTTATCAACCAAGTAAATAACACTCTTAACATAACATGGAAGATTACTTTAAGACCCGTAATAAACCTATGGCTAATTAGAGAGATTCAATAGGCACAAATTACAAATTGAGAGTGATAAATTATTATAATGTTAACTACGCAAAGCATCAGGGTTACACTTTCTAGTGATTAAGTACTTAAGAACCCCAACACCATATGGGTACTCTCTCACATTCTCCTCTCTCTCTCTCTCTCTCTCTCTCTCTCTCTCTCTCTCTCTGCATTGTTCATCTTACCTGAACCAGAATATAATACCCATTTGTGGATTTTTTTTGGTGTTCATGAATTTGCTATTTTGTGTATTAAAGAGAACCTTTTTCATTATAAGTTCAGGTCCAATGTGCCTAAAAGTGTAACCCAAAAGGGAATTATACAGAAGGACTTCTGTGTTCACAAAGCGGATGCCAGAAAGGTGGCCATAAGAAGGTGACCTGTGACCCTGCCTGCCCTTAGTCAAACTGCCTTACAAATCCCCTTTCTTGGAAACTGGTGGTCAGTAAACATTTTATCTTCAAACTCCCGCTCACTGGTGGACCCTTCATGGAGACGTGGTACAGTGGCAAAGGCTTCTTGTTCCACACTGACTGTGCCAAGATATAAAGCAATCAGGAAGGTAGCGGGGACAGGAGACACTAGACCTGTGTTCTCTTAACTCTTTCCTGCTAGTTGTACTCTAAATATCTTTATATCATTAATGATTTAAAGGATGTGTTTTTCACTTGAGACTCCTGGGTTCTAAGTACTTGGTAAAATGATTTGCTCTTCTCAGTGGCCAGGCTGGGTTTCTCTTGGGCTGCCAAGAGAAAACACTGTGAAGTAGGGTACCATCTGCTTGCAAAGACAACGCACTCAGTACTCAACGCTTAAATAAGTGTTCTCATAATAAGCATATAAAAACATACACTATTCCTGCTTCAGATTAAAAACTAGTTTGTGCCGAGTATAACGGTGCAAACCTGTCCTGAAATCCCAGCCTTTATGAGTCTATGACAAGAGGATGATGATTTCAAAACCAGCACAAAATGTGTGGTGAGACCCCGCTTCAAAAACAAACAAACAAAAGAATTGGTTTGAGGCAAATACAGTCTTGTTAAAAGGAAATCTAGCTATTTGGGGAGTAAATGGTCCTGTCAGTCTCTGGGAGACCCAAGATTTGCTGATGAAAGCATGCAAGGTGAATTCGAAATTTGCACGCACAATAGATCCATTGTAGTATCATGAATCATTAAAGGCTTCAACAATCATGAAATATTTCATTCTGTTCCATTCAGAAAACACTCAATAGGCTAAGCCTAGAGGCTTCGAAGTATCTCATTAGCTACTTAATAATTTGGTCACAATATGTCTTTACTAAAAATACTTTTACACATCTGGGAAGAAATACAAATAAGTCTGAAGATAGTAATCACCATAATGACAAACTCACCAAGTTTTAAAAATTAGGTTTTAGTTTCATTTAAAATGTCACTGCTCCAACTACTGATTTCTGAAGTTTTTGTATGCCTTTACCTAGAATACGGTATCAAACCCTCCAGATTCCCATCAGGATTTTAACAGTGGGACACTTCCTAGAAGGCCTTCCCCAGATCTATTAATCACTTGAGAAAGACATGAAAAAGGCTAATTTGGGTAAGGAAAGAATTAACTACTTTTTGTTGTTCCTTAAAAAAAAAAGAAATCTTTCTTTGTTTGGCAACAACGTTTAAAACAAATACTTGAATTTGGTATTACTTTGCATTTAGCCAAACACTGACCTTCTTTAAAAACTGGCTTCAAAAAATAGTTTGTCCCAGTTTCCCCTTCATGCTCAAGTTGAACCATATTCCAGGGAGAGTGAGAGCCATGCGCTCTCACTCTGCTCCCCTGGATTCCTCAGCATTTTGTTTTGGAAGGTCATCTGGCCACAGGCTTATGAATGAATCCATTTCCAGATCATTCCTTTATGTTTGAACTTGAATTTTTGACCAGCAACTGTGAAATCGTTAGTGTGGAAAGTCAAGTATTTATTATAATTTTTTGGTTGAGTCCTAAAGAAACACTTTAGTGCATGGATGGATGGATGGATGGATGGATGGATGAACCACCTCAATAATGCCTCCACAGGCCTTCAAATTTTGGATATATAATGCTCAAAATCTTTTCCTGTCCAAGGGAAAGCCTCTTTCTTGTTGTTTCCATTGATTTATGCTAATAAAATAAAATATAAATTCTACCAATACTTTTGGCTGCATTATAAGTTCTAGCATATTCCAAATATGCCATTTTCAAGTGTAAGTCTCTCCAGACTTTGAAATAATGCACGTCCTTTCTGAAAACCCAGGACAAATCTGTACACCTGAAATGGGGACTTTTAGGAGACGTGTGCACTGGCCTCAGAATGCAATCCGGGAATGCCGACAGCAGTTGCATTGGACTAAGATGTAACTGCGTGCCAGACCCTGGGCTCTGTGTACCCCCATTGCCTGGATGAACGCTAGGGAAATACCCAAGAAACGGTTAATTGTTTTATCCCAATCACAGGTAAGAAAGGTCACCAAATCATTCGGGGCTACATAGTCAGCGGCCAAGTGGCTCAAACCTCCCGACCATATATGTCCAGAGCTGGACCCCAGTGCTCCTGGTGACACCAAAGGGGAAGTGACTGCACACAGGTAGGACTTTCCCAGTTGGTCCTCTGCCTTGGGCTATAGCTCTCTCGCTCCTGTGAGCTGTTTAGCAATTTCCAAAGCAGGTAAGTGAGAGATTGCTATCAAGCTCCCTATAAAACACCATGCTGTCGGGAAATTTCCAACCAAATCCAGAGATTCCCCAGCATATCCCAGATGTGTTCCTAGGGAACCACAAAAGTTAGATGTAGAGCTGACCTCTGACCACTTCTTGGCTTTCGGGCGATGTGTTTTTAGGACACGAGAAAGTATCCTGTGTCTCCATCACCTAAGGATGATCTGGGTCTCACGGCTGAGGCAAGCACGTGCTACAGACACATTCTCAACTTACACGGAGACAAGACAGTGTCATGAGTGAAAATGTAACTGTAAAACACGCACATCACCCAGACCCCAAAAGATAAATAAGGAAAACCGTAACTCCTTTTGTGTGTCGGAAATCAAGATCTGAGAGCCTGAGACGCCTTCCTTTCCCAAGCCGGAAGCTGGAGGCTGTGGACAGGGAAACACAGACTGCTCTCACCTGTCCGCCACAGATACCCTTTTACTTCTCCAGGTTGAAGGAAAGTGAACACCTGGAAACAATGAGCTGAAAGAAGCCAAATCGTACAACAATGCATTCGTTGAAACAAAAGATAACTCAAAAGGTAGATTTGCAAAGTGATTTAGACGGACGATTAGTCTAAGAGTTTATATGCTTGAGTAAAGAAATAGGAGAACAGCAGCATTCAGCAAGGGGTGCCTTAAGATCCATAATTTACTTCAAAATGATGTGAGGACTAAGGAGCTGGCTCCGTTGGTAAAGTGTCTGCCCCTCAGGCGTGAGGACCTGCGTGCCATTCATAGCATACAAGTAAAAAAAAAAAAAATGGTAAGGAGATGTTTGCCTGAAATCCCAGCACTAACGACTCACAGACAGATGACTCCCAGGGTTCACCAGCCAGCAAGTGTAACCAAATCAATGAGTTCCAGGTTCAGGAAAGAAACCTCAAAAACTAAGGCAGAGAACAATTTATCAATACACACAGCACCAACCTCTGGCCAACACACACACACACAAGAGCACACATACATATATGCAATCACAGATGGATTCAGAAGGTTCAAGGCCATCCCAAAGCCATGGTATAACAAGCTTGAAGATCTGAGACCTCCAGTTTTCAAAGAGATTGAAGTGATCCCACGTCAGCTCCTCAGCATTGAGCCCCCACGTACCATCAAACCAACTTGGCCAAAATTTCCAGTCAGATGTCAGGTTCTTATATACATCCATTCTTCACACATGGTCTTAAGCTGGCTCCAGGTGGTGGGAGTGGGGACCGGAACCTGCTACATATTTTGTTGTCTTGTTTGCTGACACATGAAGCTAAACTCAACAGAGAGACTCGTGAACCTAACTTAGACCATTCTCAACTGGAGATCTCCTTTGTGTCTCCTCTCTAGATAAAAGCCTCACCTATCTTCAAAGCAATCTCTAATCTCCTATGCCCACATCATCCAGAACTCACAGATCCTCTTGATCTTCAATTCCCTTTTCTATTGATGACTTCTCTTGTGACCCTCGTGCAAAATATTCATACCTTCCTAGGATTCCCATTCTCTCTCACAGGCACATGGCCCAGTCATAGACTTCCTAGTTAACCATCTTCCTGTATTTACAAATCTTGATTCTTGAACTTATCCTTTTTCCATGGAAGGGACAAACATGCATCAAAGCTGTCTGCCTCCCTTGCACATTGGGCCACATCAGTCTCTGCTGTGCTGTGTTCCATGTGGCAGCTTAGCATGTCATTTCTCAGATGATGAGAAAAGCTCCACACTCTGGGACCATTCTTGCCAGATCACTGCAGTTAGGTTAGTGTTAGGCAAACCATAACCTGAAGCTTCTAGTTTGGAGTGTATGGTGAGTTGAATGAAAATGGTCCCCATAGACCCACAGAGAGTGACGCTATTAGCAGGAGTGGCCTTGTTGGAGTCAGCGTGAATGTGGCTTTGTGGGAGAAAGGGCCTCACTATGGGGAGGGCTCTACAGTCTCAAGGGCTCAAGCCAGGCCTAGCGTCACTTTCTTTTCCTGCTGCCTGCTGATTCAGATAGAGAACTCTCAGCTACCTCTCCATCACCACATCTGCCTATTGCTGCCCTGACAATAATGGACTAAACCTCTGAACCCGTAAGTCAGACCCCATTTAAATGTTTTCCTTTATAAGAGTTGCTGTGGTCCTTTGGAAATCAATTTGGCAGTTTCTCAGAAAATTGAGAATAGTTAGTTCTACCTCAAGACCTCTATACCACTCATGGGCATATACCCAAAAGATGTTCTACCATACAACAGGGACACTTGTTCAGCTATGTTCATGGCAGCTTTATTTGTAATAGCCAAAACCTGCAAACACCCTAGATATCCCTCAGCCACAGAATAGATTTTTTTTAAAAAACCTGCAGTACATTTATACAATGGAACACTACTATGATATTAAAAACAAGGAAATCATGAAATCTGCAGACAAATGGATGGAATTAGAAAAGATCATCCTGAGAGAGGTAACATAGACCCAGAAAGACACACATGGTATGTATTCACTTATAAGTGGATTTTAGCCATGTAGTACAGAATAAACATACTATAGTTCACAGACCCAAAGAAGATAAGTAACAAGGAAGACCCAAGGAAGGATGCTTAAATCTTACTCAGAATGGGAAATAAAATAGACAGCAGAGGTGGCGAAGAAAGGGAACAAGGTAGGAAGGGGAGTGCAGAGAGAAATGAGAGTGGAGATCAGACCTGGGAAACGCAGGAGCAGAAGGACAAAGGGTCTGCAAAGAGAAGAGAAACTGTGGATAGGGCATCTCTGTGACAAGTCAGAGACCTACAACAGGGTAGGAATCTGGGGAGGATACGGGGGTGATTCTAGCTGAGACTTCTAGTAACAAGGGTAATGAAGATTGAAGAGAGCACCCTCTAACTCAATAGGACTCCTATCGGGGAGAGGGGAACACCAACACGCCCACAAAAACTTGCCCCAAAATTTACCCTGCCTACAAGATGTGCAGGGATAAAGCTAGAGCAGAGACTGAGGAAATGTCCAACCAATGCCTGACCCAACCTGAGACCCACCTCATAGGAGAGAGTCAACCCCTGACACTATTAACAATACTCTGCTATGCTAGTGGACAGGATCCTAGTATTGCTGTCCATCTGCTGCTCCTACCAGCAGCAGATCAAAACAGATGCTGAGACTCACAGCCGAACATTGGGCAAAGCAGAGGGAGTCTCATGGAAAAGTAGTGGGGAAGGATAGAATGACCTGGAGGTGACAGGATCTCCACAAGAAGATCAACAGAGCCAACTAACCAGCGACCAGACGGGCTTGAAGATACTGAAGCACCAACCAAGGACCATGCATAGACTAGACCTAGCCCCCTACACAGGAG
Source organism: Pachyuromys duprasi (assembly GCA_028658305.1). NCBI lineage: Eukaryota > Metazoa > Chordata > Mammalia > Rodentia > Muridae > Pachyuromys > Pachyuromys duprasi. Next base: position 37,933,628 of record CM053750.1, read on the forward strand.
TACCCTATGGGCAGCTCAGGCTTCATGTGGGATACCTAGTAAGGGGAATGGGAGCTGTCTCTGACATGGACTCTGTTGCCTGCTTTTTAATCACTCCCCCTGCCTCTCCAGACCACAGTGGAAGAGGATGTGGTCAGAGCTGATGTGGCTTGATGTGCTGAGGTAGGTTGGTAAGGGGGACTCCCATTTTCTAAGGAAAAAGTGAAGGGAGGATAAGGGGAAGAGGGGAGGAGCGTGGGACTAGGAAGAGAGGAGGAAAGGGGCTGTGATTAAGATATAAAGTGAATAAATAAATTAATTAATTTTTAAAAAGTGTCCATGGTCATGGTGTCTCTTCACAGCAACAAAACCATAAGACAGAGTGAAAAGCCATTTGGACCTGCAGGTCCTATGAAGTATGCATCACCACTCTTTCTGATCCTTGCCACAGAGACATTAATAAACTATTTCGGATGTATAACCATCAGATGAAACTATTGCTTGACATAAAGTATATTATATCTTTATTTTATTTTTGAAAACATGTTATTTTTATCTGGGTGATTCTATTTATGCTTTGGTAAATATAAAAATCATCATTCTCACCATGTGCTAGGCACCTTGATAGGTAATGGCATGGACTGTACCCACAAACTAAATTAAAATCTAGAAGACTAACTGAGTCAGGCATGTTATTACGAGTGGTGACGCCACTGAGGAGCAAGCCAGACACAGTGTAAGAGAGAGAGAAAGTTGCTGCAGCGCTGGGTGTGAGGGCAACAGTTCATGGCAGCATCGGTCCCCAATGCTGGCCTAAGACTTGAGCCACCTGAAGAAGTGAAATAACAGCAAAATGTGGCCTGAAGAGCCAGCAAGCACTTAGAGTCCATCCACGAAGAATTAGTGTGGGACTTTGAGTAAGGCTGGAGTATACCCGGTGAAGAATAATGGACCTCCTCTTTTGTGCTCTTCACCTATTAGGACATCCCACAGCCAGACTGGTGCACATTATGCTGTTTTTGCATCAAAAATATATAAAGCCGATAATATAGGTATCAGCTTTAGAGTCATTTGAAGAGCCACTGGCACTAAAGTTGTTCAAAAAATAGATGACTCTAGATTCTGAGCTTGTCATTAGATTTAAGTTCAACAATATTTTTGAAGTAAGGATAATAAAACTGGCATATTTATATAAAATGTACCCACATGGAAATATTACTCAGCCATGACATGAAGTTAAATATGCTACAATGTGGAACAACAACAACAACAAAAAATACCTTCCCCAATAGGGCCAGTGAGATGGCTCGGTGAGTCAAAGTGCCTGCCACCAAGTCAGATAACCTCAGTTCCATCCCCAGGACCCATGGTAATATAATCAACTCCCAAAAGTTGTTCTCTGGCCTCTACACATACCACGGCATGTGAAGGTACACACACAACATAAATAAAATGGAATAGAAAGTTTACAATCTATTATGCCAAGTAAAAGAAGTCCAACGCAAAAAAAAAAGTCACATTATTTGGTGCCATTTATGCCATTTATGGTTACCCAGAACCAGTAACCACAGTAACAAAGGAGACACTAGTGATGCCAAAGGCTGTGGGAGAAGCATCTGATTACAGATGGGGGTGGGGGGGGAGTATCCTGAAATGATGAAAATGTTTGAAACTAAGAATGGCTGCACAGCACTCTGAAAAGATACTGAGTTCTTTAAACTGTATGTTACACAGACTTCAGATCTTTAATTCGGTGATCAGAAGCCAAGAAGGTGGGACCATAACTCAGGGAAAAGACAATGTCCCAGCCATGACCATCACAAGCAGAGAAGATGGGGATAAGCGAAAAGTGAAGAAGAGAAAACTATTACAAGGAGATGCCATGCTTATGAAGATGTGATAACACAGCACTGCTCAACTGAAATCTCACCAACAAATAGGAGCTAATAATCTGTTTTGAGAAGCTATAGTCACAATGTGGAGAAACAAGCAAAGAGGGCATAGTCTTAGAAAAGTGTAAAGTAGCCTTCACTGAGAAACTTTGTAGATGGTAGATATCTGACACATCCTAATTTGTCCTTTAAGAAGACCCAAGAGATGAGATTAATTCACCCTGATTTTCAGGTGAGAGCACTTAAAGTCAGAGATGTTAAGTAACTTAGCCAATGCTGCACAGCTTAGAAGTGGAAAGAAGGAAGTTCAAACCTTACTTATGTTGACTCCACAACCCTGAATATT
>CM053750.1:37935944-37955756 GCA_028658305.1 Pachyuromys duprasi
TGAGTCATCATTCTGGTTAGACAAGAAAATAAGAAAGTGTGTACATTTGCACAGCCTGGAGAGAAATACCTGCACAAGTCCAAGGTCTTGACTATCATTACAAAGAAAACATCACTCCTCATGTACTAAACAAACTGTGGTCCATTAACTCAGCACTGAAGTTCATTTTGGCCCCAAAAGTGCTGGCACCAGAACAACTTTTACAGTCACATTACCAAAAATACTTGTCCAAATCATTTCTGCATCCGTCCTTGTTTTCTTTCAGACATACTTCAGTAATTGCCTGTCTGCAGGTACAAGATGCTTACAGGAAATGATTAATCTTTCATGAGATTATGGTACTGCTTCTTAATTCAGTACAATAAAAGCTTGAAGGGACAGGCGCTCACGTGTCCACGCATGCTTCGGGGAAAGGAAACTTGAAGGGGAAGAAGTCTAATCACACAACAGGTCCGATGATGAAATCTCCTGTACAAATAAAGCACCAGAACAGGTCAAAACCACATACACCCTGGGGTGGGGGAAGCCCACCTCTAAACCTAAAACCCAACTCTTTTTTTTCTTTGCCTAGCAAGAGGCCAGATGGAGTCCCCAGACATCGTGAGCCACTGCAGCTGGAAGCTGAATGGTTGATTGCAACCCCAGTCGCCGCGTCGGGACACTGGAGATGAGAGCGGCTGTTTGCCTTCTGAAGCAGGTGTGGTTGGGCTAAATGGAGAGAAGATGCCCAGCTGGAGGGACCCATCCACCAGCTGCCCAGGGCTGTCTGCTTCGATAAATACCACCTGTTCCTACCCAGACGGAGGGGGTCGCTCAGGTCCTCGGGAGACCCTGCTCCTGTCTATTGTGTGGAGGCTTTTGTGTCCTTTCAAGCCCAGAATACGGCGTGTGTGTCTCGGGGTGCTGAGGGGAGTCACTGTGCTGAAGCTGATTCTGGGCAATGACAGCGGCTTCTAAGTATTTTCTGGGGGCTGGGAACACGTGCATAAAGAGAATAATGAACAGCACATGGGGGAAGAGGGCAATGGCCCTGAGAGAGACCTCTTCACAAGCACAGTGCCCTATGGGGTCTGGCCACCCAGAGAGGTGGTGTGTGGCCCTTTCCTCTCCACCCCATCCCACAGTCCGTGGATCCCAGCACACAGACACAAAGCACATGATCACACGTATTCTTCCTATACCTGCCGTGTCTGTGCCTGTATCCTCAAACCCTCCCATGACCCGAAGCAAAGCCTTTGTCCCCTGGAGTCATTCCATATTTCAGACAAAAAAATATTTTTTTAATTGCTGTCACACTGGAAAGCTTTCATTCTTGTCTGAAAACCAAATCTCACCTCTTGGAGGGTGGGGAGCAGAAGGCAGAGGGCTGAAGGCAGCCTACTGCAACCCAACCCATAACCCAGCACAGAGGGAAGTACATGCAGCTCAGCCAGGTGCTCTAAGCAGGAATGGATATGGACAGGGGATGGACAGACAGGCCATAGGAACTATTCCGAGATGGCACTACAGGGGCTCACGGTGGCTTCTCTTCGAGGCCTCCAGAAGTCAGTCATATTCCTGGAAGCCCTAGACAGACAGCCAGGGTGGGGACTGGATCCCAATTCTCTTACCTAATAACTTCCTGATATTGGTCAGTTCAACAGAACCCATTTCCCTATCTATAAAATGTAAGCTCAGGGAGCCCTTCAGAGGAAAATTACAGGGGACCAATTGTGACCACGTATTTGTGAACGTGAAAACCCAGTTATTGTTTTCTTGGTGAACTGAACATGTCCCTAAACATCAAACTCATAGAACACAAAGATGTGTTTTTCTAGACTGATATCTTTTTTAAGGTTTCATAGACTCAAAGATCTGAACCAGGAGGCCTTGAGAAACTACAGGTGGCTAGATTTCAATTTCAAAGATTCTGATGGGCTTGGATAGGCCCAGAATCTAACAGTTAACCAGGTTTTGAATGCGAATAATGTTTGTTGCATCGCAATTAACAAAGTTAGGGAGTGCTGAGTGATAATGTTTGTCAACATCTGCCCAGATAAGTAGGTACTGGGATTGTGGGATTTTTACACATATATCTTAAACTGTAACAAACACATTCATTTGTTTACTGGCACATTCTGTTTAATATAAAATTGTATTTTATCTCATAATTTTTCTACAATTGAAATGTTTGTAGTCACATACATAAGCAGGATGTTAATGTAAGAGGTGCGTGTGTGTGTGTGTGTGTGTGTGTGTGTGTGTGTGTGTGTCTGTAAATTTCCTGAAGGTATGTGCTGTAATTACTCAGTATTCCGGACCTCTCAAATATCAATTTATCTCTGTAATCTGATCCTTTGTGGTAGCTAGGGTATGTCTCCTTCACAGAGTTCACTCATGTTTGTGAAACGATCACTCCAACTAAGAAATAAGACAGTATATGAAAAGAGATTGGCATAGTAAGGCAAAACTAAAATCCTAAATATAGGAAGAACACTTTTTAAAAACAGTCATGGGCACCATTCTATTTTAAAATTTATCTGGTCAAGCCACGTTGAGCGGAGAAGACAGGAACCTCTAAGAAGGTTCTTAGTCCCAGCAGTTTTGTTCCTGGGTTAGGCAGGGGTCAAGGCAATCGACAGAAGTTTAGACTAAACAGGAAGAAAAGCAGCTCAATTAACAAGACTGTCACAGGAATGGGCACCTCTTCCAGAAAAAAAACTCAGAAGAATTTAGTTGCTGATAGTTGGCTCCTCATAGCAGATAAATGCTGTGACTTCCAGGCCGTCCGTGACATTTAGCCTCAAGTGTTGCCGCTGCATTCTCACACACAGAGAGTTCCTGAGAATCAACTCAATCCATCTTTTGAAAAATCAGCCCCGACGCGGATGTAGCGGAGGAAAGGCGTCCCCGCGCCTGGGCCCCTCCAGGGTAAGGAAAGCCCTTTCACAGGAGCAGAATTGTTTCAACTTAATTGAATGAAGTGAACTTGGGGAAATACCTGACATTGCCAGCTTGACCTCTGCTAAGCCTTTTGAACTTCAATCACGGTCCTCCGACACAAAGCCTTCTGTTCAGCTTGGCAGTGACTTCCCCTGATTACACACACAGGTAGCTTATCCGAAGGGTTCCAAGGTTTCTGTTCTCATTCCTGCCTCACTGCGACTCAAGCACTAGTCACAGGCATTGTTTCAGTGTGGGATTTTATGGCTAAGCCTGCGGAGGCCTTTGCAGTGAGGCCATTGAGTCAAGAGCATCTCCTTTGGTTTCTAATCTGCAGAGAATCAATAATTTGTTTTACAGAAAATTAAGTGGATCTAATTTATGAGGCTGATAATGCAATAGCTCAAAAAAGCTGGCACTGATTTAACATCATACCATTGGATTGTTTTTCTGTCTAGATCTCAGATTTCAAAACATAATTTATGGTATGGAGTAGCAGAAAAAATTGTTCTCAACAACAGAACATAGATGGTTAAAGACAAACAACCTAAATGTTTCAAACAAGCAGACGTAGACATTTCTCATCTAGTTTCCTTGTAAAAGTAGTAAAAGTTGAACTTGTTAGCTATCCTGACAAACGAAAGGACATGGAATCTGAGCTATAAAATATGAGTAATAGTTGAGCTATGCTTAGTTCTTAGCAACTTTCTTTCTTAACACTAGATTATATGTACCTTTCATAAAACCCAGAAAAAAATTTCTTATTGTAAAGTCATACACACACACACAGAGAGATTTGACCTCATTATTTCTGAAGGAAATTGTTGTTGGTTATTAAAGTGTTTGCCACCAATTTGTGTCAGCAAATGTGAGGGAATACATTCTAAAATGCTGGAAGCGGTGAAATATTAGAAAATCTACAGGAAATCATGCAGCTGGTGGGATCTTTTGAGATGTGATGTGCGCCTCCATTGAAAGGCGGGGTCCCTGAAGAGCTAAAGCAGAGATCGGGGGTTGGAGGCTTTGAAGAAAGGAACATTTCACAGCAGAAAAACACAGACGTCAAAACGTTAGGAATTTCTATATGAAATGAGCTGGGAAACTGTCAAAAGTATGTTGAACACAAAGAGCTCTAGATGAGTACCTTCAATAACATTCTGATTTAGGGTATCAAACGTGTATATAAAGCATTAACTGAAAAAACAGGAAGGAGGAACACCACGTGGCTAATTAATAGCTATTAACTAGAGAGGAGGAAATTACATGAGTGAAAACAGCCAAGGGGATAGTGGGAGACCTTTAGAGATGGCCTAGCACTGCAGTTTCTGTTATCATTTTATTTCTCATTCTGGCTAAGTAGATCAGCATTCAAAGTTTATTTATTGATTTTTTTAGCAACTTAAGCTTGAAACAGATTGCAAACTTCTTGAAAGGAGTCCAACTGCTGCGGATAGTTATTAAAACTTGAGAAAGTGATTCTCTCCTCATCCACATTTCAATAGAGCAAAATCCACTCCTCCGAGTAGGTAGCAACATGCCTGCCTCAAGCCTGGAACTAATGCCTTGGGCACCTCCAAATGAGTACCACCGTGAGACTGTGCTTAGAGCCCTTGCTTCTCCAGCAGGACGTGGCAGAGACCCTGGCCGCAGTTGTGTGGTTCCGGGGGCTGTGGCACACTGACCCACAGCCACACTGTCAGCTCCCTACCCCACCCCCATGCTTGTCTCTGAATCTGAGTGAGGACAGCCGGTAGATACGACAACACAGATAAAGCTGGAGTGCTGAGGAGAGGGGGCGCACACTCCGTTCCTGTCCCCCCGAGCTACACCACTGGCAGCTTTATCGTGTCGGTTACCACGGTCTGAATTTTCACTAAGCTGTCTCCTTTTCAACATGCGGCAGCCCAAACTAAAAGCAGTTGAAATATGTTCACCCAAGCGTCCTGCCAAGGGGCTCGAAATAAGTTTCATTTTGCTTTCTGATTCAAAGGATGAGGATTCCTTAACAGCCTGATAGCCGTGCAGGAGGACTTGAAGGGGGCCTTTCCTTTTACCAAAATCATGCTGTTTTATCGACCTTAATAGCTTTCAAAATAGGCTAAGGCAAGTGCCAAATATTGACAGAGAGCCACCAAGTTGTCTTTATTGCCATAAAGACTCCTGCCTCCCAGCTCTTCTCCTTTCTCCTCCTCAGTTCAGAGAACTGGACTCACCTACCTCGTCTACGCATTGCTAAGCTTCACTAGTGGATAAAAGGCAGAAGTTAGACGGATGGTACAAGCCCAGACTCACTCACAGCACCCTACCTGCAACCCACACTAACTCACTCAGGTTTCTGTATCTTATAAGTGAATCCTGAGAGCAGGAAAATATCAGGACCCAAATGAACCTACCAAGAGTTCTTCTTTGAGTTGGGATTCAGTTCTGAAATTAGTATGAAAAACAAGTCAAATCTAATCTAAATCACCAGTGGAGAACCAAGAAGGGACTAGCAAGAGGCAGAATTCCTAGTGGTAGCCCTTTCACATTTTCATTCCTGGTTTTTCAATCAAACACTATCCTAAATATGCTGTGAAGGAATTTTGTAGATGCAATTGAAGTCCCAAGACAGTTGGCTTTTAAGGGATGGAGTTTATCTGGATGAACCTGAAACCTAACCAAGAAAGCCTTTGGAGGCAGAAACTTCATTCACGAAGCAGCAAAAGAGACCAGAGAAGTGCCAAAGAGAGATCCCGTGAGCAGTGCTACCTTGAACACGAAATGTGCTGTGAGCAAATGCCAGCCACTGAGAGTAAGCAGCGGCCAACAGCCAGCAAGCAGAAGACCTGCGTGTCACCAACTCTGCAAGACACCAACTCTGCAGCAGCCTAAATCATCCTGGATGGGCTGTCTCCCCCTGAGAGGCCAGTCTGGGCAACACTGGATTCTGTCTGGCAAAGACTCTAAGGAAAGAACTCAGTCCAGCCAACCCGGATTTCTGACTGAAAGAATTTATCAGTGAGTGCTGTGTCCAAAAGTAGAGGGCATCGAACCACACTGGATGGTCATTGGACCGGCAGCATCGTTCTGCCTTGTACAGTAAGTAGCACAAAGTGATTCAGTTCAATTTTACTGTTATCAGATTAAATTCCTCTGTTAAACTAGCTGTGTTTCCAACCCTGTCCATAAGGGTCAGTTTCCCTTGAAACCTCGGCCCAAGTGGCCACTGCTTTGATGAAAGAGAAACAGTATATTGTTACTGCCTTTACAGTCTGGGTAGGAATGTCCACAGGTATCTTCAACATCTATCATTGCACTCAACCTGGTGAGAGGCAGGGGAAGCAAAGGGACATTAAGGCCTTTTGAGGGAATAAATCAATGGCCCCTATTTCCCCCATTCTCTGCTGTGTGATCCATTTGGGAAATGTGGGACAGAAGCTACAATTTCATTCCCACCTTGCCTCTCTCTCTATTCCTGTAGCTGGTTGTTTCAATTCAATATATATGGTGGGATTCCATATGTTTTTCCTGGTTCCTCTCTCGATAAGACTAAGCAGCTTGGAAAGGTCAGTTCAGAGGATGCTCTGGTCATCCAAGCACACACCCGGAAAGGACGGCCATGGCTAATTGTGTGGAGCCCAGAACAAAGAAAAACACTAAGGCTTTAAAAAGCAGAAATCTCAGATACCAAGGAGAGAACGGAGGATAGGCACAGGATTCATGTCCTGGACACTGACAAAATGCTCACCAGTGTCATGTCAGTCGTTTTTGTCATTTACCTATATTTCATAAAACTTAGCAAATCGCATTTTAGGTAAGGCAAAATTTTAATCACTTGTTCATATTTCGCCCCCATATACTCTGACATTTTGGGCAGAGATTTTTTTAATTTATTTATTTATTCACTTTACATCCTGATTGCATCTCCCTCCTCTCCTTTCTAGCTCCTTCCCTCTCATATCCCTCTTCCCATTCTCCCCTTCCTTCTCCTCAGAGAAGGGGAAGGTCCCCCATGGGTACCAATCTGCCCTGGCACATTAGTTCCCTGAGGGACTAGGTGCATCCTCTCCCACTGAGGCCAGACAAGGCAGCCCAGTTAAGGAGATGATATCCGCAGAAAGGCATCAGAGTCAAGAGGGACCCGCTCCAGTTATTGTGGGATCCACATGAAGACGAAGCTGCACATTTGCTATGTATATATGCAAGGGGGGGCTAGGAAAAGTCCGTGCATGCTCTTTAATTGGTGGTTCAGTCTCTGTGAGCTCCCATGGGCTCAGGTTACTTGACTCTGTAGGTCTTCTTGTGGAGTACCTGACCCTTTTAGAGCCCTCAATTTTCCCCCAACTCTTCCACAGGACTCCCAAGCTCTGTCTAATGCTTGGCTGTGGGTCTCTGCTTCTGTTTCCATCAGCTGCTGGGTGGAACCTCTCAGAGGAGTGATGCTAGGATCCTGTCTGCAAGCATTGCAGAGTAACATTAATGGGTCAGGGATTGGTTCTCTCTCATGGGTGGGCCAGGTCTCAAGGAGGGCCAGTCTCTGGTTGGCCATCCCCTCAATCTTTGCTCCATCTTTGTTCCTGCACATCTTGTAGGCACAGCAAACTTCGGGTCAAAAGTTTTGTGGGTGGGTTGGTGTTCTGCCTGGCTGCAGAAGGTGGCCACTTCAGGCTCCATATCCTCCACAGCCAGAAGTCTCAGCTAGGGTGACCCCCATAGACTTTCCTGGGGCCTCCCTTATCCCAGGTCTCTGGCAAGTCCCAGAGATGCCCCTCACCTCTGATTTCCATTCTCTTACCCAGCCCTCCCCCACCCTGAATTTCCCTACTTCTAATCTTCACCCCTGCTGCCCTCTCCATCCCCTTTCCTACCCAGTTCGCTCCATCCATCCATCTCCAAGGCCTATTTCATTTCCCCTCTGAGTGAGATTCAAGCATCCTCCCTTGGGGCCCTCTTTGTAACTTAGCTTCTGTGGATTATAGCTTAGTTATTCTATACTTTATGACTAATACCCACTTATAAGTGAATACATACCATGCATGTCTTTTTGAGTCTTAGTTGTATCACTCCGGATGATATAATTTCTAGTGCTATCTATTTTCCTTAGCAAATGTTTTCATCTCATGGGATACGTCTCCATGAAACATGTCCTCAAAGGCATGTTCCCAAAGCCAATGCTGAAGTGTCCTTAGAAAATATTGGAAATCATATTTTGTTTGAGCCCAGCAGAAAAGAAAAATACTGGACAGATAAAAACTGCAGGTCCTTGCAGGGAGATGGGGATAGAACCACACACTGAAGCCTTGGGATGATGAGGATGACAGTGTTACTATATACCAAGAACACAAAGGCCTCTCCACATCCGCATATAGGGCCAAGAAAGCAATGAGCAAGGATTCAGTCTGAGGACTAAACTGCAGCTGTAAGCCCGAGGGAGTGTGGAGATCAGCTCAGTCTTATGGAGGCAGATACAGGATAGCATATGGGTACCAGAGCAGGGTGAGGTGGCACTCACCTGTGATCCCAGCACTCGGGGAGGCAGAGGCAGGCGGATCTCTATTACTTCAAGGTCAGCCTGGTCTACAAAGTGGGTCCAGGACAGCCAGGGCTACCCAGAGAAACCCTGTCTCAAACCTGCCTCCTCACCCCACCCCCAGAAAAAGCATATCGGAGTACCAGACCATCCTCTTATAGAGAAGGAAGAATTGCATGGGATTTCCTTTGCTCGTAAAACAGGCTTCAGGAAGTCACACGACTTTTTACAATTCAGCTATATGAAGCACGAGATTCATCTCTGGGAGAGAACATAGCAAAGCACTGTCCTGGAAACCAGGAGTGTTCACCAAACATCAAGCCTGTCAATAACTTCCTCTTCTGTCCCAAACTGAAAGAAACAAGTTCATAGCATATGTAGCCAACATAGTCCACAAAGAGAAGAAGACAAATAGTGAGAAGGACAGAGATGTTCCTTGATGCCCTTTACTCCTCACTTTGTTGCCTTACAACCAAAGAGCTTCTCTCCTCATAGAATGGCAGTAAGTGGGTGCCCTCTCTCCTCCATGACTTCCTGTATGTGGCTTTCAGCATTCCTCACCACTGTCCTACTCCTAGACCAGGCAACTACTCTATGCCCGACTTTGTTCTCAGTTTCCTGTCAATTAGCTTCACCCCAGGACCTTACAACTCTTTAAAGTCTGTTTGTGTGTGACTACATTTGCGTGTGTGTTTGTGTGTGAGAAGTGTGAGAGAGCCAAATATAACAATATCCACATATTGTCTATTCCCTCAAATAATGTGATACAGTATTCACATACAACCTCCTCACAGCTCTTATGTAGTTTGTCATTTCTAAATTATTTACCATTACATATAAATGTACTATGTATTATTTAATATTATGTATTACTATGTTATATTTATTATTGTAAAGGCTGATGTATAGAAATCACACATTGGCAGACAGCCTAGGCTAATGTTAAGACTACACACACAGGTACACACATACACACAACAGAGAGAGAAATGAAATGTAAACACTATAAAATTGTTGCTGCATCATGTTGTTTAGACTGTAAGCTTTAGAGACTAAGGGAAAATGTCTTTCTGTGTTCAACACACGAGCAAATTTGTTCCAAAGTATTTTAATACGTAGTTGATTGGATCTGCAGATGTATATGCGTGCATAAAGTTCTGAAAACTGACATAACTTTTGTAAACCTACACTTTAAAAAAAACTTATTGATTCTTTCTGAATTTCACACCATGAAGCCCACTTCCATGCACCTGCCCGTCCCTTTCACCCTTGCAACCTCCCCTTCAAAATAAAACAGGATAAAGTAAAACGAAAAGCCGTCTCATTGTGGAAGCTGTGGTGTGTCACAGTGCATCACACAGTACACCCTTTTGTCCATACCTTTGTACTTGCAGTGTTCATTGCAGTGAGTCACAAGTCTGGTCCAAGGCCTCTGGCTTCTGCTCCCCAGTTTACACTGGCTCCTCACCGGGACCCCTCTTGGAAATCCTCTTGCTGCCCTGTGCCAGACCTGCAGATCTAAACCTATGCTCTTAATAGCAAGAATGGTTCTTGCAGGTTCATGTCCACCACTGTACGAAAGTAGGAAACCTGACTTTCACATAGTCATTAACTAATAATAATAGTTAATATTTAATAAGATAAATGATTATTCTCCATGTGCTACTCTGGGACTACCTCAAAGCCAATTATTAAAATGTATGTATTTACCAAGCTGTGTGCTGCAGAAAATGACTACCCTTGGCTGTCTTAATAGGTACTTAACAAAAGAATTGTTCATAGGTTAAATCTGTTTGGAAAAGCTGGATAGTAAGCAGAAAGAGTTTTAATACGGAATTTAGAAGAATGTTTAATAAATGAATGTAATAAATCTACCAGCAGATCGATCTCATGTCATCTCCATCTTAAAGACATCAACGCTTCACAGAAGGTACTGGACAAATACTGCTTAGAAGCCTCAATCATATAATGACAGTTTGTGACATCTGAGACACTGTTCTATAGATGAGTCTCTGAAATTAGTCCCTCCCAACATTTCCTCCTCCACTTCTGAGGTTCCTTTATATCATAGCCATTTGTTTCTTCCTCTTTCACAGTTCTTTGCCACATTCCAATAGCAAACGTTTTCTCTAACAGCTTCCTCTGTTTCTTCTGCACATTGCTTTCTCTGTTTTCTTCTCTGTTACCAGAGTTTCCCTACAGTCTGCCCCATTCATCCTGTTTCCTTAACGACTAGCTTGTATCATCTGAACTCCCTGCGTCTGCTGCTGGATGTGTTCTGTGCTTCTCCATTGAGTACAAGGTTTGTTGTGTACAGCCTGTCTTCAGTAGAGGAACAGTCCTTTTGCTTTTAATACCTTCAGAGCTTCTTTTATTAAGAAGAGGTGTGGAGGGCAACAATGTTTATCCAAAAAGCAAGGTCTCACTGTCTGAGAGCTTCTATATATCTCCTCTCCTCAGAGTCCACCCACAGATGTTCTCAGCTGGCCAAAGTCATGCCCCTTGCACCAAAGAGCTCACAGGAAAACATCACATTGCCTTCTCACAAGCCAGCCTCCAGCCCACTCACATGCCCACTCACAAGACAGCTCCTAGCAAAACATCACATGACTCAACTGAGTCTTCAAAGAAACCAGACACTTCCACTTGAGCAAAACGCACCCCTACCCCTTGAATTTGATAATTTGGGTCTCTTCTTTATTTCTTTTGTGTAGTTTGGAGATGGATTTGTACAGTATTCTTTTAGTCTCTACTTCATTAGTTTCTGTCCTGATACTTGTATTTCTCTCCATGTTCTACCTTTTACTTGTCTAGTTGTCTGTTTTTGTAAGTACAGATGGAAACTTTCCTCTTAGCTCCTCTTGGAACTTAGCTGTATCCCAAAGGTTCAGGTAAGTTGATAATATATCTTTATGTTATTCTAGGAAATGTTTTATTTCCTTCCTAATTTCCTCTATGACCCATTGATCACTTACAAGATAGTATCCAATTATTTGTGTCACTTCTGTAGATTCTCTTGAAATTAATTTTAGTTTCTACTACTATAATTTGATGACATGCAAGAAATAACTTTGATTCTTTTATATTATTCAAACTTCCTTTGTTAGATTTTAGTATGTTTATCCTATACTATATGTCTAATATCCACTTATAAGTGAGTATATACCATGTGTGTCTTTCTCCTCTGGGATAGCTCACTCAGAATGGTCTTTTCTAGATCCCACCATTTGCCTGCAAATTTCATGATTTCTTTGTTTTTAATTGCTGAGTAGTATTCCATTGTGTGAATATACCACAATTTCTGTATCCATTCCTCAACTGACGGACATCTGGGTTCTTTCCAGATTCTGGATATTATGAATAAAGCTGCTATGAACATGGTTGAGCAAATGTCCTTGTTATTGACCTGGTTATTTTTTGGTCACGTTGACACAAGTTAAAATTATCTGGGAAGAAGAACTTCCATTAGAAAAATGCCTCCATCAGTTTCACTGTAGGTGAATCTATAGAGCTTTTTTTTTTTAATGTGGGAAGGTTCAGTTGACTGAGGATGGCACTCATGGGATGGTGGTCCTGGGTTCTATAAGAAAACAAGTTGAACAAACCACGGGGAGCAAGCCAGTAAGCAACACCTCTCCATGGCCTCTGTGTCAGCTTCTGCCTCCAGGTTCCTGCCCTGTTTGAGTCCCTGTCCTGACTTCTCTCAGTGATAGACTGTTACCTGGAAGTGTAAAATGGAATTAATCCTTCCCATTCTAGGTTTCTTTCAGTCATGGTCTTTAACACGGCTATAGAAAAGTAACTAATACAATTGTCATGAATTGCTTTAGTCTGTGCCTATCTTGAACAGTTCTTATTTCTCTTTAAGTTTTAAAAATAGAGATTTGGTGGATATACCAATCTCTGACAGCAATGATTCACCTTCAGGACTTAAACTATATCTCTCATGTTTGCATGACTTTTAGAGCTGCTGATGAGAGATCTGTTGTTCTTTGGATGCATTTGTCTTTGGAGATGACTGAGTGGGCCTTTTTCCTTACAACATTTAATATTGTTTCACCCTGATTTGTATTTTTGATATTTCAACTACAATATATTGTGGTAAGGATTGTCTTTCGTTATGCTTATTTGGGGATCTAATTTTTTAAGATTTATTTATGAATATGAGTATTTTGCCTGCACACAATTTTACCATATGTGTGTGCTTAGTTTATATGGAGGCCAATGGAGGGAATCAGATTCCCTGAAACTGGCGCTATAAATGGTTGTGAGCAATCATGAGAGTTCTGTGAACTGAACTGAACCCAGGTTTTCTGTAAGAGCAACAAGTTTTCTTATCTGCTGAGCCATCTCTCCAGCCCCCCCTATTTCAGGATATAAATCTAAATGCTTCTTGTGTTCAGATGGCTTTTTTTCCCAATAGATTTGGGGAAATGTTTTTGGCTATAATTTCATCCACTGAGTCTCTATGCCTTTACCCAGCTCTTCCAGCCCATGGTCTTCTAAGTTCGTTCTACTGATTTTTGCAGAGTCCTTTGATGTTACAGTAACATTTGTTTGCTTTTTATTGTTGATGTTTGGGTGTATTATTTATTTCCTAAGCCTTGTTCTCTATCCCTGATATTTTTTCCTTGTGCTTGGTCAAATCTAATGCTGATAATTTCCACTGTGGTTTTTATTATTATTTATTTAGTAATTTTTTCATTAATTTTTTCATTTCTAACATTTTTCAAAAATCTCAATTTCCTTCTTGAATTGCTGCTGACTTTTTCATTCATAGTCCTGATTTTATCTTCTATTTTACATTTTTCTCTCTGTCATTGACTTTCCTCTGAAAGGCCTGGATGGAATTCATTTGCGTGTTGGTATCTCCTCTAAGATCATTCATCATGTTTATTTTAAGCTTTAAATCTTTATACAGAATTTCATCTATTTTAGAGAAAGCTACTTAGGTAAACAAAAGATACAGGGAAATGGAAAATCAGAAGAGAAGCATGATTAAATAAATGCAAAAAAGGAAGAAAAATTGAGTGGAATGTTATGTAGGGAAAAGAAAGAAGCAAGGGATTTAAAAAAGAAAAACAACTCCCCAATAATGAGAAAGTTCAAAAGCAAAATTAGATGAATGTAAAAATGGAAATTAAAAAAGAAATTCCCTTTCTGTTCTCAAGTAACCTATTTTTAACAGGTTATCTGAAAAATATCAGGGATTGAGAACAAGGCTTAGGACATAATATGATCAAACGTCTACAAGAAAAAGCAAATATAATCTGCTATATTTGCAATATAATAAAAAAGCAAATATAATAATGTGATATGATTTGTCAGGGCAGCAATCAGAGAACACTGTATCAATGACCGCCTCTGAAGGCTGATCGGGGCTGAAAACTTAAGGCTAAACTTTTATTCTCCTGGCTTTGTAGAGCACATTATCAAGTTCGGTTCTCATCAAGCTGCCATGACGAGTTAGTGCAGCAATGAAATGGTCTCCACAGTGCAGCACTCTGACCAGGTACTTGATGCACTATAGAAATGCTTTGTCTGGAAATGTTGTGTTCTGTTCTTCTCTTCTCTTAGCCTTTAAGCACTTTTATGAACTTGGTATAGCTGGAAAATACCCTTGGAATAGCATAATGTAGAAAACCTTTCTAACCTCTGTGTAGACAGGCATGTAGGAATTTCCCACATGGAGAAAGAAAAGAAGAACCCCAGCAGAGGTACAGAAGAGAAATGGGCTCTGTGTGTTTGTAAAGAGCTGAGTCCATTCTCAGGCCTCCGTGTTATGGAGGGAGGTGAGGCCAGAGGGAAGGGACGCTCCACCAAGTGAAGGAACAAGCTCAAGGATGGACACTTTACTCCTGCAGGGACTAGAAGCCAGCAGAGCATCAAAACAGGAGACTCATGTAGGAAATAAATGTGCATTCCTGGAGGCAAATCTGATGGTATTCTGAACGCATTATGTTCCACCAAACAGTTGGGTGACAGGAAAACAGGCTAAGCTATTATGGTGGCCTTGGGGCTGTGGTGAAGTTGAGAAAATGAAAGCCTGAACTATAGTAATTACAAATGAAGCAGGATGTGGTGGCATGAGCCTGTAATCCCTGCACTCTGGGAGGCAGAGGCGGGTGGAACTCTGTGAGTTTGAGGCCAGCCTGGTCTACAAAGTGAGTCCAGGACAGCCAAGGCTTCACTGAGAAACCCTAGCTTGAAAAACCAAAATAATAATTATAATTATAAAAAAATGTAATTAAAAATAAAGACAAAACAAAGAGGCCAGCTCATGAAACCCTAAGGAAGAATCAGTAGCGTATGTAGAACTGGAATGGTTGATGAGCTCTCAAGCAGAAAGAAAAAGAGAAAGTGGTGAATTCACAATCAGATGTAAATATTCCTGGAAGCCAGATGCAGAAATACATGGATGAGACTGTAAACCCACATGAAAGCAACCCACTAAACAAAAAGTAAACCTGTCCCCAACTCAGCTTCCCCTCTGCCAGACACTAAAAATGTCCACAACCATTCCTGTCCTACATCCCATGATGGGAAACGCGTCAGAGGAGAAGCAGAAAGAAACAGAAGTCCTAACCCTAACCCTGTCAAATGTCTAACATTCGCACATTTTACAGGAATGGATACCCATGTGAACCCCTGAGCAGCGCAGCTCTCAGGGCCTGGAAGGGCTCCACACTACACGGTCGGCGTCTGGAGCTGCAAAGCAGACTCGCCGAGTTGGAAAGAGGGCCACTGTGGTGAGGTTCAGGCAGAGGGATTTGGGGGGCGTGGCTTAATCTCAATTAATTTCTTAATGTGTCCTGTGTAGATTCAAAATGCCTGGAAGAACACTGTGCTGTGATGGCAGAGTACACAAACCCTGAACATGGTCAGGAGACCACAGTTTTCATCCTGACTCATGAGAGAAACAAGCACCATTTCTACCCCACTGTTCACAGGGAAACCTATAGCTTGTCGGCCTTGACACCACAGGACCATCTTCAAAACACGGCGTCTTGTTTTCGTGGATCTACGAGCTGCCTGGTCCCTGCTCTGAGGCTGCTGGACCATGTCACTGTGAGGGAAGGTGAAGTGGGCCTGGTACGGTCCACAATAATCCATTCCAGACACATGTGTAATGGGGGGAAACAGGTGCAAACAATTGAACCAGCTGTCAGCAAGCTATGGGGATCACTTTTGATATCTTAATCGTTAGTCGATCAGCACGCCATGTTGGCAGCCTTGCTGTCATAGCTTGCTGCACATCTGCAAGCCTTTTCCATTCTCCTCTGATGTCTGCCTAAGTCCTCACAAAGACTGACATCAGGAGAAATGCAAATTGACCATGATTGCTGCCACTTCCTTTTTCCTGCCACAGAACCTGAGGGTTGACAAATGCCAATAATTGCTCATTTTTTCACTACTGGTTGTCAGGTGCCACACAAAGCAAGAGCTGAGAGATCAGATCCTCTGTCCCTCTGAACATCTTGCCAGTGGTTCCGGGGACTGCATGTGATGTCTTTGCTGCAGAAAGAAACTCTTTGCCCGGTAGCTTGTGCAGGAAATTGGTTGGGTTGTCGTAGTTTTAAATGTGTTTATCACAGCCCCTTCATCTGCAATAATACTACCCTCATAACCTCTGGGAAAAGAGAATGAATGAATGTCTCCATTCTCTGTCGGCAAAATGTCACCACCATAATTACCATAAGGTGTAATTATCCCTAAGATAGGGCCTGGGAATCAATGGCCTCATCTGTAGAAACCCACCATCTGAGAAATTTGTGCTGATAACCCTGTGGAGGTCAAGAGACTATATGTACTGCACATACAAAAGAATAAATGAATCTGAATGACCCTTCCAAAATCTCATCCCATGGCCTCTGCCCCAAAGACGAGGGTCTGTGGGACTGTGGGCATGGAGAGCAGCGGATGGAACTTGTGTTCTGTTGTTGAGTCCAGGACATGCGTCAGGTAGAGGAATCCCCATGAGATAGGAGGTGAATTCCCCAGTTCTGCTATTGTTTGTATGGCATCTCTATCCACTGCTTCTTTGTTTGTTTTTATGTTTTATTGAAAATAATTTTTTGTACAATGAATTCTAATCATGGCTTGCCCTCCCTCATCACCCCACAGATCCTTCCCCCATCCTCACACATCTAAATATCCATCCTCTCTCTCCCTGTGTTTAGAATACAAACAGTAGAGAGAAAGAAAGAAAGAGAAAGAAGAAAGAAAGAAAGAAAAGAACACTAAAACCATGTGTACACACAGACCACACACACACAAACAAATGCACACAAAAAAATGGAAAGACAAAATTGGAAACTATAATACACAAGCAAAAGATCAGTAAGTTAAAAAAAATACCTAAACAAAGCAATATGAGACAAAAAAAATCTCCAAAACTACCAATGAATTAATTTCATGTTGGCCACTTATTTCTAGGCATTTATTACTTACTGCCCTGAAGTGTAATTTGTATACCCAGTGAGATTCCATTGAAGAAAACTAGTTTCTCCTTTGTTAGTTGTCACCTGGTGATAGTTTTTTGGTTAGGGATGGGAACTCATGTCCACATGCCCCTATCAGTGCCAGGACCCCATCTGGCTTGGGCATGTGCAGGCTCTGTGCATGTTGCCACGGTCTCCATGAATTCATATGTGTGCCAGTCCTGCTGTGTATGGAAGCCACTGTTTCCTTGGTGTCATCATCCTCTCTGGCTCTGACAGCCTTTCTCCATCCTCTTCCCGTCACTCCCTGAGTCCTGAGGAGAGAAGTTTGATGAGAACATCCCACTTAGGACTGAATGTTCCAAGGACTCTCACTTACTGCACATTTTCCAGTTGTCTTCACATTGCTTCTTCATGGCACTTCCTCTCCATTCTCTATTCTGATTCTTCTTTCCTCACTCTCCTATTTCTAAGGCCAGCAGTTATGAAGCCATAAATAGTATTCACCATGAAATCTGGATTCGTAAACTTATACAAAAGGGCCTAATCTTGGAGATTTGGAAGAACATTACTTGTTTGTACAAATATGAGGGTTCTGTTGAACTGTCACACAAATGTTAAATGAGCAAAAGTGGAGAATTGCTGCAATCATTTCTGAAAGTCTGCCCAGTGTCTACTTTGCACTTTTTGAAGATACATTAAATAACCTATTCCTTTCCTTTCCCCTGCTGGTTCTAAAAAACGAACACACAAACTCAACTGAAAGAACTACAATAAAATTTAAATAACTAAACAATAGTAAACCTTACTGTGAAAGAAAAAATAAGCTTGGTATTGATTTCTCAAAGACAGAAAGGGAAGGCACATGAGCTTAGGGAGCAGAACCATCCCTTGGTCTGGTGCAGGGAGCAAAACCATACCTCTGTCTGATGAACCAACCTTCGCTTTTTAACAAGATGTCATTAGAGTTTTCTGCCATTAGCCCAGTTAGCTTTCAAAGAGATATCTCAACAGCCAATGAATCTTGTTGCTGATGCCTTTACTACAGCCTTCAATTTCTGAACTGCCTCATTAAGTCTATGAGTTTCTGGATAATAAATTACTGGATAATAAACAATTAGGGTATTTATTAAATATGTGACATTTCTTTTGATGGTTGAATACATGGGATGAGAAACTGTCAAGCATGTAATGCTTTGTTGAGTCACAATAGCACAGCCTGGCTGGCCGTGAGGGATCTCTACAAGGTGATATTATTTATCATGCTATCCAACATCGTGGTCACATAATTTGGCTCTTTTATGTTTATTCACCAATGTTATTTGAATAATAATTCTTTTTTAACATTTGTGTTTACAAACCTTTATTAAAAAAGGAAAAGAATCACTTTCTAAGATAATTTTTGTCATGGACACCCGCGCAGCTTCTGTTTCAGATGCAAGTACATGTGTACAGATGTGCATGAAAGTTCATGTGGATTCGAGGGTGGGGATCAACCTCAGGTGTCACACCTCAAATGCCATTCCCGTTTTTTCAGACAAGATCTCTCACTGGCCTAGAGCTCACCAACAGGTATTCCCCCTGCCACTGTCTCCCCTTTGTATGCTGAGATAACAAACATACACATCACAGCTAGTATTCCCGTGGGTAGGAGGGACTGCGCTCGGGTCACCGTGCTTGTACAGCAACTCCTAACCAACTGAACTGTCACCCTAACCTGTGGTTATATTCACCTACACTATTACCCTCGAGAATCTCTCTTCCTTTTCCTCTGAATCCCTTGTTCTTCCCACCTATTCCCCTACTGACTACATCATTACAGAAAAAAAAAAACACCTTGTCTTCCTCCTCCTCTGCTTCCTCTTATTTCTCCTCCTTTTTCTCATCCTCCAGGAACTATTAACACTTGTTAGCTCTTCCAGAAGGAAAGGCCTCGTGAGGACCTCCTCTGTCCTTGATGGAAAGTGAGAGAGCCCAGTCTTGTGCAGGTATCCATAGCTACTGTGTGTTCATGATCGCAATGACTACACCTTATCTGAACAGCAGTATTTCAAGGCACTCTTTTTCATCCTTAGGTTCTTCAATTATTTCTACTCTTTCCTGTGTGGTGTTTGTTGAGCCTTATTTGGGGTATGATATAAGATGTCCCTTTTGGGGCTGAGTACTCATTAGTCACTTACTCTGCCCTTTAATCAGGTATGAGTCTCTTCATCAGCCCTCACCCTCTGCTCATGGTAGCCTCTTTGCCCCAAGCTGAGAGATGCTTTATTTTAAAATTATTTCATTTTTAAGTGTATGGGTGTGTGCATTAATATGTGCATCATGTGTGTGAATGAGTCTTCAGAGGCTAGAGCAGAGGGAATATCTTATGAATTGTATGGATGCAACACCTGTCAATAAAAAACCTGTGGCCTATAGGAAAGGATAAAATAGAAGGTGGAACATCTGGTAGGCAGAAAATATTCTGTGAGAGGGCCAGGTACATGAGATTAACCTGGGAATATATGAGGAGGATAGGTGCATGGTACCTGAGCACAGGTAACCAGCCACGTGGCAGACTGTAGATTAAAATAAATGAGTTATTTTAAGTTATGAGCTGGAGAGATCCAAGATGGCTGCCCCAGGAGGACACTGTGTCTGAGGAGCAGGACAGTAGTGTAGGCACAGCGACCAGGAGACTGAGATCTCGGACCTAAAACACCAGCGTTTGCGACTGCCAGGTGAGCGGAATTCCTACGGTGGAGAAATCAAGTGGAAAAGTCCAAGGGACACCCAGCTACTCCCAGGAAAAACTCTGGAGGGTGACAGGCTACACACAGCCGGGCTGGGCGCCTAAGCCGCCATTTTGGTCTGGGGCACACAATACCCCAGACAGACTGAGTTTCACCCAGATACAGCGGGCTGCACTGGGCGGGCACACAAACCTCTGCACCAGCAGCC
>CM053750.1:37956256-38009351 GCA_028658305.1 Pachyuromys duprasi
CTTGGGATGCAAAGTACCTAACCTGTGATTGATAACAAAAAAAAAATAAATTAATAAAATAAATTTAAAAAATAAAATTAAAATTAAAAAATAAGTTATGAGCTAGTCAGAGAAGAGCCTAGCTAGGTGGCCTAGGTATTTGTAAATGTATCTTGAGTTTCATGAGTTTTTATTTCTGAGCAGAGGGGCATAGATGGAAAAAAAAAACACACACACACACACAACATGTTAGAAGTGAGCATCAGATGCCCTGAAACTCAAGTTCCAAAGTTGCTGCTGGAAGCTCTGGTTCCTAACTAGAAACCAAATCGCATTTAAAATTACATTTGTAATGATAAGACTTTTAGGGTTTTAATTTGCAAGGTTAAACACATTTTAATAGAGAACCCACATGGAGTGAATCATTAGTCTATTCCTATTCAGCTTGTAACCCTGGGGAGAGTAAGAATTGTAGTGTGTTAGGACAGCAAGAAGGCATCATTCCTGACACACAGCAGAGGGTCAATATGTGACAACTCAAGGAAGTGTACAGTACATGACCCTACTCTCAATACTTTTTCCTTCTTGTTTTACTTGCTTGGTTTCCTTCAAAATAATAGAAACAGTTACTCAGAAACACTTGCACGTGACGAGAAAAACAGGACAACCGTGTCCTAGTAATTAGGGATAGGTGTTTTGCATTTACAGACATTTGCAAATATATTACTCTAATGCATTTTCACCCTAGGCTGCTTCCATTTAAAACTCATTTAATTTTGTTATTTCTAGTGTCCTACTAAACAAACAAAACCTGAAGACCTCATATGTCATATCCACACTCCAAAAGAAACCTCTTCTAGTCACTTAGGTTTAATAACCTACATTGTGATAACATACAAAGTTTTGTTATATTTTACTTATTTATTTGTGTGTGTATGTGTGTGTTTGCATGTGTACCACGATGTACTTTTGAAAGTCAGAGTACAACCAGTGGAAGCTGATTCTCTCTTTCCACTGTGTGGGCCCCTGGGATTGAACTCAAATCATCAGGATTGGCAGCAAGCATCTTTGCCTGCTGACCCATCTCCTGACCTAAGGTGTTCACAGTCAATTCTCATGGGTGAGCAAAGATTTTTTTCAATTTATTTTTAAATTTTTATTTACTGAAAAGGAAATCATAACAAACTTAGTATAGATACATATTAATTTACTGGGGAGATATATTCTAAAGGTAAGTTTTAAATCTCATGATCCCATAAGTCTCATACTTCCCAAGAGTTTTAAATTAAATTTTATCATCAATATGATATCCAATATCAACAAGGATATTCCACTCTGAGAAAAAAAATTTATGGGGTCAAATATACATAATCGAAAAAAGCAGGGAACAATATATATATATATATATAATTTTTTTAAATATTGTATCTTCTTAATACCATGAAGGTATAGGTAATCTTATGTTCTATAAAGTATGTGTTCCCTCATGAACATTACATGAAGTCTCCTGCTACCAGATGAAATTTCATAAGCATTTCCAGACTGTCTAGAAGGAAATTAAACCCATGGTATAAACTAGAGTGTCCTAAACTGTTGCCCATGACTTCTTTTCACCCCCAAAATGTGTCTTAAGTATATAGTTATATAAAGTATTCACACAAACAAAGAATTCATGGAAAATAAATTATGAGGAAATTCATTTTGAAACAATTCTTTGGCATACATATAATGTATGCCGTTTATTTAACACAAAAGCAAAGCTGCATCCTAGTAATACGGGTGAGTGTCTTAGTGTTCAGTTGTAAAAGAGACACCAAGACAACAGCAACTTTTATAAAAGAACACATTTATTTGGGGCTTGCTTACAGTTTCAGAGGTTTAGTCCATTTTCATCATGGTAGAGAACATGGTAGCACACAGACAGACATGGCATGGGAGAAGTAGTTGAGAATTCACTGTCTGGATCCGCAGTCAGCAGGAGGAGGCAGAGACACTGACACAGTCTTGGGCTTTTGAAACCCCAAAGTCCACTCCTGGTGACATACTTCCTCCAGAGAGGCCACACCTCTTAGTCTCTCTCAAGTAGCACCACACCCTAATGACCAAGCACCCACATATATTAGTCTATGAGGGCCATTCTCATTCAAAACACCACAGCGGTTATGATTTTCACATAAAGATTAAATCTTGCCTGAATATTTGATATTATAGGATATGAAGAATCTTCAATATTGTTCAGTTGACTGATATTGCAACAGCTCCCCCAGACCTTAGCAAAACTGAATCCATGATGGAAATACCATTCAGGCTGTAAGCTTCAGTATATAACACCACCTGCCAAAACAAAAACAAAGACCTAATCCATCAAAAGCATAGTTCTGGGAAAGTCTCTAAATGTACTAACCTTGCTTTTCGGCTTCTGTAGTTTTACTTCTGGCTAACTGCTCTTGTTAACTGACATATATCAACCAAGTATATGGGCTTGAGGTTCAAAAGCTCACCCTGAGAAAGGCTCAAACTTACACTGGGATGCCAAACACCCAGAGCAGTCACCGGGCAGCTAATAACAACTTTCCATTGACTTAAATCTGTATCTTCTCTGATGGATACCCCACAACAATATTTGTATTTTAAAATCAACGATAAGAAGACATTATTTAATATTTAATAGAGATATGCTAACACCCATATTGGAATTCAGCTCCCAAACAAAAATTCACTGGATGGGTATGGGTGGGCTTTTTTTGTTGTTTTGTTTTAAACTTCAAAAAGCAGACTCAACGGGTAATCTCTAAAAGCAAACATTCTAACTTATACAAAGCAGATTGAAACTAATTTGATACATACTTGATGAGGAATGATGGTAGGGAAATGCTAAAATTCTGATTTCCATAATCAAATCACTGTTTCTGTATGTGGAGAACACTTTGTATGTGCAGTAAAAGAACTGCAGATTTATAACATCCCACTGTCTTGTGTCTAAGCCAAGATATTTCAGCCAGGGCTCATCAGCAGTATCATGAAGTACCTGTTGGTGTGTGTTATCGACCAAAGCTCAGTGAAGATGCATGACCTCAGAAATACTTCTGATTCCCTGAGTTTAAATTGATATGAGATTGTCTTCGGTTTGAAAGCCTTTTATTGTTGCCAAAATCTGTTACAACCTCTCCATTCAACTATGCAACCTTATACAATGTAGAGACCCGTGTTTGAGGAGCTGGGGTCTAGATGCTGAACACAGTTTCTAGGTCTCTAAGCCTTTCAGGCAAGTGTTAACACCGTGCAGCACTTGAATACCTCTGAAAGCCCAAGACAAGAAGAGATTGTGCGGGATGATCTTAATATTTCTCTTTTCTCCTGCTCTTTTCTGATTCTCGTGTTCACTGTCTCCTGGCTTCTGCTGCGGTCACTGTCTACACGGTGAGCACACTGAAGACAGCCGGTTCCCTGCCCTCATGAAGCACACAGCCTGGTGAGGAAGATGATTAATCATCAAGAAATCATGTACCTAATTGCATACTCTGTGACACTTGATCACAGATCAAAAAGGAGATGTGAGGAAGTCCCATGCCCTGCACTGCTTAGTCCTGGGAATCTGGTGAGGGAATGAAGAAAAGACAAACACAAAGACACGCATACAAAAAAGCTGGGGTCAGGTGAGCTGTGTGAGCTATAGTGCAGCGGTAACTAAGCAACAACCTCAGCCCTCGGCATGTTTACTAGGCACAGCACAGTTCTGGAGGGAACCTAGTCCCCTGCAGCTTGGCTTCTCTCAGACACAAAGACAATTCTTCCCTTCACTGTTTCCTTTCAGCTGTTTTAGGTAGGGTCTTACACAGCCTCAAACTTACTTTGAACTTCTGATCCTCCTGCCTCGATCTACCGGTTCTGGGATTACAGGCATGCATCGCTGAGCCCTGTTCCTACAGTGCTGAGTCAAACCCAGGGCTTGAAACATTCCGGCCAAACATTCCACCAGCTAAGCTACATCCTCGGTCCCATTCTGTTATTTTTATTTCCTGAAGCCACTTCTTAACTGAAGGACTATCCTCCTTGAGATGTCCTAAATTATTAGCTTAAGAAACAATTGTGATTCACACATGTAAATATTTGAGAGAGTCAGGACTACAATCCCACAGTTTTTGTTTAAGTGGCATAAGAGTCCTTTGTTTGGAATACACAGAACCTCTAACACATTCCATGCTTCTGTGTTAATAATTCTCATATATTCAACATGTTGATATATGTTCAAACTTAAATCAGAGACTTAAATTTTTTAACTTAAACATATATTTGTACATATTGTAGGCATACCAAATTTCAAAACCTTCGTAATTCATAAGGAGCTCTCATAGGCAATAAATTTCTTCAGAGATGCAGAGAACATTTCTATTAATACAAATATTGAAATGGTCCATGATAAACCTTCATAGATTACTGACTGAAGTGAAGGTGTCATAAATATTAATAAGAAAGAAATAAATAAAACATAGGATCCCCAACACCCAGTTCAGCACCTGGAACTTACAATAATAACTCTGTGAATAAATGTATTAATGAATGTATGAATGAATGACCAAAGCATCGACTTTGGTAATTTTCCAGTATAACAGAATTTCTTGATTGAAGCTTTATTGAGTGCGTTTAAAGGGTAAATTACAGCTTGGACTCGCTGTAGAGTGTAGTAGAAAGCTGGGGAATACGCCGGTGCTTCAGAAATGGTTCCCACTTGTAATTGAAGAACAGGCTTCATGTTCAGAGGATTTTTACAACTGCCAAGCTTCTGGTCTCTGGTAGGGAACCTGGATTCTCACCATCTTCCCTGTCTTTTGTTACTAAGACTTCAGAAGAGGAAGTGCGTGTGGAATTACTGTCCAAGTGCCACTGAACCATTTCAGTAAGAATGAACCCCTGACATATTTCAATTTTTTTTCAACAAGCTTGGAAAATATGGAGTGTGTACACAGTTGCCATGGAGACTGAACTTTCCTAGATTATTCTGCAGCCCTTCATTATGAATCACCACAATGGTCCAATGGTGTTGATAGTACCATCAACTTTTCCAGAATGAGTGAACTGAGAACCAAGATATGTGACTGACCCTCACGTGGCAAATTACTAGGCCTGGAACACAAAACACTTGGCTTCCGTGTCAGAAACCATGCTTGGGTAGCCAGCTTTCCAAACCACAAAGATGAGAAGCAATGCACACTTTCCAGCACCATGGCTTTCAGGGAGCTCTCCTGTCTCCAGCCTTTCCTGCACTGATGTCAGCTGGGTTCTTTCCTGCATGTAGTAGATGTGATGAGACTCTCAAACATTGGCAGGCCTGTCTCTAAGGCTAGTACAACAAACTTGTGTTCAGATCCTGAAGTGGCTGGCTGCTTTCCATTTTGTCAGTAGTGGATGCTCGTTTGTGGCCTTCGATCAATGCAAACTACTAATAAAACTATCATAATTCTGTGATCCCATCATGCTTTCTGGAGGACCTCTGTACCTTGTAAGGTATCAGCCTTTTCAACTCAGTCTCCAAGATGGGTACCATGAAACTGCATACAGGTCCTGAGCCAGAAGCATGATTTCTATTTTCTCTGGCACTATGTGGCACATTTGTGGAATCTGATCAGTGAAAATTATCACAATTGTTTGAAAACAGATGTGGTCTTGCCACTGCTTCCGTTTCTCTGTAGCTTGCCAAATATCACCCTGGATAATTCTTACAACAACCTTGTAAATGAGGCTGACACAGCATTTAAAGAAACTGTAGTTACTAACTAGGACTCAACCAGAATTTAGAATAAAAAGAAATTAAAAATGAAGAGCTCCAGGCTCTTCCTTCACATTATATACTATTTGCTAAGTGCTACACAAGAGATTAGAAATGAAACACAATAGACATAAAAGATTGCAGACTTATAGTAGAAAAAAATCATCTACACTTTGGAATGAGAATCATGCTTCCAGAGCAGACTCAGATACCATAGCCACATGGTATGGTTACTTCGGTATGGTAACAGGAAGACTCAGATACCATAGTAACGTGGTATACAACACGAATAGCTGTAAGCAATCTCTTGTGTAAACTTACTCCAGCCGACCCACTGCTCTGAACCCCTCATTTAAAATGATCACTCTTAACGTACACTACTATGGCTTTAGTCTGTTTATGTTTCTATTCAATGGGCAAGGAAAGGTACCCACTTTAAAAAAAAAAAAGATGGCAAGATACAATAGAGAAAAAGTAAGCTCTAGCTCTTCATGGCTCTCTTGCCCTAAATGTGGCACACACTGGTAATTCCAGCACTCAGCGGGCTGAGGTAGGAGGATGGGCAAGTTAAAGGGTAGCCTGAGCTATACAGCAAGTTCAAGGAGTGAGCCTATCTCAAAAAGGAAAAAGGAACTAGACTAGTTTGTCAGTCTAGTAATGCTCATGTTGATCTTCATAACTCCTAGGTTCTTTAAGCATGCAAGAAAAGAAATACTGGCCCATGGGAAGCTAAGGGGAGCCTATACTACACAGCAAATTCAAAGAAAGACTCTGTCTCAAGGCAAGCAAACAAAAAACAAAGATAGCTTTGCTAGCCTAAAATCACTCACTTAACTTTCATAATGTGTCATCTCTGTAAGTGTACAAGTGAGACATGAATACTAATCGGAAGCTGAGGCAAGAGGATCATAAATTTGTGACCAGCCTGGTCAGAGAGCGATACAGAATGCTGACTCGTGGGCATGACATGGCCCTTGTACTCTTGACCTCAGAAGAGTTGTGATAAGACGTCAGTGCTTTCTCACAGAAAGAGGAGAGGTTCACTGGGCTTTGAGGATTTATTGTAGT
The DNA here is from genome assembly GCA_028658305.1 of Pachyuromys duprasi. NCBI lineage: Eukaryota > Metazoa > Chordata > Mammalia > Rodentia > Muridae > Pachyuromys > Pachyuromys duprasi. Next base: position 37,963,071 of record CM053750.1, read on the forward strand.
TATCAGCTGATGTGCGGTTCGGAGACATTGTCTTCAGTGCTGTGAGGGTGGCCGTGTCCCTGTAAACAAGCCTAATAAGACTCACCAGGCCACAAATGAAAAAGACATCAGAGTAGAAGGGAGGGTAGATTATGGGAGAGGAAAGAGAGGGTATAGGAAGGGATGCTATGAGGGAACTCATTGTATTAGTTACTTTTCTGTTGCTAAGATAAAATACCACGACAAAGAAAAGGGTTCAACTTAGCTTAGAGTTCCAGAGGGACAGAGTCTATCAAGGCAGGAGCGGCAGGAGCTGGAGGCTGGCCTTACACAGGCAGGAAGCAGAGGGATCACATTTCACCCACAAACAGGAAGCAGAGAGGAGGTATGAGACAGTGAGGCTATGCAGCCTCAAATCCCTCCTCCAGTTCTGTACTTCCTCCAACAAAGCTGCGCCTCCTAAAGGTGCTAGAACCTCTGCAAATGTGCCACCAGTTGGGGACCACGTGTTCAAATACAAGCTTCCACGGGGGACATTTTCCATTCAAATCGCTGCGCCCATTATTATATATGACTAATACATACCATTCGAAACATTTGTTTAAATACCAACATTATAGACCGGCTGTGAATGCAAAATAATTTATGGCTTTTCTTCTTCCTTTGCTGGGAATTGAACACACATGTCAGGCAAGCTCTCTCCCATGAAACTGTATTCCTAGCTGTTGTGGAGAGCTCTTTTTTTTCCCACCTGCTCCTTACTTATTGTCAAAACGGTTTTGACTCCAGTTTATAAACACAATTCCACAATAATCCAGACGTTGGTAACAAAGCACACCACTTTGGGCTGCCTTCTAGCTCTCAGTGTGTCTGTGAGCTTCAGAGCACAGCTAAGCAGTCTATCTACAAGGATACCACCCATGTCATTGTAGCTCTTCTGAAGCCATCTTAATACTAGGACAAGTCCAACAAGTAGTCCAAAAAGCTATCATTCCTATTAGCCTATTAGATAACTGACTCAGTTGTAGAAGGGAATCACTCCATAACTGGAAATATAACATTCCTTAGCATTATTCTTTTTGCCTGAGACAAAGAAATCTCCTCCCAGTCTTTCAATTAATCTTCCCCCAGCCCAGCAGAAATGCCTCTACCTAGCTCATCACCTCACTGTCAACTTGCCTGACCCAGGTTATGGTGCAGCATCCTCAGTCACTTCCTTTCCCCATCCTGAGTTCTGGCTGTCCTCGCCACTCTTCTAGATCACACTTCTAGAGCGATGAAGTGCTGAAGAGGAACACACTGGACACCTGGTGGTTGGACACGGACTTCGGAGATGGACGGGTCCAATGACAGCTTCTCTAACGTGGGCTTTCAATACAGATGGGTGAACTTGAGCAAGCGCCTTGGTCTCCTAGGTCTCAACTCTCTCCTCCATGCAACTTAGAGGACAGTGTTTGAGGACTGCTGAAACCCTAAACTTGTGAAGCAGGAAAAAAGAGCTATGATTGTTTCGAAAGGCATTGACTCACCCCGGCTTAGAAATGGCCAGTTCTCCTCCCACTAAAGAGTGCGCCAAAGCAAGAATTTTGAGGTCAGATCCCCTCAACGCAGTTGCTTTCCACCCACAGGCAGAGGCATCCTGGCTCCTGGCATCTCTGGTGTTATAAAGCTTTGGTTGCAGCCAGCAATCTCTCCTGCTCAGGGTCTCAGGTGTCTGCTGGACTGACTTTTCTAAAGGCAAACTGAAACACATTAAGGATTAGAGTATGGGTCTTTCAGAAGCACGGGCCCAGTTCTCATATGAAGAATAGAAAGTGCCTTCTTCAACTGTAGGGGTTTGTTACTTTATCTATATTGGCTTTTTTTTAAAAGAGAGGCTGTTTTGTAGCCCAGGATGGCCTCCAATTATGTGGCTGAGGTGTCCTTGAACTCCTGTTTCTCCTACCTCTTCATTCCCAGAACTGAGATTACAGATGACTGCCACCATGCCCAGGACCACCCTGGGTTTTAAGCATTCCCACACACTGTGTGCATGCTGTGAGGTCTTCTAGTCCTCCCTGCCCTGAGCACCCCTTTAAACCCACCCAGGTGGATGCAAACCGTTCAGAATATCTACAATGCATCACCCAGACTTAACATCTCACGAAACTGCAACTGTAACTGGTCACTTCCTCGATTTTCTATGTTTAAGTGCTGAGAGAGCAAGATTCACAGCCTCGCCCCAGCCTTATACTTCAACGGAGGGACTATTTCTTAACAGAAAAGTACGTTTTAAAAGAGCAAGCATTGGGAAGATAACAAAGTTCTGAAAGGCTCGGAATCCTAATGTTGATCTCCACTTTGCCAAACCTTTGCCATTCCTTCTCCCTGTCTTTGTTCTGCTCTGCTTTGTTTTGTTTTAAAAAGAGAAAGGGGGAAAGGTCCCCAAAGGACCTTTGATCAATATAAATGAAAGTTCTCCTGCTGTTGTCAGAAAGACAAATCCTTCCTTGGGGAAAAGACTCCTTTAAGCAAACTCTACTAGACAAAATCACTGCTCCCGCCTTTGCTGGGTCATCAATTTCAAGCCCTAATAGAATATGAGGAGACAAGCTTTATGATATATAGCAATTATGATATATGATATATAGCTTTGCTTAAAAAAATTATACTAAAAGTCAATACAAGATGTCAGGACTCCTCAGCTTCTGCCCAGGAGTAGTTACAGATCTTATTCTTGCCTGGAGAGAGCGCATCTGGACAGATGCACTTCTGTAGTTTTCTGATAAAGCCTGGTAGCGGGGTTGAGGCTTTGAGATCCGGAAAGGTGGTCTGGGAAATCATCGGCCCTGGATAATGTGAGATGTAGAGACTCCAGGTTAATCCAAATTCTCTGGGGATTATCCTGGAGACAGCAAGCGGTTCCACAAACACAGCCCCTGCGGTCCCAGGCGGAGAAGCCACAGGCCTCCCTGTCACTGGAATTTCAGGGAGACGAAACCTGAAAGGCCGCTGGAATGGAGACCTGGTTTATAGGCAGAGCTGTCACTGGGCATTGAGTTATGGGGCCAGACTTTCAGTAGCCTCCAAGTTATAGGTCAAGAGCTCCTAGGTCAATTTTCACTTCTTTCAGAAAACCCATGATGAAATTTCAAAGGCTTTGGGGGTAAAGTTTTATTAACTTAGGTTAGTTGGGAAGAAAAGCGTAGGCAGAGCAAAATGTGAAATTTCATTATATTTGTCTATGCGTTCTGCCTTTTACGCTTCAATGCTAGTAGGATCAAACATAGATAATCAATTATTCTGGGCATTCAGGGGGGAGAGATGGAATGGAAAGGACAGCAGAACCTGAACTGCTGCTGATATTTGTGACATGATATTCATGCTCTCAAGGACTCAGGTTCTTTTTCTTGTACTTTTAACCCCCAGGATATTAAAAATTAAACTGAAATCATTTAATTTTTTCTGAATTTTGCATATTACAGGATTGAAGGGAGAAAAGGCCCAGATTTAAAGCTCACAAACTGAAATAGCTTCCTACTGACGCATAGTGTCCAATAAATGTTTGTCAGCAAAACAAAGCCAGGGTCAGCAGAGCCGCCCATCTGGTAAAGTGCCTGTTGCCAAGCCTGGCGAACTGAGCTCAGTTCCTGCCACGCACCTGGTAGAAGGAAAGAACCAATCCCCCCAAGTTGTCCTCTGACCTTCACACATGTACCCTGTGGCACACACACACAGTAAATAAATAAATAAACGAGGGCAAATGCCTTTAATCCTAGCATTCAGGAGGCAAAGACAGGTGGATCTCTGTGAATTTGAGGTCATCCTGGTCTACAAAGCAGGTTCCAGGACAGCCAAGGCTACAAAGAGAAACCCTGTCTTAAAAACCAAAATAGATAGATGATAAATGATTGATTGATAGATAGATAGATAGATAGATAGATAGATAGATAGATAGATAGATAGATAGATAGATAGGAATTAATGAGTGAATGACTGTTTTAAAAAATTAAAAACAAAGCTAGGACTGGGATCTGGCTCGCTAGAACACAAGTTTGTACCCCAGCTCTCCTACAAAAGCCAGTAGCAGTGGCCATCTGTCTACAACCTCAGGGCTAGGAAGGTTGCTGCAGGGACCTGCAAATTCCTGGAACTCACTAGCCAGCCAGCCTGGCTGAATTAATGAGCTCTAGGTCCGCTGAAAGACATTGAGAAATACACTCAACACAGACCTCTAGCCTCCACAACCACCCACACACGTATGTACACACACTGACACAAACATGTACATATACCCACACACACAAATATTTAGAGTCAAAACTAAGTATTAAAACATGCAAACTATGTGATCTACATACCCAAGGGAGCTACACAAATAGCTCTTTGACAAATGAGAACTTTAGTACTTCAGGGGAGCTAGAGAGATAGCTCAGTGGACAGGAGTGTGATCTTCGCAAGCTGGAGGACAGGAGCTTGAATGGCCGGCATCCATGTGAAAGCCAGAGGCAGTGCCACATCCAGCATTTCTATGTGGAGGTAGGAGGCAGGGAGAGGAGAAGGCCTGAAAGCTCAAAGGCCAGCTAGCCTTGCAAGCACAAAAGAAAACAAGAAAATAGAGCCCGTCTCAAACAAGGTGGAAGGCAAGGACTGACGCTAGGGGTGTTTAATGTCAACATGCATGCCTTAGCATAGAAATACGCAAAGGTGCGCAGTCACACATGCATACAAACATATCTCATATATATAAATCTTAAAAAATATATAAGGGGGTGAATTTGGTTGAAATATATTGTATGCATATGTGAAATTCTCAAAAAATAAGTAAAGCACTTTGCTGGAAATAAGTGTTTTTGAACATACTAGTATGTGAAAAATCATTATGTGCAAAGAAGGATCATCATGTTGCCACAAGCTAGCCATCTTTGTTTCCCTGCTGGTCTAGTTATTTAATTCTAGATTCAATACAGGGCAGCATCCACAAGGTTGAAGACTACATAGTTGTTTGCTCTGTTTCATCCTAAACAAAGAAAGGAACAATCTGCTCCTTTTCAAATCCCTTGACCTTGCTCTATCACTGCATGTCAGTCACCTCATTAATCTTTTCTAATTCCCACTGGCCCTCTAAAATCAATTTATATTAAAAGCCATTTCATCAATATGTATATCTGACAGCATCGTGCTTTCCTTGCTTGAATCATTTCAATAGTTTACCATTCAAAGCTTATCAGAGAGACACAGGAGGGCCATATAGTCAAGCTTTCCATTCAAATTAAAGTTGTCTACTCCTAATATAGATATACATGCGGTGATGGGGAGTTGGGATAGATTGAGGCATCACACAGATTTAAATGAGTGCCTGTCAGGAATTAAGAATATTCCTTAGCATTCTGTAAGCAGACACTTTGCATAAATTCTGCATTATCTTGCAAGTCCTAGACCTGTAGTGAATTGTATTTCATGTGTGGACAGTGATGGTGTCACAGTTCTAGTTAGTGGCCATTTGAGGATTCCTACTTCTTTCGTCCTCTTCTTCTGCCTTCATTTTTCCCCCCTCATTCCCTCTTTTTCCTCTATCAGAACCCACATCCTAAGCATCTTACAACACCTTAGAAATCTCATTCTGGTCGGCTTGCATTTCTCAACCCAGTCCACAAGAGCCTGCTTACTCTGGTTCCTGCTCAGCAACCTTTCTACCCCACTCCTTGCTTCTGAACCCAAGCACAGTGATCACCTATTTACTCATCAAACGATCCACGCATCCTCCTGTCTCAAGACCTTTGCACACACTATGTATCTCTCTGGAGCATTCTCCTTGTTTGCTTCCCTGACTCCTTGGCCCGGGTAACTTCTGTTTGTCCTTTAGCTCACAGCTCAGAGCCCCTGCCCTCTGCAAAGCCTCCCTTGGCTCAGACCTTTCTGCTCTTAGCACCGTCTCTCAATATCATGCTTTCACTTCAGTTATAATTTTCTTATATTTATATAACTTTTATTTAATATCTGTCTTGCCTCCATAGTTATAAGAACAGAAATAGCTTTTGATCTGGGGAGGAAACGATGTATGTGTGTGTGTAAACATACACTTTCTCTTTGACTGCACCATTGGCTGACATTTATTAGATGAATAATATAATATAAATATAATGAATGAATATATGAATAATGCATATAATAGAAAATGAATGATTGCATTTTAAAATCGCATGGTGTGTTTTATAGAATACCCAAACAGATATTAATTATAACCTATGTTTTAAAGAAAAATTATGCTCAAAGCCTTCTCTTTACTCTTCTGATATATCTAAAACAAGCACCAAATAATTGCTCAAAAGTTAAGTATTCTACCAAAATATAAGGACAAAGGCATCTATTTTACTAGGGACTTTGAGTCTGAAGTGAAAAACCCTGACGTCAAATTGAAGACATTAAAGAAAAAAGTGCCAGTGCTTTAAGAGATGACATGGGTTTAAATTCCAAGCATACTAGTCCAGACTTACTAAGCCTCGGTGTCGGTGAATGGAAAGGGGGTGGCCTCGGCAGGTCCCCACTTTGCAGCCATCCAGACACCCTCCAGGCAACCAACGTGGTGACCTACCTCAGCTCCACACAAGCCTCTGGGACAGCCTGTGTGTTTATGTGAACAAAGGCTGAATGAATAGGGCTCTTCCATACTGTCAATCAAAATCAGTAGAATGGATACATGCAAAAAGAAAGTTATGTTACATGTACCCATATACATACATGAGACTATAGGACACAGCTTCTTTCACATAAAACTCTAGACCCATCACGGTGTTTACCTGTTCTCCCAGTACTGAAACCCCAAGTGGGGAAAAGGGGTTGTAACTCTCAATAGCTGTGTGATGTCTTGGATTTCACCGTCCCAAATGCACCACGTCCTTTCTAAACTTCCTAATTTAGTTTATTTCCAGATCTACTTACCATCAACTGTCTGGATCTGTTTTGTCTGTTTGTTTGTTACATTGGGGCAGATACAACGCAGAAGACAGAACAAAGTGGTGTTAGTTACTGTTCTCATGGCTGTGACAAATATCTGGCCAAAGCAATTTAGGGGAGAAAAGGAGCTTACTCTGGCTAACAAGGTCCAGAGTACCCCAGAGGGGAAGGTGTGGTTCTGGAGCACAGGGACGCATACACAGTCATCCAGGGATGACTCTGCTTGCCTTTCCTTGCTCCTTACTGGGACCAGGACGCTGGCCCACGAGATTGTGCTTCCATGGTGATTCCAAACCCAGTAAAGTTGACAATCAGGATTAACTATCACAAAATTTCAAAGCCTCTCACGTAAAGTGATAATATCTAACACGTGTGTTAACTGTCTCATTTACATCCTACCAAAGCCTTGTACTGTAACACAGCCCCATTCCTAGTTGAAACTCCACAAGGTCCTAAGGACTTGGCCACATTTACAAGATATCACAGCCACACTATCACTGCATCTGTCTGAGAGTTTGTCATCAACAAAAGAAACACTTGGTTTCCTGGTGTTCTGGAGATCAGAGGCCAATGCTGAGGCTCTAGCTAGGAGCTTTGGGGGTCACAGCCTGCAGTTTCCTTGGTATCTCTATGGGGCAGAAGGAGCTAGTTAGTTCACTGCCCTCCAAAAAGAAACCCATCTCTTCTGTTTTACTTCTACCCTTGTGATTTTATTACCTACCAAAGCCACCCAAGGCCCACTTAATACATCTGTGTGATATATAAATAAAGGGGTGTGTGTGTGTGTGTGTGCGCGCGCGCACGTGCGTGTGTAGAAGAGGGAGAGGGCTGGGAGATGACTCATCAAGTACTTTTGCAAGCCAGAAGACCTGAGTTTGGTTCCCAGAATTGGTGTGAAAACTGGATGCAGTGTCACACATTGTAAACCCAGCCTTCCTATAGTGACATGGGAAGCAAAGACACAAAGGACAACTCAGAAGTTCAAAGGCCAATCAGTCAGGAGTTTCTAGTGCCCACAGAAGACACAAGAGAGACCCTTCCTCAACAAGATGGAAAACAACAACTGAATTCTAAAAGTTGTCTTCTGACCTCCAGCACTTGTGATGGTGTGAACACAGAGCCATGGGAGTACAAGGAGTACAAGGAGGGGTAGGGTGGCTAGATTACATGCTAATTGTCAAGAGATGATTCATCCAAGACAGGAACTGAGGCAGATAAAATTTTATTTTATTTTAATATTTCACACAGGAAATGATCTGTGTCCTAGTCATTTAGCCCACACAAGGCACCACACATTGAGAAATTCATTTCTGCCAGTGCCGCAACTGGAAGCTGAGCTCAGTAGCTGATATGGTGAGCCTCTGGTGAGGCCTCTTCCAGGTCATATCCAGAGTATATTCATACTCTGAATATAGAAACCGGTCTATTCAGAGTAGAAGAGACTAGTTAGTTCCACGGCCTTTAATAAAGACACCAATCTCATTCATTTTGTTTCCACCCGTGTGATCTATTGCTTCCCAAAGACCCCCATCTCCAAACCCTACAACAGCAGCGTTCCAGTTGGAACCTAGGAAGTTGGGGTGAGTCAAGCATTCAGAACACAGAAGTTTGTTTGGGCAAGATGTAATAAAAACTTATATGATGAATACTTATGCACAAGAAGGGGACATAGAACACTAAAGAATGATTAACACAACAGCCATTAGCATCACAGATTTTGTTATTAGCTGTCGGTATATTTAATCCTTAAAATCATCCTACAAGATAAATACTATTACGACTCACAGCGCAGAAATAAGGAAACAAGTTAACTATAGTGTATGAGCAACTTTACCAAAGGGATGAACCAATTTTACTTAGGGCAGAATGAATGTTATGGATTTTGAAGTATTTATAATGAAAGTCTTCACAGATTTTCTATAGTAAACCTGATATGTGATTTCATGCAACAAATTATATACATATATAAACATTAAGAGCTAGGATCCACCTGTAATCAGCAGCATACAGTATTTGTCTTTCTGAGTCTATGTTATCTCACTTAATAGTATACTGTCAAGCTTCATCCGTTCTCCTACAAATTTTTTATGTCTGTTTTCTTTACAGTTAAATAAAATACCATTGTATATATAGGCTACATTGTCATTAGCCATTTACTCAGGCTGGTTCTCCTTCAGTGGTACTGGAAAGAACATAGCAACACAGATGCACAGGAATACCTACGGTAGGATGTCAGCTCCTTTGGGTATGTGCACAGGGCTGGGACAGCTGGGTTATACAGAAGTTCCTATTTTCAATTTGTCGGAAAATTTATACACTGATTTTCATAATGGTTGTACCATTTTACACTCCCACAAGCAGTGAATAAAGGTAAACAGTACTTCTTGCAGAAGAAAACCCAGGAATGGGCAAGGAAAATATAAAATGAGCCTGAAATACTTTTTTGGATTACCAACCAGTAAGGGCATGCTAAAAGCATGGTAAAGACACGTTAAGAGAACGTAAAAGCCACTTTGAAAGGATATCTATGGTCAAATCTTAGAGATTTTGAGTGTCAAAATGACAGCGACAGATGACGAAAGGCTGACTAATCAGTGCGTCAATAGATAAGTTTCTAGAGACAAAGAAAGCACAGTATAAGGCCAAACAATAAATGAAGGAACAATAGTATTGGAAAAATCAATTAGAAACAAGCGCTGTAATAATTATTGTAAGCAACAGACATCAATGGATGTTAAAACTAGTGACTGCAGATGAGATGAAAAACAGGTATTTGTACTGTGTCTCTGTGTTTTCATATAAAGTATTCACTTAAGGGGCTGGAGAGATGGCTCAGAGATTAAGAGCACTTACTGCTCTTCCAGAGGACCCAGGTTCCATTCCCAACATCCACATAATGACTCACAATGATCTAAGACTCCAGGGCTGTGGGTGACACTGCCTTCTGGCTTCTACAAGCACCAGGCACACACATGGTACACAGACATACACGCAGGCAAAGCAGCCATACACATAAAGTAAAATAAATCTTAAAGTATTTTTTTATACTAAGTGTTCACTTAATCACAAAACAGAGGCAACTTTGCCGTGGGAATCGGGGTAGACACGATTAATAATGTGATCAAAGCTCATACCACCAGTAAGAAGAAAACCAATGTCACATGCCACTCAAGCCAGTTCAAGAAGAATATATGGCCCTGGCCTTGAAATCCTTTTCAAACCTACATTACCTGTTCATGAGGAAATACTTGGAAAAAGAAAAAACTCAAATTGAAAACTTTGCCACAAAGTGACTAGCCTGGGATCATAAAATTTTCCAAAGATCTTAAACTGAAGAGACAACTCCCTCAGAAACTGCTTGCCATGCAGTCCTGAGAGCCTGAATTTAATCCCCAAGACCCACATGAAAAGGCTGGTTGTCGGGGTGGGGGGGGGGCGGTTCACACCTCCCAGAACTTCAGAGGCAGAGAAAGAATGACCTCTGGGTGTTGCTGGCCTGCCCAGGTCCCTGATTCAAACAAAACAAACAAACAAAAATAGTAAGATGGACAGTGATTAAGACCCAACACCCATGCTGACCTCTAACCTCTACCCAGATTCACATGCATGTGCACATACAACCCTACACAAATACACACACAATTGTCAAAGACTTGAAACTCAAAGAAAGACTGAAGACAGACTAAAAGAATATAGACATGAAGTTGTAGCCAATGCCCCTCAGGCATCAGTGGGACAATGGGAAAAACTGGAGAGCATATCCAGGTAAGGACTACACAAGGGCATTTTGCCCTGTCTTGAATTTTTTGCGTAGGTTTGAAATTGTTGCCAAGTAAATTACTTTATAAATCTCAACTAGGTTTTAAAGTAATTAAATATGATACTCTGTGATTATTTATAGATTAAATAGAAAGAACATGGAAATCAAACCGAGTAATCATTCTTGATTTTCGTGTCCCACTTTGTAGCTGTGACTAGCCTGGAACTCAATATGTAGACCAGGCTGGCTCAGAACTCACAGAGATGCACCTGCCTCTGCGACCTATATGCTGAGACTAAAGGTATACACTTCCACACCAGGGTATTTACTGATGCAGATACTCAACCTAAGCAGAAATACTAAACATGTCCTCACTGAGACCGGTTCCCAACCCCCCCCCTCTTTTTTTGTGAGGTGGAAAGCAAAGTCTAGAACAGTGGTTTCTCAACCTGTGGGTCACGACCCCACTGAGGTCAAATGGCTTTTTCACAAGGATCACATATCAGATATCCCGCATAACCTATCTTTACATTGAGATTCGTTATAGCAGCAAAGTTACAGTTATGGAGTAGCAATGAAATAATTTCATGGTTTTGGGGTCACCACAGCGTGAAGGACTGCATTAAAGGGCTGCACAGTAAGGAAGGTTGGAACCACTGGCTTAGGAGATGAAGATGGAGTATTAGAGTAGTGTAGCTACACTACACTCATTATGCACATGAATTTCTTCTTTGAAATGTCTGAGGTTAAGCTGGACGTGGTGGTACGTGCCTACAGAAAGAGGTAGAGGCAAGAGGACTGACCTCTGCTACCTAGTGAGTGAAAGGCCAGTCCTTTAAAGGTGGGTTACAGGAGACCCTGTCTCAAAAAATGGAAACAAGGGGAGTGGGGTCTAGTCACTTGGAAGAACGCTGCCTGCCGTGTGCCAAGCTGGGGGTTTGGTCCTCAGAGTAAAGCAGGCCTGCTAGTGCTCGCTTGCAATCAGAGCTATCAAGAAATCGAGGCAGGATACCAACTCAGGTTGGCATCCTCAGCTGCACAGAGTTTGAGGCCAACCTGAGCTAAAGACCCTACCTCAAAATTAGAATAATAATAAAATAAGAGTGATAATAAATTAAGTCTCTCTTAAATGTCAACATTGTTAAAAAAAACAAAAGCCTCTTCCTCTCAGTTCAAACAATTAGTCAGAGTTTAGTTGTAGTCATGACGATATACTGTTTTGGTCACTGATTCACCTAAAAGTCCTGTGAATTTATAGTCTACATTTTTACTCACCCATCTGAAGGGAAAAAAAAAAAAAGAAACCGCAAATCTTTTGATACTTTGTCCTAAAACTTCCAAGGGTCTAACAAAATGTGGGAATCAACCTAAAGGTGGGTTTGGGGTAGAAATGAGCTCCAAAGTTTTCACATCAAACATTGTGACTTTCTCCCAGCCATTTGCCCAAGCCAAGTGATCACTCCGGTAAAGCAGGTGAGTCCCTGTCCTCTCTCCAGCAGCCTGTTCAAGAATGAACAGGACTCCCAGGCATGTCAGAAAACCCATATCCTTGCTCTTGGATAATGATAATGATCCTGAGAACCGGAATAAAGAATGATCCAGTGCTACAACTGAGTCTATGTCCAATAATCTTTTTTTTTTTGAGACAGGGTTTCTTTGTGTAGCCTTGGCTGTCCTGGACTCACTTTGTAGACCAGGCTGACCTCGAACTCAGTGATCAACCTGCCTCTGCCTCCCTGAGTACTGGGATTAAACATGTGCCCCATGCCCAGCCCCAATAACCTTGTCTAGCCTCTAAATTAATTGACACAGAGGATTGCTTCATTTCAAAATCTATCATAAAAAGTACCCTTATTGATTAGACAATTTTGGATGAGTTTTCTGCTCTAGATAAAGGTATTCTAATGCATGAACATCCATGAAAATAGACATATGAGGCCAGAAAAACTTATTTGTTTTGGGGAGGAGGGTATCTCTTAAAATAGGCCTCGAAGAACTTGGAAGTTTCCCTATCTAGTCAGTCTCTGGAAATCTACCACACTTCAAAGTAGATGTTGTAAGCAAGAGTCCACTGTTACTCTAAGAGCATCCCACGGGGCCGGGGGAAGCAGGAAATAAAGACAGAGCAGAGAGCCACCCGCCACAAGCAAAAGAGCTTTTTAAAGTGGCGAAGGCTCCAGGTTTCTTATTTAAAGTTAGGTGTGTGTGTGTGTGTGTGTGTGTGTGTGTGTGTGTGTGTGCCACATCTGTGGGGATATGGATCCCTAAGCCATCCGTCCAGCACCCCCCAAAAACACCAATAAATCATGCCTCAAGGTTTACTTATAAGTTCTTGTCATTCCATCCATAGCATTCAAAAACATCGCTTAGGCAAGCCCTTGAGTTAGTGGAGAAGAGCTCCTCCATGAGGGCCGAGGCTGAAGGTGGCAGACTCCACATGTAAACACATGCTTGGAAGCCATGTGTGACCTGCAGGGTGGCGTGTGCAAAACGCTGAGCTGGAGAATACTCAGACAGAGCAGAGAGATGAGATAATGGCTGAGAGATAATGGGAAATGGGCTCCTTCTCAGCCCAGGCTATCGGGTTTCTCAGAAATGGCATGTGACTTCACTGGGGTATCAGTTTACTTTAGGCACTTGCCATTTGTGGGCCGAGGAGATCCCACAAAGGGCTATTGCCATCTGCTGGTGGTTCTCATGTCAGGGATGGCACTTGTCCCAAGGCACACAGTATCACTCAAGCAAAAACTATGGTTTCTTTCTCATCACGGACAGCTCATTGTCTTCTTTTGCCAGGAAGAATGGCAGAAAGAAAATTCTGACAAGAAAGAGAAATTTGGGGGAAATATCCTAACAGCATCTAAAAAAAAAAAAAAAAAACAGATGACAAACACATTTTTGCAAGAATTTCAATTCGTATCCAAGCAGTTTACTAAAAATCACGCAAATAAATTTGCCTTTGTTTTCAAGCCAGTATTAACACATATTTTATGAAGGGTAGGGTGACTCTACTATTTAGCAAAAATGCACAGAAATGGGCCAAGTCACAGCGTCTTCTGTGGGAATCTGAGCCTAGTAAAGAATATGCTTTCAGTGTAGCATTCAGAAAGGCCCATCAGCCTCCATGCCCAAAGGTACAGATTCACGAAGTCTAATTTTCTGTTTTAGTGAAAATCACCGGGAACATTCTTGATATTGTATGTATGTAGAGTTGTCCGGGCAAAATTCAGTCCTCTAGGATATAGGGGATGAGTTTAGGACACTCTTTTTTTTTCCCCATGTAAGTATATACTTGTAGGTAGTATGAGCATTAGAAATAAGAAAGTGGGTGAGTCTATCACCTGGGTGCCACTCAGCAAGTCAGTCTTTTCCCTGGATAACAGTGTAGGATGGGACTGGTCAGATAGCTCAGCGGTGAAGAGTGTGCACTGCACCCACAGAGGACCCACACTCAATTCCCAGCACCCACACAGTGGCCCTCAGTTCTAACTCCAGCTCCAGGGGATAAGGTGGCCTCTCCTGGTTTCCGCTAGCACTGCACCCACACGAGAAAACCCTTCCTCAGACATGCACACGGTTTTTAAACATTAAAATTAAAAATAGTGCAGAATCATTGTATCAGGAAATAGCCCCTAAAAACAGACCAGCCACAGGAAGCATAAAACTTAAAAGGATGGGCAAAAATCCCAGAAGGCCAAAGACCCAAGCTACAAGTGAAGATTAAAGGATTTGCTCTCACGTCAAGAGGCCAAGAGCATGCTTAATGACATGGATGCAAAAGCATCTCGCAAAAAGCAAGCCCTAATGGGATTTGTCTACTTTGCATAAGACGTAATGACACAAACTAAAACCACAGCACCACACTGGGAAGACCCACCCTGCCTTGAACCCTCTGACCTTGGACATCAAAGGTAACGTGGTACCGCTTTTGACTCCCAGTTTTGTCTTGTTTTTTTGTTCACTGAACTCATGAATTTGGACCGATCGCTTACCATGGCTGAGCCCCAGTTCTCCCCTTCAGGATGCAGGGATAATGAATGGTGTGTATGTAACAGCGTTGTTACAAGGCTAGGAAACTGCACTAACAATGCCAGGAATGCACTTAACAGAATGCCTGACACGTCGTAAGGGTTCAGTAACAGCTCATGAGTCTCCTCTGTAAAAATAGCGTGTAAGAGCACCTCCCAAAGTAAATGACATTGGGAAACATGTTCAGTACGTCCAGTACTGGTCTGCATTTTCTCTGCCTTCCCTGAGCCTCACCTTCACCATCGTGGAAAGGGTTAAACAGCACTACACAGAGAGTAATAACAATGAAAAAGGGATGATGAATATAAAACCACCCTGCTAGGTCCGGTACCCAAAGAACTGTTCCCCATGCTGCTATTTAAGAATACATTCAACAACCACCTCTTGAAAACTCCTAACACCAATCATGAAAAGGCTGGGAGCTGGATCCTTCAGTACCCTGTTTTAAGTACTCTCTCAAGGAACACTTTTTTGTTTGTTTTGAGGGTAGTTGTTGTTGGGTTTTGTTTTTTTTTTTAATCTCTAACAGTAACATCCAAGGCTGGGTTATTTTCTAGGTAATGATAGTCAAAATTTTTAAGCCCTGACTGTGGGAGACATTGAGAGATTGTGAGCATTTAAGTGACGGATTCTGACTGGTTACAAAGCTGGAAATGTTTCATTTGAAGCTGGTGCTGGTTGGAAACCGTTTCCACTGTCCTTACACGTTGCCCCTAATTAACTCCAACTGAAATAGAGAAAAAAGAAGAAAAAAAGTGGGTGGCACATACCTACTATGGGCTGCCTGGGAACCCTCAAGTATGACTCAGTTTACAAGCTCCAGGGAGACCCCAGGGTGACCACAATTCCATGAAAGTTCTTCTTCCCCCCGAGCCTCAACTGATACCAATGCAAGGAGGACTCCACCAAGTTGTGAAGCCTGCTGGGTTCCACGGCCTCCAGAACCTATCCCTCACCCCCTCCATCTTGTTCTCTTGGCCTTCGGGAGGGGTAGGCTTACCGGCCGGTGCCCCCAGCAGCCTCTCCCTCTGCATCCCTTTTCTGAAAGCGCTCACTGGACTTCTACCCATTGCATCACTCCACTACACTGTACAGCGACATCTTGACTGGTGGCAGCCTGTGCTCACAAGGTCTCTCCTTACAGCCTCCTGTTGGAAACCGTACCCTACACCTACAAAGCTGAGGCAAGTGACGGCTTCACCACACCTCCGCCAGGTAGGTCCTTGCTATTCCCCATACATCGTGCTTTAGTGTCGCGCAGCTGAGTGACAAGGGCTTGCAGTCAAGACCCTCCTGGTTAACGGAAACAATAGGCATGTCAAGAACGGCATTAAGTGGCATTACAGGTGTCTACACGGAGCTACGGCAGAAGGTACCCAGGACCCACAGAGGCTCAGTGAGCTGCCCCCAACTCACCGTCAGCGGTAAAATAGTAACTTTGCTTCTCAGAACCTGATCCAGAGCCTGGGATCGTGACTGCTGCACAGTGATGCAGCTGTCCCCAGTCAGCCCAATGATTTTGAAGTAAAAATCAAAAAATGATTTAGAAATCTGGGTTTTATTAGACATGTCAGAACCATTCCTTGAATCAAAAGGGGAGAAATGAGTATTGAGAGCATCATTCGTGTTTATAATGTATCCCTACCAACTGGCACTGTGGCACATTATAATGTCCACCTTTGTTTAATTTAGAAAAGAATGTGATGAAGTTGAAGGTACATTTATACCCATTTTAATATATACATATATATACATGAAACATGCTTTGTTTATAATACCTAAGAATTAGAAGCAATTCAAATATTCAACAACAGATGGTAGGTTGTTTTTGTTTTTTTTTTTAAATCAGGTGTTCTGACCAACAAAAGGAACACGCTATAGATACCATTGGCAACACTGACAGATCTGGAAAGGAATATGCTGGGGCTGGAGAAATGGCTCAGCAGGGAAAAGTGCACACCCAACTTGAGTTCCCTGCACCCATGTCCGGCTGCTCACCACTGCCCATAACTCCAGAGTCAGGGGATCCAATGTTCTCTTCAGGCATGCACAGTCACCTGCTTTAACATGTGCCTACACACCCTCACATACTCACACACAGATACACAGATACAGACACACACACACTCACACACAGAGATACACAGTTGCAGACACACACTCACATACATACAGATACAAACACACACACACACACTTTTTTTTTAAAGTCTTTTTAAAAGAGCTATGTGGGATGAAAGAAGCCAGAAGCAAGAGTACCAACTGTTCCTCAATCCAAACATGGGAAGTGGACGAAAAATGTGACATTAGTTAGTACTAGAGGGGCAGGGAAGTGAAAAGGCTTTCCAGGGCAATACAATGCTCTATGTCTTGAAGAGGAGAATGCCTCTATCGTGATTCATCACTATTCATTTATGATTTGTGCGTTTTTTGAGTGAAATTTTGGCTGAACGTACAGAGCTTTGCTTTTACACTGGATTTTATAGGCCTACGGTTCCAGGTTAAGAATTAAATAATTAACCAGTTGATCTGTTCCAAATAGCTGATTAAAAAAATAAAGAAAACTCCTTTTCTTAGTGGAAAAGGTTGCATTGGAATTATATGTGCCCTGTTTCTCTTCCTTTTGGAAGTAAAGACTAGTTTACACATTTAAATTTTTATGAATGTCATTTGGGGAGTAAACCTGATGTTCTAAGCTTTTCTGAAAGATTGATCCCAGGGATGCTGATCTGCAGACTAGAGCCGCAGGCCTCCTCCTGATTATGCCACAGCGCCACCTTGTGGTTAGTGGGAGTACGCCCCTTAGATGCCTCTCCTCGACCAAAATTGAAAAGATCTTACCATATAACCAGAAACACAGGCAAGACCTTGCTTCGCTCCAGAGCTCCTCACTGAGTCCTCAGAGGCACTCTGGAGGAATCCAAGGTACAACTGGTTCTTTTAAAAATCTTTCTTGAATCTTGAATAGATTATCAACATAAGCTTTGTTTATTCATCCCTAATTCTAAGCAGTAAATTCACTCTCTTTTCTTTGATCTGCTGTAAATGTAAATCAGACTCTGAAAGATAAGGACTCTGCTTCACTGGGTAACCGTTCTTCTATTCAGCATAATCCCTGTAGATGACTGAAATGAATACATACAATTGTATACCCTTCTTATAAGTAGTTAAAATCCAGGGTGACAAATTATAATTAAGAAATAAGCAATTTGACTTGACATGAAGATAGCAATGTTGACTTTTAAATGAAAATCCTTTCCCAGTAAAGCAAATGATGTGTAACGAAACTGGTACAGGACGTAAGCCTCATGTTAAAATTGGTCAGAAAAGCGACAGCAGCAATATGGAGAAAGCATAGGTTCTCATCAGCCTATGAAACAGTGACTCGCGTGAACACCAAACCAACAGGAAGGCTCTTTTCCAGAAGCTCATACAAA
The DNA here is from genome assembly GCA_028658305.1 of Pachyuromys duprasi. NCBI lineage: Eukaryota > Metazoa > Chordata > Mammalia > Rodentia > Muridae > Pachyuromys > Pachyuromys duprasi. The sequence continues at coordinate 37,981,212 of CM053750.1, forward strand.
CTAAGCTGCATTGAAATGAATGTCCTAAACGCCCCTCAGAAATGAAGTGTAACTGTTAGTGCAATTATTCAGCAAGGACAGCCGGAAGCGCTGAGAGGGTCAACGCTTCCCACATCCACACGCCGCATCTAACCCACGGAACAGCAGTATGCAAATCAACACAAGTAACGTTTTCATAAGTATCTGAAATTTCAAATGCAAAGTGATGCCATATGTTTTCTTGAAAGAGGAGAGCATATTGTCTAATAAAAATACATAGAAGCAAACACTGGGCTGTCTGGAAGTGTGAGCGCGTTCAGGGGAGCTCCGAAGTCCGCTGGGAATTTTTGCAAACCCACCGTATTTTTTCGGTGCATATTTTTATGTCTCCAGCTTTATGCAAATGTTAAAGTTTAGATTGTATTTAAGAAGGGATTCAAAGCACGTCGTATAAAAAAAAGAATAAGAAAATAATCTGGAATTTTTAAAGTATTGGATGGCTGCCAAGGCTCAGACTCGGAGCTTCTGATACATGGTTGAGACCACAAACCTGTGTTTGTGTTTTGAGTGTGTGCGGGCATATGTATGTGTAGGCATGCATGTGGACAGAAGCCGGTACCAGACATCTTCCTCAGTCACCCTCTGTCTTGTATGTGAGGTAGGATGTTTTGTTCAAGGTAGAGCTTTCCAATGTAACTAAACTGGCTGCCCATCAAACGCCAGGGACCCAACTGTCTCCGGAATCCCTACCCTCAGCATTGTGCTTACAGACACACCCCACTTCACCGAGCCCATGTGTAGGTACTGAGATCTAAAGTCGGAGTACCATACTTACAGGACAAGCCCTTTGCTGACTGGTCCATCTCCCCAGCGCCCATCAGTGTGTCATTGCTCAGGGGGTTATTGCAGAAGAGAGGACAGAAAGATTATAATGACCAGGGGGAACGGACAGTTTATTGTGACATAGGGTCACCTGAGAATGACAGAAGCCACGCCCCTAGTGTCTCGCCCACGAGGATGTCTGAATAGGAGCTGGACAAGGACAGCACCAATAAACATGCTAACGTGGAAAGAGGAACGCCCATGAGGCTTCAACCCTACACGAAGAACAACAGGAAAATAAGGAATGCTGGGAGCTGTGAAAAAATAGTAGGCAAGATGGCACAGGACAAAGACAAGAAGGAAGAAAGGAGGGAGGGACGGAGGGGCAGAGGAAGGGAGGGAGGGAGGGAAGCATCTTGGACCTGTCTAAAACCATCCAAATGAAATTCCAGGGTGGCCCGGAAGCCAGCGGCATCCTGAAAGGGTCTGACACACTGCTCAACCTGGACGGGACCACTGAGTACATGGAGACCCTGATGACCAGGACAAAGTGAGGTAGCTGGGGCTGGCAGTGCACTGCAGCCCCTCAGAGGTGCTCATCTGCCTGCAGGAGAGCATGGAGGCCATCTCCAACCCCTTTGGGTAGCAGCAGGATGCTTAGCTGTCTCTGGGAGGGTGGCCCCAGGGACCTCCCTTCCGCGGGTGACTTCTGTTTGGTGTTTTGGTCCTTCGGGTTTTGTTTTCTTCTGTTTGTTTTATTTTTTTAATAAAATTACAAAAAAATAATTAGTCTTCCTCAGGGAAGAACACAGGGGAGGGAAGGGGAGGGGAGAAATTGCATAATTATAGCTTCAAAAAATAAGTATTTTTAAACCCTCTGCATTGTTCCTAATGTATTACCAAAGCTGGAAACCACCAAGGTAAATGTTATCATAACTTCTACAAAATACTTCACATTTCCATAATTTTATTCAGTTGTTTATTTTTGAGTTTTTGAGACATGGACTCACTCTGTAGCCCAAACCTCCTGCCTCAACTTCCCAGGCATAAGATATCATGCCTGACTTTTGCATTTCTTGCACTGTTTTTTTACTATCTTACAAATCTCAAGTCTCTGAGAGTAATGTCTTTTATCTTATTTTATTTTATTTTATTTTTCCTTTTGATACTTAAAGTGTTTAGGGGGGATAATGTTAACTTATGGTTTAATGTTGATGTGACAGAACTTTCCAGTCTAGTGGGCTGATCAGTCAGTGTGGACAGGGACTTTGTGTGCCGTTCCTGTTGCTATGACTACGTCGCCTCTTCACCTGATTCGGCAAGGACAATGGCTACCAACCGTCATTTGGAGAAGCCATGACTGGAGCTAATTAATAAATGCTGTTTTCTTTCCACCATTTCCAAATGAGTTTATTATCCTGGAAGTAAATAAATTAACAAGCTGTTTCGTGTGCCCTGGGTCTATAAAAGTTTGTGGGATGATTGTACTTACATGTTTGGAGGAAGAAGTAACAAATTACTGAGATGGGTTTTTGGTTTTGCTTTTTGATACAAATCCATATTACAGAAAATGTTATGGCATAGTCCTGGGGTTAGACTGGATTTTGTTCATTTGTTCATTCTTTTAATGAATTAGCAGAAGCACCCATGAACAAACTCCAGCGTGGGGCTCTCAGCCAGGCACTAGGGATTTAGCAGTGAATAGCACAGCTGCGTCTTTTGTCAGCGGTCTTGCACTTCGGTGGAAATAGATGTGAACAAGAACATGTCATTCGAGGTTTCCAGGCCAGGTCCACTATTTCCTTGTTGGTTCTGTGACCTGGAGAAAGTTATTGGCTTCTCAAAACCCCGTGGACAAAAACGGGGTAACCTTCCCATAAGGTTGCTTTGAGCATTAAATACATTAACTATATAGGGCAAAACAATACTCAATAGAGACTGCATAGAAACAATAACAGTCCAGAAGGTGCATTTGACGTGGACAGTCAGCCTTGCTTTGTGCTCATGCCCCTTGCTACAATTAACCTTCCTTTCAGCTCATTCTGTCCTCTCTAGCATTCCCTTTTAATATCAGTGGTGTGTGAAGCCTTTCATCATTCCCTATGCCACAAAATTCAACTCCCTTCATCCTCCCACAAATCTTTTCTTCCATTCCAAAAGCTGTTCGCATCCATCTCTGCCACATACTTGCCATGTTTTTTTTTTCCTTTAGTTTTCTCCAAAACAGAAAAGGCATGTCCAAATCCCATCAAGTCCCATCAGTACCCAGCCCCTGGTTGTTTGTAGAAAGTTGAAGAACAGAAGGTCTTGAGGACTGTAGGTCAGCATGCCCTCATCCGGACTGGAGCATGCTGCACACTGTGCAAGACTGAGCTCACGGGAGGAGTGAGGCAATGTGCTCATTTACGAAGAGGAAATTGCACTCAGGATACCTGCTTTCTAGATCACTGAATAGATGGCTATTGCACTAAAGTAAACCTCTTAAAAGTTCATTTTTATGTGTAAGTCAAGCTGTGCAGAATGACCCTGGATGGAATTAGGTTTATGGGACAGGAATAAAGAAGTACATTTACAGCTGCTTGGACGCATACGACAAACTACTTCCAGCACCAGAGCAGGTGAAAGGAAGCTCTGTCATTCTTCAAGAGAGGCTGGGAGGCAATGCAACAGGAAGTATGTGAGTTCCCACATCAGCCCCAGGAGTCACCAGCGTTGGGCGAATTGGGTAATTTCTCAGAGGTTGACCCACACCTATACGATGGAGAAAATAATTCTAATATCTTCCTCAAATTCCTCAGAATCAAAAAAAAAAAGTAGTAATTGTGTCACGAGGGCTCCTTAAACTTTCTCTGTTTGTAACCTCTTTTCTCACAGGAAATTTTTATGCAGCTCTAGGTATACACGTAGGAAATACAGGACTACCAAACACTTACTGACAATATAAAGATTTTTATTTTCTTTCTTATTAAAAATAAATTTTTCATACAATATATTCTGAGTACAGTTTCCCCTCCCCTAACATCCAGATCCACACCTTTTCTGTCTCTTGTTAGAGGGCAAATAGCTATCTAACGGACAATAATAAGATAAAATAAAATACATACATAAAATACAGAAAACATATATAAAATACAGAAAACAACCAAACAAGAAAAAGAGCCAAAGACAAAAAACAAAAAACACATATATAAATGAGGACACACATGTTCCCAGACACGGGAACCCCGTAAAAATCCAAAATCAGAAGCCGTACTATATCTGCAAAGGGCCTGTAAGGTAGAGGGAAAGGAGAGCCCCTTACTTAACACTATGATATGAAGACCCTCCAGAGATGCCATGAGTCCGTTTTGTGTTGGCCATCTGCTGCTTCACACCCGGCCCACCCCTAAGTGTGTTTCCCCAGTGAGACTCCCTTGGAAAAAACTAATTTTTCGTTTGCAAATGGTTATCGATTGGAGACAACTTCCCGGTTAAGGACGGGGTGTATGTGCACTTCTTTGAGCTCTGAGACCTCATCTCGTACACACCCATGTAGTCCCTGTACGTGCTGCCCCATTCTTTGTGAGTCCATATGTATGCCAGCCCTGTCGTGTCTAGAAAGATTTTTATTGTTCAAATAATTGCTTAGTATAGGCACATATATGCTTGTAATTTCTTAAAGACAAAAGCCAGTTTACACAATAATGAGGTGGCCATGATTACTTATTTTCACAAGATATAGATAGATAGATAGATAGATAGATAGATAGATAGATAGATAGATAGATAGATAGATAGATAGATAGATAGATAGATGAGATATCCTGGCTGAATGTGTGATACTGCAAGACAGAAAGCATATTCAATGTTTTCCAGCATCAAAATCAATATTTTATACTCATCAATATTGAGAACATTCCTTTGCAGAAATTCATAGTACAAACTGACAGAACTATGTTTAGGGCTGAGGGTATTTTCCTAATCGCAGGAGAAAATTCATTTAGTGATTTCTAAGGAACTCAAGAGAGTAACTCAAATAACAATTTTTAAAAAAATCAAGCATTCTAATCACAATGCAGCTCAAGGTAATACTAATTTGCTACAGGCTGAGGAAGCATGGTAGGGCTGTATTTTTAAAACCCTTGCTTCCATAGCTAAACCATTATCCCTAAGGGCAGAAAATCTTGTCAGGAGTGCGTACACCAGTTCACAACATGTACTAGTGTGCATGCATTGATGTTTCATGACATGATAGAGTCTGCAGTAAGCAGGCACATGCTGTGTGTTCAGAGCCAAGGCTACAGTGAAGTCACAGGAAGCAACACACACTCAAGAGCTTCCTGACACATCCGAGGTTCATTTCACATTTGACTCTGAGTTAACTGTAATTTATTCACATTTTGAAACTTTTCAAGGTTGCTAAATCTTCCTCAACCTTCCATCAGTTTAAGAAGCTTGTGGGGATATATTCTGGTCAAAGTACGTGTGAGATCTGGACACAGGCTTCATCTTTGGGAAAGGAAAGAATGACTAGTTTGGCAAAAATCATCACAACTTATAGCAATGCAAAATCCGCTGAAAGGTGTTCTGTGAAATGGGATTTACCCAAGGGCCATGCATGTATGGTCACTGTAAAAGAAGAAAAGAAGGAATCGGGATGTTTTATACAAAAGAGAGGCTTACAAAGGTCATAGGACCTAGGGGCAAAACTGCTGCTGCTTTTTGCTAAGTAGACCTAGGACCAAACTGCTCTCTGAACTCACATTTCCCTACCTATACGTTATCTCGGCTCTCAGAAATCATCAGAGAAATCTGTCTCGTTATGCAGTAGATGGTGGTCAATGAAGAGACTCACAACTTCTTATCTAAATTCAAAGGATCAATGTTAAGTGCAGGGTTTAGCACTTAACAAATAAGACATCTTCCTCAATGTCCCTTCCTCCCCAAGGCTCACAGATCACCATGGAAAAAGAAGCCAGAAGATTGTTAGGTAGGACCAGAATAAAACAGTGTCTTAGAGATACAACAGGACCGTCGTGCTCATGAATTCACAGTGGCTGTGTTTGTCTGCTGGAGGTCGAGGCTGCCAGCATCCTTACACAGAAGGGGAAAGTTCATAAGTACCTAGCCCTAACTGAGGAGCTATGGGCAGCTGGAGGCTTCTGGGGTAAAGTCAGTTTTCTTTAAGAGTGTGGCCCCTGGTGGGTTGACCAGCACACTCCAGTAGATGGCCCGGTACTCAGAGGGATAAAAGCAGCACAACTTGAACCTAAAGTATTATAGAAGAAGGAGAAGAAGAGGAAAGTGTAAGGTTGTGAGGGGACGGGGAAGTAGAGGTGGCTCTGGAAGGAATTAGGGGAAGAGTGGGGAGAATGAATATGATGATATATTGTATGAAATTATCAAAGAAGTAATAAAAGTAGCTGTAACTGGCGTTTATTCAATTCTCATTTCTGATTCTCTTTTGATTGTTTTAGCGTGGCATCTCTCGGTGTTGCCTAGACTAGACACAGACTCCCGAGCTCAAATGATCTTCCTGTCAAGTGTCATACTTATAGTTATGTCCTGTTTAGCTTACCCGGGATTTCTATGGTTTCCCTTATCCTAAATAAGTAAAAATAAAAAACACAGACGGAGTGAAAAATTAAGTATCTTATAAGGTAACATGCTTGGGAAGTGGAAGAATGTAGTTCACACTGGACAACAAAGCCAATTTTTATTTAAAAACAAAACTGACGCACAAGCAACAACAAATGCTAAAGAAACGCCATGTGCACGATTCACCCTGTGGGCAGAACTCATCACGACTTTTACCATAACTGAAGCAGTGAGGTTCTTTGAAAGATGATTCTGAAAACTGCTAAAGGATTAACACAGAAATTGCAGCGGGGGGAGGGGGTAATTTTTATCTTTAGGGGTTTTTTTACAATTTATTCATTATACATCCTGATATATATGAGGGAAGTCCCCTCCCTCAACTCCCCTCCCTCCCACTTCCCCCATCCCCTTCCCTTAGTCCACTGAAAGGGGGAGTTCTTCCCTGCCATCTGCCCCTAGCTTATCAAGTCTCAATAGGACTGCCTGGATCCTCTTCCTCTGTGGGCTGGTAAGGCCTCATCGCCAGGGGAAAGCGATCAGAGAGCAGGCACCCGAGTTCTTGAGAGAGGCAGCCCGTGTTCCCCTTACTGAGACACCCACATGGAGATTGAGCTGCCAGTTGGCTACATCTGATCAGGGGTTCTAGGTCCTCTCCATGGTTGGTCCTTGGTTGGTCTGTCAGTCTCTGCAGGAACCTCTGGACTCTGATTTTTTTAGCTTTGCTGGTCTCCTTGTGAGGTTCCTGTCTCCTCTGTGTCCTTCTGTCTACCCACTCCCCTTCTTCCATAAGCCTCCCTGCATTCTGCCCAAAGTTTGGCTGTGAGTCTCAGCATCTGCTTCGATCGCCTGCTGCGTGGAGTCTTTCTAAAGATTTCAGGCTGGGAACTTAGACATTAGTTGTCGTGACTACTCGATCAATAATAAGGTTTAGAATAGGATGTCTTTCTCTGCTGTGATGTCATTTTCCTCCTGCTTTCTATAACACTGAACTGAATTCAACCCACTGCCCCACCCAAACCTTAAAAGCCCTGATTCTGTTCTTCCCAGGGTCCTCACTACCAACTTTCTCCTTTTATGTTCACAATCGCTGTCCTATTACAACGCACTAAGGGATGAAGGAATTATTGATTTCACAGTGAAGTCATGAATCTAAATTCTAAGTATGCCTGGATTCTGTGTTAGATACCTATTTACAAACTCTCCTCAGGCTTCGTCACTGAAGAGAGAGGCAAACTAAGACCCCTAAAAGGCCAACAGATGTACTCAATTCTTTCAAAGTTTGCCAGGGAACTAAGTAAAACTGTAACTAGCCAAACTGAAACAAAACCCCACCTCTGCTGAGTCATCTGTTCCCATCTGATGGTTATCATGTGTTTTATGTGATGTCCACACTCACATTTTATGACACTGTTAATGAAATCTTTGCCCAAAGAGCATTATAAAGACACAGTCATTTTATTTATAAATAAAGTATTCATTAGATTTATTAAGAATATTCATAATAGGTTCACTTGACTTGAAATATATCTACTAGGATAAAAATGGAAAGTTGTTTAAATTCCAAATAAAGTATAAACTAAGAAATTTTTATTTGGTTAAAAATCTTCTTTCTAGTATGTTTTCGTACATTTTAATGGCTTGAAAAGAACTGTTTTCTTCCCTAATAAATATATTCATAAGCAGTACTGACATTTCTTTGGACTTTGTTTAAGCTGACAGAGATTTTTGGCATTTGGCAAAAAGGCTAACTGCAGTGTATGTAGGCACCAAGGAAAAAGCTTCTATGCTTTACAGAAAGGATCTGTGACCACTAAAGTGACATTCAAAATTATGTTGCAGGTGAGTCAGAAGGGAGGATATTTCCTAGGTCACAAAATAGAGTTGAGAGATGTTTTTCAGCATCACAAAGCCTTCCAATTTTTCTTTATTTTTCTAATGATATGACACACCACACATAGGACGCCTACACATAATCCCCAGATGTGCATCTTCTTCTTATGTTCAGCTGAGTCAGGAAGATAGCATGGAAGTTACAGGCACTAGATAAGATTAGGTCTTGACTTTGGCAGCCACAGTTAGGTCTCAATCAGGTGTTTGTTTGTGTCACATTGTCTCTCTCTCCTTACAGTTTTCTGGGAACTACGCTTTTAGTTATTTATGAAAAGAAACAACAAAACCATATGTGGGGGGGGTGTAGAAATGAATTGCATATAAATATACTTTTTAATCATGGAAAAGTCCATCAAAGAGACTTTCACGTTCCACGGAGTCGTTTCTCAAATGACTCCATGGTATCATGTTATAAACCAGAACACAGCCCATTTTTACAGTAGATTTAGCCAATCACGGTTACTAATCAGATTAGCATCGCTTTTATGTCCAACAAATTTTAAAAGTGAAGGGATCATTAATGCTACACTTGCATGCCTTGGAGCCCGCATTATTTTACTTGCTGAACCTTTTCTTGAAGGGGTCTTAAAAAACACTTCAAGGCATTATTTTTCTTTTTAAGCTATACTCAAAATAGAGTGCAGATTCATCATTGAAAGGAAACCTATTAATGTCAGGGGTTATAATTAAGATGTTTTAAAATATGCTCGCTATAGCAATAGAGTTAAGCTCCATTTCTACAATGATGCTTGTTGAGCCAGTACATGGATCCTCCTGAAGGCTCTCTCTGATAACTGCATCATGGAAAATCCTTTGTATTTGAACTAAAGAAAACCTGAAATATCTATCACCAAAGCTATGCTAATTCTTCTGTAACAGACATCAATATAAGAAAATCTGTATGGTTAGACAGGAAATTTCCATGCCTTTAAATTTCTTATAACTTAAGTGCAAGTACCATTTAAGTCATTTTGGTTGCACTAGGTTCGCATTTTACTCTATTATTTTATAGTGTCTTCCATCCAAAGACAGCAAAATGTATCTAATTATATCGATGGATGAAAGATGCTGTTTAATACTGAAAATATTTAAACAAATCAAAAAAAGTCAATGTTTGCTTTTGCCAATTAGAGGAGGCAAGCAAAACATTTCACATAGCTTCTGATGTGCCAAAAGACTAATTGGTTCAGATTTCATTTCTGTGATTCATATTTTGGAACATATATGGAGAATTAGTCACAACTTTTAAAATCGTAATTAAAATTCAGTATCAGAATTTTAATTAGCCATATGGTGCCTTGCACAACACACCAAGCCATCCCTTAGAAAACAAAGACCAAAGTAACTTTTGAGACTCATCGGTGGGTATTATCTGCTTTGAGGTCTCTGGCTCTAATTTTCATCAAGAAATAGTTATTTCACTATGTACCCTAGTTTTAAACTAACTAATGAGGGTTTTGTGTACTTACTCATTCTAATATAATATAAATACATGACTCATTATAAATATTAGTAAATATATATAACATGAACATATATTGCATATTATATGCATAATGTATTGTGCATATATTATACAAATGTAAATAAATATACTGCATCTACAAATAAAAATACATACATACATGCCATGACTGTACGAACAAATAAAGCCAATCTGGAGGAAGTGTAGTTCGTTTTTTAAGTTTCCTTGCAGCACGTTCTGATTTCCAGTGTGCTCATGGCAGGACAGGGGAAAGGGGGAGGAAGTCGGCGAGTTAATAGACCGTGTCCAGAGGTCCCACAAATGAACGGTCAATTTTCAAAGGAGTCTGAAGTACCCAGGTGTCTAATAGATTTCCCCGTGGCTTATCTATTACAATTCTAGATGACAGCAATGACATTCACAGGCGTGACTGTGCAATCTGGAGGACACAGAAATGCCTGGATCCTCATCAAAAGACACTCTTTGGGGTGGTCCTAGGAAAGAATCTTCATCCTAAGTATCTCCAAAGGCTGAAGAGAGAACCAAGAAAAAATGTGCTTTCAGCCAAAGCATGCAGAATAATTCTTCTATGGAAAGGCACCTCGGGAGCATTATGTGAGAGAATCATGTGGGTTACAAATGCTGCGTTAAACCCAGAGCAACTCTAAGACTGAATAAAAGGAAGGAGATAAGCTTCCCAAACAACAGAACTGAAAAGAGAGGGCCAAAAAATACCCAGGCTATCTAAGCAGGTTTTTCAAGGAAGCCAGGAGAGGAGAGGAGAAACCCATCAACCCGGCTGAGAACTTCATTGCGGAAGCAGGAAGCCCACACGGCTGGTTGGGGAAATGAGACAGGGATGGGCCATGGTTACAGTTGATCATTTACCTCATAACTCAAACAGAAGGAATAAAACTTCCAGTAAAGCTGAAGCAAAGGCTAGTCTTTCCAAATGTCAAGACCAAACAAAGAAGAAAGAATTATAGGGAACGTGGCCTTTGGTCCAGCTTAAAGCAAAATTCTGGAACTGCAGTGAGAGTTTTAGCCTGACCTGAAGCACTGAGGTAACATCATGGTCTCCGTGACATCATTATTGACTTCCTAATTAAGCACAGCCAGCACTGTTACCCTAACATGTCCCTATCTCTCAGCCATCCCTCAGTAAGTGCTTTCCTTTAAATTAGTCCACTAAAAGGCGAAGGCTGAACACCATAGTTCAGGAAGACTGTGAGAGAGCTTTCTTAATGTGATTACATATATTCACCAGCCACTAGCCTTTGCCTTTGCTAATGTTCCTTAGGCATAATGGTCCCTATATCAGACTTGTAAGAAGCAGAGAGAAGGAAGGCAAAACTTTGGTGCACTGAGTCCTCATGTCTACATCTTCAGACTGAAAACAGCTGCTAAACAGCTGGCTGACAGAGGACCAGGGCCTCTGCATAGTCCTCCTTCCGTCTTTTACACAGATCTGTTGCTTGGATTTATCTGACTCCCTGAAGCAATAAAAGGTGTTTCAGTTAAGGAGTAAATGAGAAAGCTTGACAGTAAGATTAGGAGGCTAGGAGATTATAGGCCCAAATAAGGAGGCAAGAGGGAAACCCAAATAAGGAGGAAGCAGGAGAGAAGAGAAAAGCCTAAATAAGAAGAGTCAGTCATGAAATAAAGAAGAGATTTAGAAAACCTAATGAAAAGAAAAGAAATAACAAACAGTGCCTTCATTGGTTTTCAGCAAACTTCTACGGCGAAAACAATAATCCTGTGTTTAACGTTGTGTCAAAAACAAATTACAAATACTTTCTACCTGCTATGCAGCCGGCTACCATTTAAAGCAGGTGAAAAGGATGATGAAGACTAGCAAGCATTCAGCTGTTTTTCCAAATGGCAGCAAATGGTCTATTTTAGGCTAATGTTATTTCCTTAGTCATATCTCAAAGTTATAGTACATAGTTTTACATACATACATTTTACATGCATACATACTAGAAAAATGCATACTTTTTCTGGCATTCCATGTATAATATTACATTTCATCTATTCCACTCTAAAAATAATGCTGACATTAAGCTTTCTCATTAATAAAGTCTCAAAAGCCTATAGATGTCAGTGATTTGCAATTCTACCAGTAGGAATTTTTTTTTCTTATAAAAACTAGAATTCCTTTTTTGAAATAGGTTTCTATCAGAATGCAGGTGAAGTGAAAGCCACCCTCAAACTGAAAATGAAATGGGAAAGGGAAAAACTCAAATCACCATCATCACTGGAGGTTCACTACTGGATGTCTGATCTACAAATGTAGTATGATCAACAACAACAAAAAACTCAAAAATTTGAGAAAGAGACTGCCACATGCATACGCCTTCAAGTGTGCCTGGGTTTTAGATAAAGTTGAGAGTGATCATGGCACCACTATTGACATCTAGCTGTGGGAACCTCAGACCAACAACTATTATGTCACTGATGCCCCAAGACAGAGGGAATTCGTGATGATAATGATGGTGATGGTGGTGATGGTGGGTACCCCACAGGCTAACAATACTGTCCCAATTGTTGGCGCTGGGATTGCCAATGTGAAGCTGTATCTCCAAGAATGGACACACTCTTGATTTCAACAAAATGGATTCCACCAAGCCACGCTACAGCCAGAAGATGTTAAGGAAGTTGGCACCTAGGCTTAATGAAGTTGTCTGCAACCCTGACACCATAGCACTTATGCCAACTTTTGGGTAGAATGGTGACAAAAGGCTGGGGCCAATGCCAGTATGCTTTGGCTTAAGGAATAGAAAGTCACCTATAAATATGGGGGTTCTCATGGAATCACACTGCTATAAGCTTTGTCTTATCATCCATGCCATAAGCTTTTGTGGCTGCTCCTCCAAGCTATCTATGAAATCGGTGGTATTGGTGCTGTCCCTGGGGGCAAATAGAGGCTGGTATCCTTAAACCTAACATGGTAGTTATCTTCATTCCAGTCAATGCCACAACCGAAGTAAAGTCTGCTAAGAGGCACAGTGGGTGTGAGCGAAGACCTTCCTGCAACAACATGGGCTTCAGTGCAAAGAAAGTTTGTGCAAAGACAGCAGATGTGGCAACATTGCAGACGATAGCAAGAATGACCCAAGAGTGGAAGCAGTTGGCCTCACAGTTCAGTGATTAGCCTGAGCCACCCAGGAAAAATTTGTGCTGGCTGTGACCCTGGACTAGATTGTCAACAGGCTCACACTTGCAAGTCTGCTCAGCTGAAAAGAAAGATTTCTCATCTCACTGTTCTGGTTAGGAGCTGGGAGACGGCCCCAAATCCTTGAAATCTAGTAATGCAACAATTTTTTTTCTTTTCTTTTTTTTTTAGATTGTTTGTTTAATGTATAATAATCTTTTTATTAATTCTTTATTTTGCTTACATACTTTACTTTCTCATTGCAAAAGTATTAGCAATTCTTTGGTACATGAAATGTAGACTACCTAATGTTTTTTATATAATTTATGCACTTTATACCCTCATTGTGGCCTCCTCCCTCATCTCTTCCCAGCCCCACCCTCCCTCCTTCTTCGCCATTATTCTTCTCCCCTATTTCACAGAAAGGTGGAGCCCTAACATTCCCTGAAAAAGGCAAGCCTGACACAACCAGCAGTCAGGTACCATCCTGGTCCAGCATGGACTGAGGGCACCGACTGGGAGTGAGCCCGAGACAGATGCCCCTCACATGGGAACACTTGGCCAAAAGAGAACTAGCCCAAGATGACCATCAGTCCTGCATCATGCAGGTCTAGGGGAGCAGACCATGCTCAAGGGGACCCTTGCCCAGCGCTACAATGCACAGGCAGGGCATAGCACTCCTGAGACCACTCTAGAGACAAGCCCAAACACTCAGAGACCCTGGGCACCACTAAGAAGAGCAAGGAAGTAGCAGAGAAATGGAAGAGAAAGAGAAACAGAAGAATATGGACACACCAAAGAGAAACAGAGCTGGAGACTCGAGGACAGTGAGGAACAGTCAGATGGGAGGAGCTGGTGACGCCACTGGGGGCCACGTCTGGGTCTTCGGCCCTTGCAACAGCAGGCCTCCATTACCACCAAATGCCAGGTGGACATCTTTGGTCTGGGCTGCTGCCCAGGGACATGCTGATGTCTGAGGGCTTACAGAACTGGCCCTGCCCCTCACCTCAGCATCGTGGGAGAGCTGGCCATGAAGTCATGAGAGCAGGAGAGCTGTCCCTGCCCCTCACCAGCTGCAGCACTTAGGAGAAGGGGCCCCACACCTGGCCTAGGCCTCACAGTAGCGCTGACCCTGGTGGCTGGAACACAGGGGAGCCAGCCCCAAGGGCATGAACATGGGAAGGCTCGTCTGCTGTGCAGCGGTATAGATGAGGGAGCACTACCCACATCCCTTAACACCTATGGCAGGCTGAAGAATGGGCCATGCAGTCAGGAGAGCAGGAGAACTAGCCATGTCCCTTGCCAGCTCCAACACTTGAGAGAGCAGGCCCTGCACCTTGCCTGCACAGCAGAGAAGAGCTGACCCTGGATGCAAGGATTGCTGGTGAGCCGGCCTGAGGGCCTAGGAGAAGGAAGGCTGGCAGAATGACCATCTCAGATACCTCTCAGACCTAGAGCTAGGAGTTTGAGTTGGCCCACCCCAACATCAACTCCATCAATGAACGGCTGGAGTTCATGAAGGGGTCAGTCCTACAGATCCAAAACTACAGGATCTCCATGACACAGGACAACAACAGGATATCAGAGAGGAGTCCCAGTGAGGCTCCAGTATTGATAGAGTAGCATAGCCAGAGGACTCATCCCAGACCAACAAACCATTGTAATGAACATTTGCAAGCAAAGACGTGAGGACCAAAGGGACACACCGTGACACACTACAACTTCGAAGGCAAGATTTTTTTCCTATGATGTGGGGAAGATTGCAAGGGCTAAGAGAGGGTATAAAGGGAGGGGAGATGAATGAGATTGAGGTACATAAGGTGAAATTCACAGAGAACCAACAAAAAGTATTTTTTAAAACATTATAATAAATAGCATGCAATACAGATATGTTAATTTTTTAAATCATGTGGGTATGATGTCAAAGGCACTTCTTTATCATTATACCATGATGAGTTCAGTTTATTAGTGATGTGTAGCCTCCTTTCATCCTTGGAAATTTTACAGTGGAGGGAAGAAAGCTTCCATATTTGCCCATCACTGGCCAGTGCTGGTAAACAAAAGATAAAGTATGCAAGCGTGTTTAATGTTTTTAAATGACACAGAATTCAGGAATGGAGACCCAAAGAAACAGGTACACTTGTTTATTTTTATATTTAGATCTAATAAAGTGTAGATGTCCATCTGTGGGAAAATATGGTTGTTTGACAAAGAGATATGGTCTAATGTTAATAAATGGAGACACTTAGGACAGCATGGGCTTCTCGGAGGACATGAAGGAGACTCGAGCCGAGACTCCTAGTAACAGGGGTCATGGAGATGGAAGAGGCCACCCTCTAACTAGACACAACTCCTAGTGTGTCCCACAAAAACATTTCAACCCAAAATGCACCCTACCTTCAAGATGGGCAGGGACGAAACAGCGATTGAAGGAATGTCCAACCAATGACTGGCCTAACCTGAGACTCACCCCCTGGGAGACAGCCAACCCCTGACACAATTGAGGATACTCTGCTATGTTTGCCAATGGGAGCCTAGCATAGCTGTCCTCTGAGAGGCTCCACACAGCACCTGACGAAAACATATGCAGAGACCCACAACCAAACATTAGGTGGAGTACAGGAAGTCTTGTGGAAGAGTCGAGGGGTCGAGGGGTTTGAAGGATTCAGAGAGGGCAGGAGCTCCACAAAAAGGCTCAAAAAGCCAACTAACCAGGGCCCCAGGGGAGCTGGCAGAGACTGAAGCACCAACCAAGGAGCATGCATGGACTGGACCCAGGTTCCCTACACAGATATAGCCGATGGGCAGCTCAGTCATCATATAGGTCTCCTAGTAAGAGGAATGGGGCTGGTTCTAACATGGACTCTGTTGCCTGCTTTTCAGTCACTTCCCCTTGGTGGACCTACCTTGCCAGGCCACAGGGGAAGAGGATGTGCTCTGTCCTGATGTGACTTGATGTGTTGGTGTGGGTAGGGGGCCTCTCGTTCTCTGAGGAGTAGGGGGAAGAGGGATAGGGGAACTAGGGAAGGTGAGGCCAGGAAGAGAGAAGGGGAGGAGGCTACAACCGGGATGTAAAATGAATAAATAAAAACTAAAGTTAAAAAAAATAAATGGAGAACACAGCAGGGCTGCTTCGGATTCTCCTACATCTCTGTGTCCTCAGGACTAAGGATCTCTTTGGCTTTTGAAGACAAAGCCTCTCAAAGGAGCATCCTGTGACCTGCTTCAAGGAGGAAGAGCAGGTGAAGCAACTGAGCTTCCTCCTTCTGCCGCTTCCTATCTGCAGTCTGCGGTTCCCAGGAGACTTGCTACAAGAGCTAAGCTATGGCTTTTCAGCCTTCCTCTGATTAAAAGTTACCAGACTGAGAAGTACTTAACCGACCCGTGGGTTTCTTCCCCACTTCCCTCCAAATCTCATCATGAAGACTGACACCTGTTCTGTCTGGGAGCGAGTATGGCCCGGGAGGAATGACTAACTCACAGTGGTTGGAAAAATGTTGACATTCTCTGTACAAAAAGAGAGGAAAGAAGAAAAGCTTGGCAAGGACAATAGCACTTTACATTTGCAACAAGCTTCACAGGATGCAAAATATTTTCGTTTCCATTATTTTATTTGGTTCTTAAAACAACCCTATGAAGTAAGCAGCAGCTGCTATTTCTATTTTACCTAAGGAAATTGGGGCTCAGGGATGTTAAGTGGTTTGCCTGAAGTCTTCAAGTCGTTAAGTAACATGTTAAGGGTTACCATGTGAACTCTTCCGTAAGTTCCAGTAACAGCCATCTTCTTGTCACCCCTCAAAAAGAAACGTCTGAATACTGAAAGGGCAGTAGGCAGCCTCCTGAAAGCAGTCATCCTGAGACAGAGTGGAAACTGCATGTGATACTAGCATACTAAAAGTGTCTAGGAGATAAGGTGCTCTAAAACATTACTACATCTTCATTTCAAAGAGCAGGGAAGAGACAAGAGCGTTGTCTTAGCTTCCGGCCCCTGAGACATCCGCAGCTATCTCGTCAGTGAGCTAAGACACCAAGAGGAAGCTGAAGCTTTATTATAACAGACAAACCAGGAAATCTGTTTCTGTGTGGTGCTAAACAAACAGCTCAAGGGGTAAGAGAACAGATCCAAGCTGCCGCTCAACGTGCAGCCAGCTCTCGCTCCTCAGAGCTTCCCGGGATCCGTCTTTGCCTATAAGCAGTGTTATGAAATGGTGTGATTTTAATCAGCTTTGACTGCACCTTGCTCTCAAGGTTTACTCAGTGCGGTCCTTAGAGGCACATTACCACTCGGCTCCACTCCAGGGAAGAAGTCTGTTCTCCATCAGGGCAAGAAAGACAGGAGTGCTTTTGTCTAACTGCTCAGAGTCAAAGAAGGACCTGAGATCCAGATGGCTCGCCACGGACTTCATCTCCTCAAGTTGCAGCTACGTTGTAAACAGAGCAATGTGTAATTCAATTCTCTAGTAATGAATTAGCAAAGATATGTCAAAAGACTGAAGGTACAGTCTCCAAAAGCCTGTTACGTTCTCTATAGTGATTTAGTACAAATAAAAGCCCCAGGCCATCAAGAATATTTGACAAAATCCAGCATGAATAACTGCCCAATGTATACATCTTTCTGCCCATGGATCTCATAGATGTCTCCAGGATTTCTACAAATGTTAATATATATTCATTCAATACATAATACCCAGCAGAGATCGTTAATTTGTTATTATACAATGAATAAAATCATAGTATCTTCGACTCATAGTCTAAGAGATTGATGACTCCATGAGTAAAGTGCTTCCTATGCAAGCATAATGACTGCAGATAAAGTCTCCATCACCCACATAAAAAGACAGGCATAGAAACATGCCTGCAGCCCAACCCTAGTGAAAGCAGAGACAAGCAAATGACAGGGCCCCACTGACCAGCCAACCTACCTAAAACTGTGAGATCATGGTTTAGAGAGAGAGACTCTGCCTCAAAAAAAAAAAAAAATAGAGAAGTGATTAAGGAAAACATCCTTAGATTAACTTCTGGTCACCACACACAACTGCAATGACAAATGCAGCCACACATACAGAGTATACATATGTATATATAGTGTGTATACACTATATACACAAGAAGTTTATCATCTGTGCAATTGATAGTCCAACCAGAAAACAGAATTAAATGTGATTAGAAAGTAAAACACGTGTGCAGATTAAACTAAATAAGAGACGGTAATAGAAAGTTAGATAACATTGATGCAGAAATGTTTTTATACAAGATAACCAAATGTTTTTATATAGATGGAATTTCAGAGGATTTAAGCTAAAGCTTGAAGGTTGAAAAGGAAGTAATTATTAAAAACACTCAGGGAAAAGTATTCCAAATTAATGATCTGAGGGAAAGTGCTGAAGCTCAAGGTCCTGCAAGAAGCCAGGGTGGATGCGACATAACAAAGAAAGGAAAGTTAAGATTGGAAAGGTGAGTACAGCACACCCAAGACCTCAGAGTCTGCAGTCAAAATGTTTGTCATTCAAAAGATAAAAGAGTTAACTGTTTGAAGTTGAAAATTAGCCTAAACGTATATACACTGTGAAAAACCATTCACCATCACTGGAAAAGCACTGGGAGGGAAAAAAAAAAAACATTAGTCCAGACTATTGTGGTTTACATAAGAAATGATGGTGACATGGTGTCTCAACTAAGATAACAGCACTGTAGAGGGGGAAATGCTGATAGACTCAATTTGAAAGACAACTCTCTAGGTCAGACCACTGAATAAAATAAGAAAAGTGAATTTAACAAAGAGGAAAGAATCAGAGGTAGTTTCTTAAGCCAGAGAAGACTAAAGGAAGAATCAATATGATGAGGATGTGGCATGGATGCTGAGGATTAAAATCCCAGTTTAGGCTACACCTAACTCTGAAATACCTAAGAAATGCCCAAGAAGAGATGTAGCTGACTATACAGATACAAGGAAAGCCTAGCTAAACATATAAGTTTGAGACCCACAAACACAGTGATTTTACATAAGGTCATGAAAATAAGTGCTATCACCAAAATGAAAATATTTAGAGAAGACAAGGAACCTATGACCTAACCCTAAAAATTTCTAACTGCTAAGTCCAGTGGAAGAAAAGCTGGGGAAAGAGAGGTACAGAAGGCCACTGTAGTAGACACAATTTAGAATAGTCTGGGAAGAGACTCTGAATGAGAAATTTTCTAAATCAGCTTGTCAGTAGGGGATTGTCTTGATTATGTTAACTAATGAGGTAAAGCCCAGCCCACTGTGAGAGGCACCATTCCCTAGCTCTGGCTCTTGGTGTGTGTGAGAGTGGAGAAGTGAACTGAACAGTGGATATGCTTTCATTCCCTCTCTGCTCTTGACTGTAGATGTAACCAACTGCTTCAAGGTCCTCACACCTTGAACTCCCCACAGTGATGGACTGTAACCTCAAACTGTGAGCTAAAATAAGCTCTTTTGTCAGGATGTTTTTATCATAGCCACAAAAATGAAAGTAGGACAGTCACAGAAATAGAGCTGGACTCACTTGACCAATCTCAAGAGGTGCCCTTATAACCATGCTGTGCCTTATCAAGACAACATTTTTGTCAGTCAAGATTGGGTCAGCTACATTTATCATGAAACCCCACATAGCACTTGCTTAAAGAGGTGTAATTTAAGTGATGTTTTTGTAAATGAAGACAAGTAGCTGTTGGTCCACAGTTGCTGTCCGTTTTCAACATTCTTCCAATTCCAATATGCCATTCCCTTTCCAAGGCCCCCTCACGGCGTATGGTATTCGCTGGAGCTCAGGCTGCCCCAGGTATTGTACTAAAGCCACACAAAGAGCGTGAGAAGCACAAAGAGCACATCCTCCTTCTAATCACCCTTCCCAGAAGTTTCATATGAACTTGCTACATCTATTTCTTTGGCTGAAAGCCAGGTGTCATCTATTTCAGTTTCTCCTTCTAAAAACAGAGTTGGCAGCCATTATCTCATAGACTTGATATGAAGATTAAAGTTTGTTATGAGTTACAATGATGCATTAAACAAAATGACATACTTTGTAAATATTGGTCAGTATTATTTTCTTAGTTACTTCTCTACCGCAGTGATGCAACACCAAGACTAAGAAAACTTATAAGAGAAAACATTTAATTTGAAGCTCACAGTTCCAGAGGGTTAGTGGTCATGATCATCTTGGTTTGGAACAAGGCAGTGGGCAGGGAAACATGGTGTTAGATCAGTAACTGAAAGTTTACACACTGATCCCCAAGCATGAGACAGACTGGAAATGGTGTGTGCTTTTGAAAACCTCAAAGGCTACAACCTCTTCCAACAAGGTCACATACCCTAATCCTTCCCAAACACTTCCACCAACCAGGGCCAAGCATTCAAATATATAAGCCAATGGGGAACATCATCATTTAAAACACCACTGATATTTCTCCAATTTTAAAAATAACAGAGTTCCACAGCAGACACCAATTGCCCACTTCCTGTTATGGAAATCACTCTTCTTGCTTAATATCAACAAACTAAATAATCCAATTTAAAAATGGGGTACAGATCTAAATAGAGAATTCTTAACAGAGGGATCTCAAATGTCTAAGAAACACTTAAAGAAATGTTCAACATCCTTAGCTATCAGGAAAACAAAAATCAAAATGACTTTGAGTTTTTATCTTACACCTATCAGAATGGCTAAGATCAAAAACATAAAACAAATGACAGCTCATGCTGGTGAGAACACGGAGCAAGGGGAACACTCCTCCACTGCTGGTGGGAGTGCAAACTTATACCATCACTTTGGAAATCAATATCTTGATTTCTCAAAAAATTGGGACTAGATCTACCTCAAGACCCAGGTATACAACTCCTGGGCATAGACCTAAAAGACATGCCATGCTCTCACAAGGGCAATTGCTCAACTATGTTCATGGTATCTCTATTCATAACAGCCAGAAACTGGGAATAACCTAGATGTCCCTCAACCAAAGAATGAATAAAGAAAATACACTACATTTTTCACAATGAAGTATTACTCGGCTGTTAAAAACTATGACATTATGAAATTTGCAGGCAAATGAATGGAACTAGAAGAAACCATCCTGAGTGTGGTAAGCCAGACCCAGAAAGACAAACATGGAATGTACTGGTTTATATGAGGATATTAGCTGTAAAGTAAAAGACAATCATGCATAAAATCTGCAGGCCCAAAGAGGCTAAGTAAGCAGGAGGGCTTAAGGGGGGAAGCGAGGATTTCCCTGGAATGAAGATTTTGCAGCTGGATTGGAGGCAGGTAAGAAGAGATACTGGGGAGAAATGACTGCAATTGGGAATGGACACTGTCATTCAGACAAAGTGGCCGCCGCACAGAATGAGAAAAGATTTTTACCAACTGCATATCTGATAGAGAGCCAATAGCCAAAATATATAAAGAACTTAAAAAACTGGACATCTAGCTGGGTGGTGGTGCACTTCTTTAATCCCAGGCAGAGGTAGGTAAATCTCTGAGCTAGAAGTCTACAGAGTGGGATCTAGGACAGCCAAGGCTACACAGAGAAACCCAGTCTGGAAGGGGAAAAAAATGGGCATCAAGAAAACAAACAATTAAAACTGGGGTACAGATCTAAACAAAGAATTCTCAATAGATGAAACTCAAATGACTAAAAACAAAAAACAAAACAAAACAAAAAAACACTTAAAGAAATGCTCAACATCCTTAGCCATCAGGGGAATGCAAATGAAAACTACTTTAATATTTCATCTTAAACCAGTCAGAATGACCAAGATTAATAAAACAAATGACAGCTCATTTTGGTGAGGATTTAGATTAAGAAGGATACTCATTCATTGCTGGTGGGAATGGAAACTTGTTCAGCCTCTGTGGAAATCAGTGAGGCAGTTCCCAGGAAGGTGGAAGTAAATCTACCTCAGCTATGTCACTCTATCCAACTGTGTCACTCTTATAAACAAAGGACTCTTCAGCCTATTACAAAGACTTTTGCTCAGCCAGGTCCAGTGCTACTCCATTTATTATAGACAGAAATTAGAAACAACCTAGATGCCCACCAATGGATAGATGAATGAAGAAAATGTGGCACATATATACAATGGGGTGTCACCCAGCTATTTAAAAAATGAAATCATGATATTTGCAGGTAGATGGATAGAATTACAAATAATCATTCTATGTGAAGTAACCCAAATCCAGAAAGACAAATATGGTATGTATCCACTTACATGTGGATATTAGTTGTTAAGAGATTGATAAGCAAGCTACAATACATAGACCACAGAGTTTAGGTGTAAAGTAAGGGACTAACAGGGAGGGAGGGATCTTCCTAAAAAGAGGCAATAGAATAGGCGGTTATATATAGACAAGGGGAATATGGAATGGGAAGATCAAATATGGAGATTGAGGAAAAGGAGAGCAAGCAAAATACAAAGATGTACATCTAAAACTAAAGGTCATCATGGGAACCTAATACAACAGAAGTGTCCTAAAATATGAAAGTGATATGAGTGAAATTGCTTACAGTGGAGAAGACAGAAATCCAACTGGATATCTCTCATCACCAAATGGACGTTTCATTGCTGGAATAGGTTATATCTAGTTGAGTTGTTGGCCAAAGGTATCTTATGGGAATCCCCAAACAACATAGGCTGTTGTCAAGGCTCTTGATCACTCTCCACAAACTGACAGCAAGGCCCCTATTGTTGAAAACAACCCCTACGTCGCTCGTTGATCACAGAGAAGTTGAGTTTGTACTCACCTGAAGTCTTCACCCGCTCCGGACTAATGTTCATGGTACTGGACAGTACTCTGCAGCATGGTGCCAAGGGAAAAACATAAATACCAAACAGTCTATAAACCCTTTGATCCACAATGGCTTCCTGCCTGCAAGATACATCAGTTTTCATCAGTGGCACAAAGCTCGTGGAAGTAATTAACCAAGATCTGATTTGATTTGAGGCCCACTTCATGAGATGGAACCCATACCCAACACTACTGCTTCATTGTCCAAGATCCTGAAACTGGATACTCCAAAGACATACGATAAAACCATAGATAAAGGAACATGGCAATAAAACAACTCTTACTAACATTCTGCTATACTCATAGATCAGCGCCTTGCTCAGCCATCATCTGAGAAGCTTCCTCCTGCAGCAGATGGAGACAAATACAGAAACCACAGCCAGACAATGTGCAGAGAGTGAAAGACTTTGGGATATTCTGCCCTAAACGGGATATCTCCATCAAATCCCTCCCCTTGGGGTGCAGGAAACCCCACAGAAGAAGAGGGAGGAGTATAAGAACCAGAGGGCATGTAAGACACCAAGGAATCAAGGCCCTCTAGACATACCATGACCAGTGTACTAGGAACTCACAGGCACTGAGGCAGCATGCACAGGGCTTACATATTGCTGCACCAGACCTGAGAGGAGAAGGGGCCACACACCCCCATCCCTAAGACGGAGGCTAGCTACCATTGATAATCACTTGCAAGTGAAAATGTAGTTTCCTCTAAGGAAGTCTCACTGGGAAAAGTAAGCCACTCTTAAGAGTAGGCCCCATGCCCAGCAGTAGACGGACAATCCAAAAGAACTCAGTGGTATATCTGGAGGCTCTTTGTCTCCATGTTATGTTTGGACTTTTTTGTCTGTATGTATTGTGGCTTCCAGTTTTGTGCTTTTATGGGAGTCCTGTGTGTGCAACGGTGTGCATCTCTGCAACCTATTTGTTCTTATGCTTTTTTCTTTGGCTTTTTTTCTTCTGTTTGTTTGTTTTGTCCCGTTCTGAATTGCTTGTTTTTGTTTTATCTTATTGTATGTTATTAGTATTCCATAGATACCTGTTTATGGAATACTAACCAGAAAAAGAGGGAAGAGGAGATGGGGCAGAATTGGGAGAAGTTGAGGGAAGGAAAACCATAATTAGAATGTACTGTATAAAAAATATGTCTATTTTAAATAAAAGGAAAAAGGTCTCCTCACAGAGAAAAGGATCATCAATATCTATTGATATCAGGCTACAATCTCATCACTTTAATTGAGTATATTCATTATTTCAATGTCATTTACAGAATTGTATTAGACTTGTAAGGACCAATTTATGAATAAATGAGACTGACAACAGGTCTTATATGAAAGAGGTTTATTGGGTGGATATGAAGAGAGGGAGAGAAGGGGGAGCAGAGAGAGAGAAAGGGGGCCACCCCGATAGAGAGAGGGAGAGAGAGAGGCAAGAGAGAGACGAAAGAACAAGAAGGAAGAAGAGAGAGACCACGTGTCGGGTTGTCCCTTTAAGAGGTCAGGTAACCACGCCTCCCAGGTGTGGCCACCTGGCTGGGCGACACAAGATGACATCATAAGTTGCTAGGTAACCCAGAAGCAGGTTCTGTTTCAAAATATTAACAAGACTCACTAGATATTTTTCCTCTAATGTGTTATTAATATTAATAATTAATATTAAATAATATTATTATTGAAAGTTAGATATAAACTACTCAATTTGCTAATTAGACATGTCTTAAAATATACTCTCCTTCTATGTGCATCACTTTACAAAAAAAAATTTTTTTAAAAGGTACTGAAAAATCCTGCTGCAAACTCCCAGGTGAGTGTGGATTTCATATGGCCCTGACAGCCTCATAACAGAGTAAAGTAGTCTAATAGTATCAGTGATTCAAACAAGAGTCAAACTGGTATCAAATCTATACCATTTTATTTTTAAATTTATTTTTATGTATATGAGTATTCTATCTGCATGTCCACCTGCTTGCCAGAAGAGGGCATCAGATCATATTATAGATGGTTATGAGCCACCATGTGGTTGCTGGGAATTGAACTCAGGACCTCAGGAAGAGTAGACAGTGCTCTTCACCAATGAGCCATCTCTCTAGCCCTATATCATTTTCTTATGTGAGCATGATTTGCCCTGTCATTTGGGGTTGAGATTAATAAGGAACATTCTTACAGCACAGTAAAAGGCAATTTTCAGACCCACTTCACTCTTCAATAATAGCAATTTAAGGACTTTTTTTTTAGAAGAAACTATCTTAGCTATTAGCTTTAAAAAAAAAAATCCCAATGAAGCTGGGTGCAGTGGAACATGCCTATAGTCCCAGCACTCAGGGAGGCAGAGGCAGGCAGATCTCTGTGAGTTCAAGGCCATCCTGGTCTACAAAGTGAGTCCAAGACTGCCAAGGCTACAAAGAGAATAACATATGACCACTGCCAACTCATGGAACTGCTGTGTTGCCAGGGAAGCTACGATACTGTGCTTGTGCCCCCACAGAACAGATGAATTCCAAGACCTGACAATAACACGAGACAAATTAAGCAGTTTACGACAAGTACCCGCTGAAGCTCTGTTTTCAACCAAGCCATTTCTGTTCCATGTGTCTTTGCTATTCCGGTGATGACACAATTTAGCAGATCCACTTCAGGTAAATTGGTGTCATCTCAACTTACTTGAAAGTCTTCTCACCTGTGAAGACTTGCAAATAGTAACAACACTTTATCAGCTCAAACTTGATATTCATTCTTCAAATAAACCAGAATGGAAAGATATCAGTGTCAGGTCTGACCTTATTGAAAGCCAAAGAAAACCACTTGAAGTTATTCATCCTGTTCTTCCTCTTTTTGTCTTTATTCTTCTCTCATACACTAAATCCTGACAGTAGCACTCGACCCCTCCTTTCCCTAGATCCCCCTCCCTTCAGAAAAGAACAAGCCTCCCAAGGATAGCAACCAAACACAGCATAACAAGCTACTATAAGACTAAGCACAAACCCTTATACCAGGGCAAGACAACCCAGTATGAGGAAAGGGGTCCCAAGAGCAGGCAACCCCACTGCCGCCATTAGGAGTCCAACAAAAATTCCAAGCTAAACAACCACAGCATGAACACAGGGAGGATCTACCACAGATCCATGCAGGCTCTTTGATTGCCGTTTCAGTCTCTGTGAGCCCCGCTTGTTTGATTCTGTGGGCTGTGTCCTCCTGGTGTCCTTGACCCCCTGGCTCCTATAATCCTTCTTCCCCCTCTTCTGAGGAGTTTCCTCTGGGCTCCACCTAATGTTTGGCTCAGGGAAGGTCTCTGTATCTGCTCCCACCAGTTGCTAGAGGAAGCCACTCTGATGACAGCTGAGCCAGGTACTGATCTATGAGAAATAGCAGAATATCAATAGGAATCATTTCAATCATTTCATTGACTTTTTTCTGTCAGTTGTGTTTTGGTTCTACCCTAGGTCTCTGGGCTATCCAGCTTCCAGATCCTGGCTATCCAGACAGTGTCAGGCATGGGTTCCTTCTTGTGCCTTGGGCCTCAAGTTAGACCAGACATTGGTTGACCACTCCCACACACACTGAACCAATGTTGGTCCCACAACCCATAATCCTGCGGGCCGGACAGGCTGTGTGTCATAGGTTTTTTGGGCTGGGTTGGTGTCACCCTGTTCTTTACCAGCATTTAACATTGCGCCAATATCTTCAATTCACCAGAAAGGCCAATAACCTCAAATAAATGCGTTTTCTCTAGACATAATTCCTCATCTGTTGTGATCAGACATGAGTTGCTTGATGCAGCATCAACAGTCCTTGCTTAACTAACAAATGGACCATTTACGGAATTTACTTCGGGGCAAAGCGGCCTTTATTATTTTTGGAAAGAAATGTTGTTGTGATGAGAAAGTCTCTGTTGAATTTTCTGACTCTTATAACAACTGCTTTGCTGAGCTTGAAATTCTGTGACCAGGCTGTCAGCACAGCTACAGTGTAACTGCACAAGAAACACACTGTTTGACCAGCTGATTCCCTAACAAAACAATCCAAACTTCACAGCGCCTTAGAAGCAGGATATCCAAATTCCACTCTTTTGATTTTGACATGATATGGATGCAGTGGTAATTAAAAAGTAAGTTAAATGTCACGTCACAATGATACATGGTTAGTAAAATGTTGGGGAGTTATAACTGCATTGCTGGGGTTTAGTCACTGAACAGCTCTGAGAAGCAACCAGCCATCACATATGGTCTTCTTCACATCCAGTCCGCTCTGATAGCAGAGCATCAAAAGCACCACACAGAGAACATAAACAACCAGTGTGGCTCGCTCCAGTAACGCCGAAAGATGAATTGCGCATGCTAGCAATCCATCAAGAAATATTATCATTTTGAATTTGTTTTAATCAGATAAAAGTGTAAACGCCATTTCACCCACATAACTGAGCACACACATACACAAACAATCTGAGGAAGGTAGCTCAACGCTATAAAAGCTGGGATCTTGAATGTGATAGTATACAATGTAGTTTTTTTTTTTGCAATCTCTTACAATAGAAACTCCCCCCCCCCCCCCCACTGAAAGCCAAGGCCCTATCTAAAGCCGAGTTCAAAGTTCCGGGAAGTCTGTACAACTGCTGAAGATCGCCAAAGTAAAAGCAGCTGACCCCGCACCCAGACACCGACACCGGGTCCGAAAAGACAGGTATCTGATCGATCTTCACCCTGCAGTTCCAAGAACAGTGTGTGTAGAGAAAACCGTTCACTACAGCGTACACTGCTCCTATTCTGCCCCTAACGAAATCCGCTCTTTCAGTCTTGCCCGGTCCTTAGCTATAGCACTTCCGCTCCCCACCCTCCCCTCTGCAGTAACTCAGAAATCAGGCAAAGCTGCTTGGTAGGAATTCCCCACTCCAGGTGGCTGCGCTGAGGAGGGGCTTCTGGGAGGCCCTTTAGGACTCCAGGTTGTAGATGCTGGCCCCTCCCCGCTTACCAGTACTGGGAATGCCCTTTGCAATAACTGCTCACTGATCTCTTGCCCCTGGTGATGCGGCCTTGCCCAGGGCCAAGGAGGAAGAGGATCCAGGCAGTCCTGATGAGACTTGATAAGCTATGGGAAGATGGCAGAGGAGGAGAACTTCCCCTTTCAGTGGACTAGGGGAAGGGCATGGGGGGAAGAGGGAGAGGGGGTGGGTCTTGGGGAGTTGAGGGAGGGGACTTCAATCAGGATATAAAATGAATAAATTGTGAAGAAAAAAAATTTTAAAACCTTTTTTTAAAAAGAGTTTTTCATAGTCTTAACTCTGTGAGAACTGCGGAGCTCTATTCAAAGGTTCTTCCCCACAGTCTAGAAGCATTCTTTTTTTTTTTTTCATTTTTTTTTAATTTATTTATTTTTATCTCAATCACAGGTTGGGTACTTTGAATCCCAGGCGTAGCCCCCTCCCCCATTCCCTCCTACCCTCCCACTCCCTCCCTCATCTCC
>CM053750.1:38009851-38029032 GCA_028658305.1 Pachyuromys duprasi
AGATCCCAGGGGAGGACTTTGCAGCCAGCCCTGAGGAGACATGATAAGCTGGGGTTGGATGGAAGGGAAGGAGGTCCTCCCCTGTTGGTGGACTTGGAGGGGGCGGGGAAGAAGGAGATGAGGGAGGGAGTGGGAGGGTGGGAGGGAATGGGGGAGGGGGCTACGCCTGGGATTCAAAGTACCCAACCTGTGATTGAGAGAAAAATAAATAAATTAATAAAAAAAAATAAAATCTCCATTGCTTTTGGGTGTTTCTGGTGGGTCCATGGTGTCCTGTTTTTTTTGTTGGGTGATTTCTTACGTCAACTTCTGGGCATTTGTTTATATATAATCAAGAAGCTGTTTGTGCTTTCAGGTTGAACTTCAGACTGGAACTGTCAATCTCTTGTGTCATGAGTATTCTTCAAGAAGATCAGGGAGTTCCAGTGGTTTGATAGTGTGTGTTGTTGCCTAAGTTGAACTCTGTTGTGGGATCTGTGTGCCCTGCTTTGTGCTCTGTGCTAGAAGCTGTGAGCACCGCAGGCTGGTCACCCCTCTGGTCTGGAGGCTTGGTTCCTCACTCTGTGCCAGAGGCTGAGTGTTCCGGTTTGAGATGGCAGCTGGGGGCGCTGCTCTGTTCTAGAGGCTCCATGCTCCGACCTGGGCTTGCTGCTAGGGGCTCTCCTCTGGACTGGAGCCTTGGCGCCTCCTTCCGGGTCAGGGGCTGTTCACCACAATCTGAGATGGTATTTGGGGGCACCTCAGTCTGGACCTGATACTGTGTGTCCCGGGCCGGGGTGGCGGCTAGTGCCTGCATGGGGAGTGTGCCCGCCTGATGAAGCCCTGTCTGGGGAAGGAATCTGGGGCCTTCTCAGACTGGCCTGTGGATGCACACACACATGGTCTGGAGTGGTTGCAGGCGTTGCCGAGTGGTGTGCACCCGCCTTATGCAGGCTGGTCTGAAATGGTACCTGGGGCCCTCTCAGTCTGGCCTGGAGACTGTGTGACCAAGTCCGGAATGGTGGCTGTTGGCACCCAGGGTGGATGCTCGTTCAGATCAGGGCTGTGCACCGCTGGTCACCCTGAGTTTTTCTGGGGAATAACTGGGTGTCCCTAGGATTTTTCCACTTGATTTCCTCACCGTAGGAATTCTGCTCACCTGCCAATCACAAATGCTGGTGTTTCAGGTCCCAGATTTCAGTCTCCTAGTTGCTGCGTTGTTACTGCTGTCCTACTCCTGAGACACAGTGTCATCTCGTGGCAGCCATCTTGCATCCTCTCCTGCTTTCTAATTTTTAAAAATTCTGATATCAGGTCATTCTGTGATTGGTTTCCATTTGTTTTATCTTTTCTTGTGAATGGGACACATTTTTATGTTTCCTTGTATATATACTAATTTTGAATTGTATCTTGGCTTCATGAATCTCTTTCAGACCCTCTTTTTTATTTCATCAATCTTGATCATATTTATGATTATTTTTTTGTGTGTAGGCTGACATGTGTGCGGGATCAAAGGGTAACCTGTAGAGGGAAGTTCTCTCAAGTTTATCATGTGGGTCCAGGGGATTGAACTTAGGCAGTCAGGCTTGCCTCTTTAGCTACTGTGCCATCTTGGTTGCCCCAAATACCAGGCTCTCCCAATTCTGTTTGTTCCTCATGATATTTCACTTTTCTTTTGACAGGCATCTTACTTGTACTTTAAACTTTGAGCATTAAGTAATGCTTATCCTTACGTAGGCTGCTTGGGGTACTCTTTCACATACACAATTCAGAACCAGCTAGCGACCCAGGCCAAAGGTCTCATTTGGACATCTTTTTTTTTCCCTTGACCACGTTCTCGTGTCACTCATTGAACTTGGAGCTTATTAATTCAGCCAGCCCATGTGGTAATGAGCTTTCTGGATCTGCCTGTCTCAGCAGCCCCACCAGCTTCATTTACAAGGGTGTGCCTTCATTCCCACTTTGACACAGGCTCCCAGAATGCACACTTAGGTCCTCATGCTTCGGCAGCAGGGCTTTCACAGCTGAACCACCACCCCCTCTCTACTGGGGCCTCCCTGCTGTTCCTCTTTACGAAAGCCAGACTCTTCCTGTTGTTTGTTTTGTTTAGCATTGGAGTCCTTTGAAGTATCTTCTGTATAGTTCACAGTGGTTCTTTATGAGAACGGTACAGTAATCATAATGGCATATTTATTCACTTTAACATTTTCAACATTTTCTGTAATGTGATGCCAATCTTCTTATAATATCACCTCAATTAAACATCCCATTTAAACCGCTCTTAGTTCACCATTGATTCTCTTATGTCAACATATTTAACCTTCATAAGGACTTGGTGATGGAGAAAGCTGGAAAATCTGCTAGGTTGTCAGTCAGGCACGGGCAGATCAAGAGCCTTTAGGATGGAGTCCTCCCTCCCGGTCATCAGCTTGTGAAGCCTGGAACCGGAATCTGAGTTGGATTCCTGGCCCTGGGTGAAACACAACATTCTAGACTGCCCAGAAGATCATAAGAGTACCATGTATCTGGAGCCTCTCCATAGAGAGATATGCCATTGTCCTCCATCCTTAAAGAATCAAACCAAAATGAGACTTAAAAACAGCTGGACAGGCAAGTCACCCCTGGAAGGTATCTGTTGTAGAAACTCCAAGAAGCAGTACAAACTTTCCTTAAGAAGTCAGCTGGCACAATGCTCTCTCTAACCGTCATCCACTCTCGGCCTTTGGCACATTGCCCATGCAATGGCCATGTCGTCCTTTGTCAGGTTCCATCCTTGAGGGTGCCTCATTTCACCCTGAGGTAATTGCTTCCTGTCTTCTCCACTCTCTCCTGTTTGCCCTGAACTCTTTCCATGGAGCTCTCTCTCTCTCTCTCTCTCTCTCTCTCTCTCTCTCTCTCTCTCTCTCTCTCTCTCACTTATACACCCCAAAACAAAACAAAACAAAAAACCAAACTGAGGAGAGGTCAGGGCGAGGTCCTGGTAACAACAGTTTCATGGAGTACTGGGAATCTTGTTGGGAATCGCAGATTTTTCACTCAAAGTACGATTGTTTCTTATGGGGGCATGTGATCTTGATCTGATACTAGGTTAAGGCTACTGTGAGAAGCCTGCTTTTAAAATTATCAAATTGTTTGTTTGCTCATGATATAATTTAACACATTTTTGCCCAAGTGATTTTCAGCCTTCGCATAAGACAGAGCTGGGGTGGTGTTGCTGGTAGTATGAGCAATACAGTTAGCCACAGAGTTAAGTGGCTACATCCTCATTGGATGTTTTGCCTAGTTTGCCTACTCTGAAGAGGAATTTTTAATATGGAATGAATTTAATATCTAATATTTTTTTGAAAATCTACTTATCCTATTTTTCTGTATCATTCACTTATGGCTTATAACACTTTAAGCTTATTTTAAGGTTTCAAAGTATTCAGTTTTAAGCCTTTTTCTTTAAAAAAAAAGGCTTTGGAAAGTAGAAGCTTGTGCAGTTAGAAATGCGTGCCGCTAAGTCTGATGTTTCATCTCTGCGACATGGTGGAGGGAGAGAGTCAAAGCCTGAAAGTCATCTTCACACCTCCACATACGCTGTGGGGCTCATGTACACCCTCCCAACACACACGCACGCACTAAATGTAATACAAGTTTTAACAAAACGGGAAAAGAGAATAATGAGTAATGGTCTTACTAAGGGACATCCAAACATGCCTAAATCTTTCACGTTGCATGCAAATACAAATGCATTCCTCCTCGAACAATGCCTTCAAAGCTTTGCCTTGTCTCAGAATCATCTGGACAGTCACTAAAATAGACTGATGGTGTCTAGAGACCAGTGTGAGGCTTGAACTTTGAGGTCTGAAGTACTGTTAGAGAACCGCGGCTGAGTTCCAAAGGAACGGCTGTTAAGAACCACTTTCAATTTAAGCCACTAGAGGGCGACAGAAGCACAGACAAATTGGATGCACTGCCTTTCCTGCATTTTTTTTCCTGCTATCTTTTTACTACCACAGGCCATGAGACCATTAAAACCACATATCAATTTATTTTATTGTTGCCCGCTCTCAATTGTAGTGTAGAGCAGAGTTTGTGTTGAGGCCTCGGGAGTCAACTTCACAGGGTCTAGTGTCCTCTGGGAGACATATTTGCGGGCGCTTCTCGACCCTGGATTGTTTGAGGTGGGAAGACCCACTCTAACTGCTGGACGGGATGGCAGAGAGAAAGCAAACTGAGTATCACCCGTCATTGATTCCTGCTTGCTGACTGTGGGTGCAGGTGGCCACTTGCCTCCTGTTCCTGCCATCCAGCCTCCCATGTCAGGACGGACTGTATTCTTGTGAGTGATAGTCAAGATAAACCTTTCCTTTTGTTGTCGTGAGTTTTGTTGCAGCAATGAAACAGCACCCTTGTTAATTAGTGACTTCACCAGCAATTACTTTTCACTGTATTGTAGAACTTAAACTTTTTGTTAGGGTATATTGGTTATATATCACAATGATTTTCATTGAGATTAATTTATGCATGCACACAGTATTTTCAACCGTATTTTGCCCTTACTCTGTCAGGCCCTCCTCCCAGTTCTGTTAATCTTCTTTCTGTTCTCAGCTAGCCCCTCCCACTTTCATGTTCCACCTATATATGTGCGTATACATATAATTGCCCTATTCCATAATGTGTAATATGCTGAGAAAACAGAGCACTGTGTGTCAATTCTTGCAAACACCACTACGATTACTGTTACTGTTAGATGAGTTAATTGGACAGATATTTTATCAGCAACACAGTAACCAACCCTATGATATGAAGAATTCAGAAGACAATGATAACACTCGAATTCTGTGAGAGATGGAAATCCTTCACTCAGAATGGTCTATTTGCTCACTGGTCTTATGCCACCTGTTGCCTGTCACGCACAGGACCATAGTCCCTTTGAGATTTTCTCCATTACACCAGCTCTTACCCACCACTTGTTCACACCAGCTTCCCAAATTTATCTGGATACTTCTGTGTGACTGCAGGCCCAGATTCATGATTCTTTCTCGTTCTTTTTGGGAGGGGAGCACTCAGCTCTTCTCTTTTTGATGAATAACTTCCTAGTTTGCTCCTCTACCATGATGCCTGGCTCAGCCAGAGATTCCTGTGGCCCAGTTCTGGGATGCTGTTTATTGCTACCCTGGTTGGACACCATCTATTGCTGGTTCTCACATGGCAAGCTGCCAGGGCCAGGCAACCCATGATGTCACTATGTGTCACCTGCCAGGTAGCCACACCTGGCAGGCATGGTTAAGTTTCTCCTTAAAAGGTTCAACCCTCCACTTTGTTGCTCTCTTGCCCTCTTGCTCTCTTGCCCTCTTGTCTCTTGCCATCTCCCCTTTCTCTGTCAGGGCACCCCCTCCCTTCACCCTATCATGTCTCACTTTCTCCTTCTCTCTCTTCATCTCCATCCAATAAACCTCTTTCATATAAAATCTGCTGTGTGCATCATCATTTTGTTGGTCCTAATAAGGACTTCATTATCTTCCTCTGTGGCATGGTAAGGCTGGCCCCACCCTCAGGGGGAGGTGATCAAAGAGCCAGCCACTGAGTTCATGTTAGAGACAGTCCCTGTTCCCATTACTAGGGAACCCTCTTAGTCACTGAGCTGCCTTGGGCTATATCTGTACAGGGGTTCTAGGTTATCTCCATGAATGGTCCTTGGTTGAAGTATCGGTCTCAGAATAGACCCTGTGCCCAGATTTTTTGTTCTGTTGTTCTCCTTGTGGAGATCCTGTCTCCTCCAGGTCTTTCTATCTCCCCCTTCTTTCATCAGATTCCCTGCACTCTGCCCAAAGTTTGGCTATGAGTCTTAGCAACTGCTTTACTACCTTGCTGGGTCAGAAGCTGAAGAGACAACACATGCTGTAGAGGTTGTGGAGAAAGAGGAACCCTCCTCCACTGCTGGTGGGAATGTAAACTTGTACAACCACTCTGGAAATCAATCTGGCACTTTCTCAGGCAATTAGGAATAGTGCTTCCTCAAGATCCAGCTATACCACTCCAAGGCATAAATCCAAAAGATGCTTAAGTATCAGGGACATTTGCTCAACCATGTTCATAGCAGCTTTATTCGTAATAGCCAGAACCTGGAAACAACCCAAATGTCACTCAATTGAGGAATGGATACAGAAATTGTGGGACATTTACACAATGGAAAACTACTCAGCAAATTAGAAACAAGGAAATCATGAAATATGCAGGCAAATGGTGAAAGGATCATACTGAGTGAGGTAATCCAGAACCAGAAAGACACACATGGTATATTCTCACTTATAAGTGGATATTTGACATATAATATAGGATAAATATACTAAAATCTATACATTTAAACAAGGTAAGCAAGAAGGAGGACCCTGGGTAAGATGATCAACCTTCACTCAGAAAGGCAAATGGGATGGACATTGGAAGAAGGAGAAAACAGGGAATAGGACAGAAGCCTAC
Source organism: Pachyuromys duprasi (assembly GCA_028658305.1). NCBI lineage: Eukaryota > Metazoa > Chordata > Mammalia > Rodentia > Muridae > Pachyuromys > Pachyuromys duprasi. Next base: position 38,016,296 of record CM053750.1, read on the forward strand.
CACAGAGGGCCTCTGAAAGACTCTCCCCAGCAGGATATCGGAGCAGATGCTGAGACTCATATAAGCCTGAATGGCACTTCTATCGTGGATTTGTGTGCTAAGATCTGGGAGTCCTATTACAATGACATCACAGCTAGTCTTTGTCAACTTGACAACGAGCCTAGACACGTGAGAAAATGGAATCTCAACCTGTAAACTGTTTCCATTGGATTGGCGTGTGGGCATGTCTGTGTGGCTATTTTCTTAATTGCTGATGAATGTGGGAAGCCCAGCCTATGCGGCTGAGCTGGCCAGCAGGAGTGAGCAGTAGGCAGGTTCCTTCCACTCCTTCGGCTTTAGGTCCTATCTCTGGGCTCCTGCTATGGCTTCCTTTAATGGCAGACTGTTACTTGGAAGTATAAATTGCTTTTGGTTGGTGTTTTTTTGTTTTTTTTTTTTTAATCACAGCTAGACAAGTTACCTCGAACAGATGGCTGCTTACACATCTTTCTTCCAACAATGGACCTTGGGCTACTTTGACAAGCACTAGCTGTGTTTTCTGGAGTTGTGTGTATCTCGTAGGGGATGCAGCACAGAGAATGGGACAGCGGTGCCTTATCTGCCTGTGGCTCTGCTCTTTGCTTATTTAGTGACTGGCTCTCCCCTATCCTTCTTGGTGTCTCCTTCCTCTACAGTGTTAAGCTTCTGACTTTGTTTCTCTCAGGGCACACTTTAGGATGAAATCAGCATTGGTAAGGCTGCCTTCATCTCTTTCCCTGACCACACCCACCGCTGAACAATGGCTGGCCCGTTTGTCAGCCCTTTCCAGCAGTGCCCTGGAACCTAAATCCCGTACCCTAATCCAGTCAAGCTGTGACCTTTTGGAAAGGATACTTACTGTAGTCAGTACATGATGCTTGACCTAAACCCAAGCGGCACCCTCCCATCCATCTTATTTCTCAGTTTTCTTCTTCAGAACTAGCTAGGCAGTTTTTAGACTTCTTCTTAATTAGATTCATCACTCTCCTAATTTTTTCCCCTAATTAACTCTCCCACCCCTTGTCCACTCCTCTAGCTTCCTTTCCTTTAGTACTGCAGATTGAACCCGGGGCTTCGTTCTTCATTGATTTTCACAAAACCACCGCTGTTCATTTATTTATTTTTCTCTTCAGCATTTATTTATTTATTTTTTATGTGTATGTGTGTGTCTATGGAGACTAGAAGAGGGCATCGGATCCCCTGTAGCTGGAGCCCTTTGGTGTGGGTGCTGGGAGCTCAACTAGGGGATCTTCTGGAAAAGCAGCAAGCCATCCTAACCACTGAGCCATCATCATCCACCTCTTCCCCCCTCCCCTGCTCTATTGCTTTAACAAGTACTACTAGGTTAAATTTCTTAATGCCTTGCAAATGAAATTAGGATCCTTGGAATTGGTTGGGAGCCTTTTGTCATTCTGCCGGCTTTGAGAGCTGAGGATGGTAACATGCTTCCTGCCCTGGAGAAGCTGTGTGGGGTGGCAGGAGAGAGCAGGAGATAGCTTGAGGTCCTTGCTCAAGGGTCCTTTGGGGCCCCATTATTATTGGGTACTATCTTCAATAGACCAGGAACTGGTTCTGAACTTAGGGGTTGAGGAGAAGGAGGCTCCACTTCCTGATCACACTTGTCTAGGTTAGACTCGGCAACAGAGGGCCAGGAGCGAGATGAGGAAAAGTTGTTCCTCCCGGGAAGACACACTGCTGTTGGAAGCTCGGGGAAGGAAGAGTCCCGTAGCTTTTCCTGACGTCACTGTGGGCTAGTGACACTAAGGTGGGTGTGTGGGAGTGGTCTTTGCTCTCAGTGAAGTTTTGAACATTTTGGAGGTGGATTCTCTTCATTCGCTGCTTGCAATTAGAGCCATGTTTTCAAAGCTTCCCACACTGCTTGCTTTACAAAGGCTTTTCACTCGTGTAGCTGGGTCAGTCATGTTAGAAATGAGAGTAGCAGGTTTGGGGAGGAAGCTCACTTGAAATCTCCCACTCAAAAATGAGCTTTATTAGGAAAGTGAACTCTGTGTCCGTGGGAGGCATGACCAGCCCTTGAGTGGGAAACATTACAGACGTTATGAAAACACTATAAAATACGGCTTTAAGTAGAGGAGTAAAGGAAAGAGTCACCGTGGACGCTGTGGGGCAGGATGGCAAGCAGGCTTTCAGGAACAATTCTTGAACAAAGGAGGCATTTTGTCTTTATTCTTAGTAGAATGGTGGGAAGTTTTACACCGTGGAATTTAACTCAGCAGAGCCTACATGTCAAGGAGCCACTGATCTCTTTTGTAGCCTGGAAGTGGGGAGGGGTCTGTGAAGGCAGAGCACAGAGTCCCCTCCTCCTCTTCCTGTTCTTCCTCCTCTTGTTTTCCTCTTCCTCTTCTTCTGAAATTTTAAAGAATTTTTATTGAATCAAAGCACAGCATTAAAAAAACATGTTTCTCAAGAAAGAGGACCTGGGATAAGATGATCAATCCTCACTTAGAAAGACAAATGGGATGGACATTGGAATAGGAGAAAACAAGTAACAGGACAGGAGCCTACCACAGAGGGCCTCAGAAAGACTACCTAGCAGTGTATCAAAGCAGCTGCTGAGACTCATAACCAAACTTTGGGCAGAGTGCAGGGAATCATATAAAAGAAGGGGAAGATAGAAAGACCTGGAGAGAACAGGAGCTCCACAAGGACCAAATATATCTGGGCACAGGATCATGTTTGGAAATAACCTAGAACCCCTGCTCAGATGTAGCCCATGGCAGCTCATTGTCCAAATGGATTCCCTAGTAAGGGGAACAGGGACTGTCTCTGATATGAACTCAGTGGCTGGCTCTTTGACCTCCCTTCCCCCACTCCCCCAAGGGAGGAGCAGCCTTACCAGGCCACAGAGGAGGACATTGCAGCCAGTCCTGATGAGACCTGATAAGCTAGGGTCAGATGGAAGGGGAGGAAGGCCTCCCCTATCAGTGGACTTGGAAAGGGGCAGGGAGGAGATGAGGGAGGGAGGGTGGGATTGGGAGGACATGAGGGAGGGGGCTGCAGCTGGGATACAGAGTGGATAAACTGTAATTATATAATATAAGAAATAAAAAATTAAAAAAAGTTTTTTTAAAATTTTTTTCTCAACATAATATACCTATTGATTATTTAGGAATTTCATACAATGTACCCTATCATACTTACTTTCAGTTTCTCCCAGCTCCATGCTCTCACCCTTGCACCTTCCTGAAAGAAAGAAAGAAAAGAAAGAAAAAAAGAAAGAAAGAATAATATACCAAGTTCAAGTTGGGTTTTCCATATACTCACTGGAACATGGTCAAATTCCCAGTGGCCAGCCTCTTAAAGATAACCTAGTCTAATATTCACTTATAAGTGAGTATATACCATGTGTGTCTTTCTGCTTCTATGATACCTCACTCAGGATGATCTATTCTAGATTTGCCCACAAATTTCATGATTTCCTTGTTTTTAGTTGCTGAGTAGTATTCCATTGTGTAAATGTACCACAATTTCTGTATCCATTCCTCAGTTCAGGGGTATCTGGGTTGTTTCCAGGTTCTGGCTATTAGACATATAATATAGGGCAAACATACTAAAATCTGTACACCTTAAGAAGCTAAGCAAGAAGGGGGACCCTGGGTAAGATGATCAATCCTCACCCAGAAAGGTAAATGGGATGGACATCGGAAGAGGGAGAAAATAGGAAACAGGACAAGAGCCTACCACAGAGGGCCTCTGAAAGGCTCTACCCTGCAGGGTATCAAAGCAGAGGCTGAGACTCATAGCCAAACTTTGGGCAGAGTGCAGGGAATCTTAGGAAAGAAGGGGGAGATAGAAAGACCTGGAGGGGACAGGAGCTCTACAAGGAGAGCAACAGAACCAAGAAATCTGGGCACAGGGGTCTTTTCTGAGACTGATACTCCAACCAAGGATCATTCATGGAGATAACCTAGAACCCCTGCACAGATGTAGCCCATGGCAGCTCAGTATCCATGTGGGTTTCCTAGTAAGGGGAATAGGCACTGTCTCTGACATGAACTCAATGGCTGGCTCCTTGATCACTTCCCCAGGATTGGGGAGCAACCTTGCCAGGCCACAGAGGAAGACAATGCAGCCAGTCCTGATGAGACCTGATAGGCTAGGGTCAGATGGAAGGGGAGGAGGACCTCCCTTATCAGCAGACTTGGGGAGGGGCATGAGAGGAGATGAGGGAGGGAGGGTAGGATTGAGAGGGAATGAGTGAGGGGGCTACAGCTGGAATACAAAGTGAATAAACTAATTAATATAACAAATTAAAATTAAAAAGAGAGAGAGAAAAAAAGATAATTGAGTCTTCCTTTATGCCCTCTGCCAGAAGCCATCAGCTGTGAAGGGCTACACTTCAGAATCTTTATCTCAGTTTTTAAAGACTCTCTTCAATGGCTTCCTGTCTGGGCTGTTTCTTTTTTCAGAGGGGGGCTTGTCACAGAAGCCTTCAATGCTGTGCATTCTTAATTAGTGAATATACCACTGTACCTTGACACCACTGTAAATGAAGCTTCCTTGCCCACAACAGCCTGCGACAGCACAGATCATGGATTCCACGTGGTTTCCAGTGGCTGTATGGACCACGAACACCATCATGCCCCCTCCCCCACCCCCAGCAATTTCAGGAACTACTCAGCACAGACCATGGGGGGAGGGGTCTTTGCAGGAGGCTTAATCCGGAAACTGAAGCCCTCTTCATCTCGCGTATGTTGTTGCTCGGAGCCAGGGTGATCGGCAGGAGAGCAGGTTAAGGGAGCAGAGTCAACACAAGCTCCAGGATGCTGCACCGCACCCTGCCAGCCCTCCCGGGCAACGTCGAGCTATGGCAGCCACCACCTCCAAGCTGCCATACCCGTCCCTGTTACCACCACCACTGTCACATCTCTAGTTCCACTCTCTTCATTCTGCCATCTTTCCCGTCTCTTCAGCCCACCTTTATCCATCACAGTGGCGTTGCAAACTGCTGCGTCACAGTATATTTTTGCCCAAACAGCTTTACATGCAAATACTTAGCGCAATGAGTCACTGATCTGGTTCTAGGTTTCTAGTTTCTGAAGCACCATAAATACCACACTATCGATGAAGCTTTTCTTGTCGTTGCCCAGAGTCAGGGTGATCTTTCAGCTGGGCAGTGAGTCTGAGGACAGGAACCAAGCAAGCCACTGCACACCTTCCTGCCCGCCACGGCCAGGTATGGCCATCATGCTTGCAGTTGTTGGCAGTGCCATGGCTCCACATTCTCCACACAGCAGGATTACTTCTTAATTCTGGAGAGAGAGAGAAAAAGAGAAAGAGAGAGAGAAGAGAGAAGAAGGGGAGAGAGAGAGAGGAGAGGGAGTTGGGGGAGGGAGGGAGACAGAGGCAGAGACACACAGAGACAGAGAGAGGGAGAAGAAGGGGAAGGGGAAGGAGGAAGGGAGGGAGAGAGAGAGATGCAGAGAGGCATGGCCTGATTTTTCCAGGATGTGGATGTGGTCTGGTCTCTTAGAGTGACCAGTATCTTCGCCCCCTCCAGAAATGGCCCAAGGACCAGTATCTTAAGGTGGCAAATCCACAATCTGACAAGTAGGCCAATGGAGCCTGGTATTGTGGTATTGTGCTGGCTAGATTTTTGTCAGCTTGATACAAGTAGCATCACCTGGGAAGAGAAAACATTAGTTGAAAATTCCTCCATCAGACTGGCCTGTAAGCAAGTCTGTAAGGGGCTGTTTTCTTGATTAGTGATTCATGTCAGATGACCCCACCCACAGTGGGAATCACCGTATCTGGGCAGGCTACCTGGGATATGTACCAAAGAAAAGCTGAGGGAGCTGTGGGAAGCAAGCTAGAATGCAACATCCCTCTGTGGTCTCTGCTTCAGTTCCTGCCTCTAGGTTCCTGCCATGCTTGAGTCCCTGCTTTGGCTCTCCTCAGTGATGGAATGTGATTTCTAAGTGTAATCCAAATAAACCCTTTCCTCCGCCCCCTTTTTCCCCCACATCAATAGATAGTGAACTGGGACAGCTGTCAAGACTCTATTCATAGATGTGATTGACAACTGTGTCCTGACCTGGTATTATGAAGATTTCTGTAACATATGCCAGTAAGGTCTCTTATTTGTAAGAACTCAGGACCTTTCAGGCACCTATTTAATCGGATTTTCTTTTCTTTTTCTTTTCTTTTCTTTTTTACTTGAGTCTTCCCAGATGATATGTAGTCAAAGATGCTCTGGGAGTCTCAGTTCACAGTTAAGAATTTCTAAATCCTGCAGAATGCAATTTCTGGTAATCTCTTTGTTTCTCTTTAAAAAAAAATACTTCCAACCATTTTAAGGCATTTAAAAAAAGTTTCAAAATTAGGGTGTCTTTGGCTAGCTTTGTAAATAGACAGACCTGTGTCTGGATGAGCCAAGCATGTGCCTCGTATGTGGAGTTCTGACACCCCTCTGCGACAGCACTACCCATATGCAAGATTGACTGGTGATAATGATACAAGAGGGTAAGACACCGCTTCAAAACCTGGCCACCAAGATGTGTTCATTGGCATATGTTAGTTGTGGTTGTTTGAGCTGAATTATGCAGAGATCTATCTAGCAATCTGTTACAGCCAGGACTCCTTTGGTCCCACTAAACAGTGATGTATAAACAAAAAAATGCAGAAACCCTTGAAAACTTTACTATATGGGAAAGGTGAAATTTCTATGTTCAATGCAGAATTTACTCAAGTATTTTAATGAAGTTGTGTTTATTGCCCTTCAAATAAATCCACTGCCTTCCTAGGAAGCAAAATGACCTCAGGTGAGGAGTTATGACAGGAAAAGCTCTACAGTAGGTATCAGCAGAACAATTCTGGCAGTACCCAGGGAATCTTTAGCTTGTATTTTATTTGTGCTGATCACTCAGGTGTGATTTTTTTCCTACACTTTTTACCAGGATAAAATAATCAAATATCAAAGATTCCCCCCCCCCGTTTAGCACTAATATGCGAATGTATGTTATCTTTAGTACCCTATCCCCTCTCTTTGCATGACTGACAGAACCGAGCCTCCCCCACACTTAGCTACGTATACAAATGCATCTTTCTGTCACTTATCCCCCTCCCCACTCCTTTGCATGATTGACAGTACCAGGACTTTGTGGAGTCTTTCAAAAGCCTCATGTTTTATTTTAGTTTGGTTTAGAGACTGAATCTCATGTAGCCAGGCTTGCCTTGGATTTGCTTTCTAGCAGAGGATTGCTTTGAACTCCTGATTCCCCTGCTTCTTCTTCCCAAATGCTGGCTTATAGGTACGTGCTGAAAGTCTGGAGGGTAAGGCATTCTTCCAATTTTGAGTTGAAAATGCATTTTCTGTTATGCAGGAACTGTTTTTTCCGAAACTGCTACTTTGCTATTGAAAAATACATGCTTTCATTATAGAAATTTTCAAATAGCTCAAGCTTGTGAACTTTCAGCTGAATGCACTGTATTCTGGGTACATCAGATATCATTAAGAACAACTTTCTCAGGAACTGATAGGATTTTAAAAAGAAAAGATGAGATTGATAGAAATTTTAAAAGGAGGAGAATAGGGAAAGGAAAGGAAAAAGGAAACAAGAAATAATTCTAAGAATACAGTTTGGTCATGGGTATATGCAGGTGAATCATTTTTTACTGTGAGAAATGTCTGGACATCATGGGCTTGACCTTGCCATTGGAATCTAACAATAAACAGAAAAGAAATGTTTTTTCCCCCTTTGGAGTTGTGGTTATGATACCTTACAGAAATATTTCCAGAAAATTAAAGAAAAGGTAATAAGCCATTCCCGTTTTGACTATTATCATTACCTAGAAAAGGACAGCATTCTATGGGCTTGTTTTAATGACCCTGTTGGTATACACCATAACATCTGGTGGCATTGGTGAGCTCACCTGATGGACCACAAAGGACTCTGATTTATGAACCCATAATTGGGCTTCCAATAAACATTTGTCAAAGTAATGTATTAGTTCAAACCAAAGCCTTCTTTATTTATTCATATAAAAGAGCACTTAACTTTCAACAAAGAATTGCCTATCATCAAAAACACTCTATAAATGAATCAACTTTATGAAGCCTTGTTTCTAGGAGGGCGAGCTCTCAAAGACTGCAGCTCATTTTAACTCTTTAGAGGACCTAATGTTTTAATTGATGAGTTTTCACCGTATCCCATTATGCTTTTATTTTGAAATAAATAATATGGGTTTAATGCAATCATTAAGTTATTTGTGACTGAGTGAATCCAATGGCCTTTAAAATACTTACTTATTGAGCTATTGATTTCGGGCACCAGTCTGTAGGTATTTCAAATTCTTTTAGGACAATAGATGTTTGCCTGTTCTTCTGTTTGCTTCTAAGACAAAAAGAACATACCCTGGCTTACAGCTGGTTTGTAGAATGGTAAAGCCCCGGAAAAGACAATTATTGATCTTTATGTTAAACATCTAGCTACTTTAAATGTTTGCTTAATAACTGACTAATCTTTGTTGTTCACGTAGCAAATGAGATACACCACATATTCAGCTTGTAAGCTCTGATGTTGTAAGGCCAGTCCACTGCGCAGACACAAAGTACTTTTTAGAGATATTGTTTCAATGCTCAGGAGTCACTGCCACCTTTTGTTCTGGAAGTAATGCATCATTTACCATTTCAGGTTTAGAATTCAACAGCGTCCTATCGTCCTACCTGTCACCGTTATTTGTTTCCTGGGTGTTTTCAACTGCTGTGAATAAAAACTGTGTGCCCACCAAATGACAACTTCTTATCCCCTCTCTAGCAGACCCTGGCAACCTCTCTATGACTTTTGGTCTTTCTTATTTAACTACGCTGTAAACCTTTTAGAAGTGGAATCATATAGAATTGTCTTTTTATTTTTGCTTCATTTCACTTTCAATATTTTTAAGTTTCATTTGCATTGTAGCATATAGCCCATGGCAGCTCAGTGTCTAAGAAGGTTCCCTAGCAATGGGAAAAGAGACTGTCTCTGACATGAACTCAGTGGCCTGCTCTTTGATCATCTCCCTCTGAGGGGGGAGCAGCCTTACCAGGCCACAGAGAAAGACAATGCAGCCAGTCCTGATGAGACCTGATAGCCAAGGATCAGAGGGAAGGGGAGGAGGACCTTCCCTATCAGTGGACTGGGGGAGGGGCATGGGAGGAGATGAGGGAGGGTGGGTGGGATTGGGAGAGCACTAGGGAGGGGGCTGCAGCTGGGATGCAAAGTAAATAAACTGTAATTAATAAAACAATAAATAAATAAAAAAAGAAAAAAAAGAAAGTGAAAAAGAGATTTTACTATATAGTGATTCCTGCCCTTTACATGATCTATATAAAAATAAATTTCTCCGGGTGTGGAGATGCACACCTTCAATCCCAGCAGTCAGGGAGGCAGAGGCAGGGGGATCACTGTGAATTCGAGGCCAGCCTAGTCTACAAAGCAAGTTCAGGACAGACAGGGCTGCACAGAGAAACCCTGTCTCAAAGAAACACCAAACACAAAAGTTTCAACCTGGGTCTTTGAGAAAGAGGATAAAAGACTGAAAATGATGGTTTTTAAGGATTTTTGAAAGATTGTTTGCTCCAGAGCAAGTTTAAAGCATGCAGTGGTGGAAAGGGTTCTCCACTCTTCCAGAAGCATGGTGAAGAAGCTTGAAAACGCACTGAGATGGTGGCCTGGCTTACTCTGCACACATTTATGAACCCTTCCAGGCTTCTGTGAGTGAGAATGTAAACCACTCTGTTAGAGTTCTGTCAGCTTGGGGTGCACTGCTTTTACCGTTTCCAGAGATTTAAGTACAGGATCCGAAACCCTCAGTAGGTGCTAGAGCTATATCTCAGTATGGTGTGGATGTGGTCCCTAGCATATTTACATATGCGCGTACATAGACACAGACTAGACACACAAATACACAGAGACACACACACACATGCGCACACACAGACACACATGTACAGACACAGACACAAAGACACACAGAGACCCCATGCATGTTTCACCTGAAATAGAGCTTGAGAATTCATAGCTGCTACTCTGGTCCTTGTGAGTTCTCATCAGCATTATTCTTCTATTTATAATACATAATTTTCATAAATAATAATACAACATTAAATATATAGTTGTTTGAAAACGTTGGTAGGTATACTTAGTATATATAATGAGTATATTTGAAACAGGTCTTGTAAAACCCATGATAAATACATTCAATTAATTTGAACTTTGTGTCCTAAAAGGAAATTTCTGCAGATTTGTTATCCCTCTCTCATCTTACAGTAGATGTAGCCAGTGGCTTGTTTGCTTGTTAGTGGAAATAGAAATGCAAACAATGGAATTATTCTTTAAATTAATGTTTGGGTATCTTGGAGAAGAGGCTCTTATATCCTGGCAATGTGCTGGTCGTTGAATGTGTGCTGGCTGATAATTGGTGAGTTAGGTTTTGTGGGCTGCATCTGCAGGCAATATGTTGGCATTGACTTATAGAGTATATAGGTTCTATAATTCCTGATGTAACCTTAGACTTAGGATTTTCAAGATCTGGAGATACAGCCTGTCTGGCACTTTTGTACGTGGACTCTCCATTCTTTTATATTTGTTTTAAGTCTCCACTATCTACTGCAGACAGCTCCTGGCCCATCCCCTGCCTCCTATAACCTTGCCTATGAGCTCTGACTAACCCTTTCCCAGAAGGCCCCATGTTAACTACTGGCTTGTCACCTCATTTGTTCCTTGAAACTAAGTGGAGAGCCTTGGTTTTCCTCTACCAAACGAGAGCTGTATAATGGTATTAGGCCTTTGGCTATACTTTTTTGCCCTGTTTATTTTGCAGGATAACAAGACTTTTATCTTCTATAGCTGATTTACTCTAACAACCAGAGGGCAAAGAAAACACCTCAGCACCCATAATTCCTTCTATCTTGCCTAAAAATTTCTCTTCTCTAGGACTTTAACTAGGATAGGGTAGGGGAGGTCAGAAAATCCTATTTCTTTTGTTGTTTTCTATTTTGCTGTCTTCTTCTCTGTTCTCAAAGTGTATTGGTGAAGAAAGAACTAATAAGTTTTATTTCTTTAAAACATTATGAATATGAGTGTTTTGCCTGCACGTATGTCTGTGTACCACTTATGTGCTTGGTAAGGGTTGTGAGCCACGATATGAGATATCTTTCCAGCCAAATTTTGCTGTTCTATTTGAGTGTCTTCTTCTGTGTAAAAGTTTGTGAAAATAGTTTCAAATCAATTAGATTTGTTTCTTCATTCATTAAAGAAAGAGGTTAAGGAATTTATAAATTCATTTTTCTTTTTAACAGCTTAATTCTTAGGACTTAAAAAATTCTGGTTGGTTTCAACATTGCGTTCTGTCATTCAAGTGACTACTATCAATGCAACAACACTCTTATCTCATTTCTCAAGGAAGATGGACACTTTAGGCTCTACAGTTCAGCGTACTTAGAAGAAACACAAAGAAGAAAGTGCAATGTGCTTAAAAATATCATGCTCATAACCCGGGAATCAAGCAATAGTTTAAGCCAGTCTGGTACACAGATGACACTAAGTGAACAGTAGTTAGAGATTGCAGTGTGAGGTCAGCCGCTATTTCAAGTCAGCTTTACCCGAAGCAGAACTGGAGAATTTGTAACTTTTGGCTCTGGGTCTTAGGTGGTCTCATTAGTTTTATTCTTCATTTGTGGTTTTCAGGTTCAAGTTCTTTGATATATAAGGGAACAAGGGATGAATTACTTCTCTAACTCCAGCCACTGATAATGTCTTGGAGACTGAACTTCTGAGAACCCATTCCTCCATTATAATTCTCTCTTTCTTGAAATTTGTGTAAAACAAATGGTTTATAGCTATACCACTATAGCATGAATCTTTTAGGACATTGTTGAAAATAAAATTATAGACACCAATAAGATCTTTGCATGAATATGTTTTGAGAAACTAAATCTTATTTATTTTAAAGCCCAAGAAAATTTTCTATGTAGAATTTAGATAACTAGAAAAAAAAACCCATTCTCTGCCATGAATAATGCACTCTTAAGCACTTTTGTAGATATATTTTTTGTTAGGATGGCTGATAACACCACAAGAATGCTTCTAGTTTTGTATAATGTTTCCTTTCCTAGATAATATGAAACTTGAGACAGGACTATGCTGTGCTCTGGAGTTTAGTATGGCAACTGTACACTGTGGAAGCTGTTAGATATTGCCTTTACGTAGATACTTGGTAATCTCAGAACAGATTTCTGAGAGAGAACATTAAGAAAACTACCTGTCTCTTCATTGCTCCACTTTTGGGACAGTATTCCCTGAGAAAGGAGCCTCAAGATTTTAATTCCAATTTGTGTTGACCACTGTTCTAAATGGTCCAAAATTTAATAAATAGAAAATTTAGCTAAAAACAGATTTCTTCTTTCTAAAACCCAACCTTGGTTTTTTTTTTTTTAATTTATTTATTTTTATCTCAGTCACAGGTTAGGTACTTTGAATCCCAGGCGTAGCCCCCTCCCCCATTCCCTCCTACCCTCCCACTCCCTCCCTCATCTCCTTCTTCCGCGCCCCCTCCAAGTCCACCAACAGGGGAGGACCTCCTTCCCTTCCATCCAACCCCAGCTCATCCTGTCTCCTCAGGGCTGGCTGCAAAGTCCTCCCCTGGGATCTAGCCAGTCTGTCACTCCCCGGCTTATATGGGGGAGGGTCAAAGAGTCAGCCATCAAGATCATGACT
>CM053750.1:38029532-38114302 GCA_028658305.1 Pachyuromys duprasi
TTGTCTTACAATGTCACGTCAGGGTTTTTTCTTTCTTTCTTTTATCTTTAACATTTATTTTACTTGTTTATTTGTTTGTTACCCTGTAGGTCCCTTGCACAAATATTATGCCTTCTGTTTTTGTCTTCTTACGGTATCACTGACTGTGCAAACCAGTGGGCTTCTGTGCCTATATCTGCTTCTTGTCTCCTTCCTTGGGCTCTTTTACTTCTGTATGTTTATTTTGTCCTATTCCAATTTTTTGTTTTTATATTGTTATGTTTTATTAGAATCCCTTAGACTCCAGTTTGTTTTTAAGGAGAGACAGAAAAGAAGTAGATCTGGTTTGGTGGTAGGGTAAGGGGAACTTAGAGGGTGGGAAACTTGAAAATAGTAAAGGGAGGGGAAACTGTGTTCAGATATATTGTTTTTTAAAAAAAAAAGGTCAACTGAAAAATAGAAGAAAAAACAATAAAAATAAGGACAAAATCATAACATAGAGATCCAAAAGTTGACTTGTCACATCATTTAATAGTCAGGTATTTTTTAAACAGCCTAAATTAATATAAACAAAAGAGTGGCTGGTGAATTGTGGTTTATCTGTCATTTGTAGCAATGATGTGCGTGGTAAGAAGAATGAGGGAACCCCCCCCCCTGTGCTGATTCGGACAGCTCTGCAGCATGCACAGTTGGATGCAAAACAACAAGCCAATTAGGATCTTCTTGGTCTTAAGGGAAAGAACAAAACAAAACATAGCATACACTTTTCCCAGGTTCTCTGAAGGACTGTCTAGTAACTGACAACAGTAATTTCCCTTCTGGAAAGACAAGGAAAGGAACATGAAGAACAGAAAGAGAGACAGCATCTTTACCCATTTCTTAGTATTTAAAACATGTTGCCGAATTTCATTTCAAAAAGTAATTTCTAGGAACTGAAAAATTCTAAACCAATCCTGAGATTTACAGTTAGGATGAGATCTCAGTGGCACATGTCTAGCCAGGGTGTTGAGAGAGACTTACATTGACTTAAGTTTGCCTGGCCACACTCCAGAGAGGCATAGAGCTGAAGAATGAGTTGAGGGCAGCCTTCCAGGTAGGTTTCAAACAGCCTGAGCATGCTCAGGTCGGTGGCCATGTCTATGGCTTCTTTGTGAGGATCTGCTTGTTCCTCCATAAAATGGCTCGTCCTGTGGCTCTGTTTGAAAGCCACCTGGTAACCCCTTCTCAAGGCAAACCAATACCTGTAAAGTAAACATAAGCATTTCTCTTCAGATGCATTAGATATTAAATGCATTTAAAATAACACATAAAAGACTAAAATGTGTATTTATGAGACATGGATGTTTAAACATGTACTTGTATATTTAAATCAAGTTGAATATGTCTATCACATCAAATATTTATTATTTTTATGGTGAGAATATAAAAAATATTTCTAGATCTTTGAAATATGTGTATAATATTCCATATTATAAGCATCCTACCATGTAACAGACCTTATTACTTTTTTACTATTATTTAGCACCTATTGACCAACTCTCTGTACTTACACACTTTGTGGTTATTATTTGCTATATACTGAAGTAATATATAAGCACAGAAATTTACCACACATATTCTCCAGTGCATTACCTTATCATCACTTCACAGGCTTCACTGAGATTCAGACCTCATGAAATTTTAATGTCTGTGTGATATGTCTACTAAGCACATATGATCGATCATACCTCATTTTTATAATAATCTTGAGATAGTTAAGGCTGTTTCCATTTCACAATTGGAAAAGCAACGTTCTGCAAAGGGTAAAATGAGTCACTGACACTTATACAGAGAGCGATGGACTGACATAAAGTCTAAACTCAGATTCTGTAATCCTTAACTACCGCATTCCAAAAGACTAGCTCTAATTCAGTGTTTATCAGTTTATCTTAACTGAACATTTCCTTGCAGAATGCAAAGGTTGAAGAGGAGTTTGAATCTTTCCCATTTAATTTTGTATTTTACTAATACCAACAAGGGGCCTCTGAGCATTTTGATAGTAGAGATATAAAAGAAAAACCCTCAAAGACTATTAAAGAACTCCTGTTCTGGTTCTTTTTCTGAAGAACTTTTAAATAAATACTAGATAACAGACTGCAGTTGAAATTCATAATTTAAAAAACGTTGACACTTACTTAAGCGATCTGAGGCTAAGAGAAAGACAACCAAGACACTACTTCAAAACTTTCCAGAACTCCTTATCCACCCTCAGTTTCTTCTCACAGATAATGATAGGCAGACAGATGATGGATGGTAGATAGATCTTAGATAGATATATAAATAGATAATAGATAGATAGATAGATAATAGAGATAGATACATACATGCATACATACATTCAGATAGATACATACATACATAAATACACAGGTAGATATAGATACATACATACACATAGATAGATAATAGATAGAGAGAGAGAGAAAGATCAATAATACTCTAAACACTTCATACCACTGATGATATGATCTCCATTCCCAAGTTAATCATGTAACCGCTGACCCATATTATCTCACTAGCCTCATAATTGTTCTTCCTGAATCTATTCTTTGGGGGAAGAGTGTGGCGCAGCATATAAATGGAACTCAGAGAACTGCTTTGGAGAGTGGGTTCTCACCTTCCATCATATGTGTTCCAAGATTCAGACTCAAGCTGTCTAACCTGGCAGCAAGGACCTTTACCTTCTGAGGTATCTTGTCCACCTCTGATTCTATTCATGTTCCTCACATAACCTATTCCCCTTTACAACATCTAGACTGAACTCTCTTTAAATATAATTTGTAAGGCATTCCTCTAGTCAAAATGTTCCAAATACTTAAAACCCCAAGTTCATACCAAATAGTCTAAGTTCCTCCATGACCTGCCTCTATACATAAGACCATCACTGTCTTTCCAATTCCTCCCACAGTTCCAGTGTGCCTCCTTGCTATTTCTCACAAGTTAACGGTCTCAGTCTTCACTACTAAATCTATGTAAAACTTTACTGAACTCAAGATAGTTTAGTAGTTGGCTCTTTAACTTTACTTAAGTTTCTACCTGTCACATCCACGAATTATAGGCAGTATGGGCTAGATGCCAGGGTAGGAAAATATTAACAACAATGACAGCTGAGTGGTCTCTATCCTCAATGATCTTACAACCCAAAAGGAGTATTAAGAATTTACTCTACTAGCTGCAATATAAGGCAGAAGAAATATGCAATTATTAGAAATATAAATGCCACACTGTGAAAGTATAGTATAGATGAAAAATTATACATAGCCTGGGACTAATTTATAATAGAAAGGTTTACTTGTGACTGTTCTGAGTATCTAACACAACAGAAAATATCTGGTTCCTAGAAGAGATTTATAAACCAGTAGGTTAAATACTATTTTGAAACATGAAAATTGCATAAATATTATAAATTACATACAGAGAGCCTAATTAGCATGGGCAGCAAAGACTGGGAGTAAAGCGGATGCCAGTGTTAAGAACAGAAACTCAGCCGGGTGATGCATGCATTTAATCCCAGCACTTAGGAGGCAGAGGCCAGCGGATCTCTGAGTTCAAGGTCAGCCTGGTCTACAGAGTGAGTTCTAAGATGCCCAGGGCTACACAGAGAAACCCTGTCTAAAAATAAACAAAAAAGAACCCATCCTCTGGACTCCATTTTCCATCCCACAACTCCACCTGCTTTTCTGGAGGCCACACCATCACCAGGAACCCCAGGTAAGACTGGGACCTATGCCCTATGCCCTATTTCTGCCAACTCACTTTAAAGCACACCCAACAGTCACAAACTGCAACCCATCACCTGGGCTCCATATTCTGGGCCACAACATCTTCAAAAACAATATTTGATTTCCTGGAGGTCACACTGGTCTAGAGACCCCAGGGGCAATGTAGACACCCAAAACTCAAGCAGTCATGCAGGCCACAAACAAACATCCCAGCAGAGACACCCAACTGGAACTGAAGAACCCCATAACTCTAGGCCACTCAGGCCAGAAGACCAGAGAGAAAACAGAAACCAAGGGGAAAAAACCCAAAAAATCTCCCGTCTAACAAAGATAAATTCAGAAATCAGAACCTAAACCTATAATAACCCCAAAACTCAGATGACTAGGGGCCAGCATAAGAACACAATCAACAACAGCCAAGGCAATATGGCACCACTGGAGCCCAGCTATCCCACAACAGCAAGCTCTGGGTAGTACAACACAGTTGAAAAAACAAACAAACAACCTTAACTCCAATCTCCTGAAGATGATAGAGGCCTTTAAAGAGAAAATGAATAAATCCTTTAAAGAAATACAGGAAAGTACAATCAAACAGGTAAAGGAAATGAACAAAAATGTTCAAGACCTGAAAATGGAAATAGACGCAATAACAAAATACCCAACTAAGAGAATCCTGGAGATGAAAAACCTAGAGAAGATAACAGGAACTACAGTCACAAGTATCACCAACAAAACGAAAGAGATGGAAGAGAATCTCAGGCATAAAAGATGCAATCGAAGAAACTGATACATCAGTCAAAAAAAACACAAAAAAAACAAAAAAAAACAAAAACGTTAGATCTAAATTTAAAGTTCCTGACACAATACATCTAAGAAATCTGGGACATGATGAAAAGACTAAACCTGAGAATAATAGGACTAGAAGAAGATTTCCAGCTTAAAGATCCAGAAAATATTTTCAACAAGATCATAGAAGAAAAATTCCCAAATGTGAAGAATCTATGAAGGTGACCCTAGCTAAGACTCCTAGCAACAGGGGATATGGAGTCTGAGCTGGCCAGCTCCTGTAACTGGAAAAGACTCCCAGCCACAAAATTTTCAACCTACAATTTGTTCTGCCTATAAGATGTGCAGAAGTAGAGATGGGGCAAAAATTGAAGAAGCAGCCAACTAACGACTGGCCCAGCTTGAGATTCATGCCATGAGAGGAAGCCCAGCCTTGAAACTATTAATGATATATTGCTATACCGCAGACATGAGCCTAGCAAACCATCATCAGAGAGGCTTCACCCAGCAGCTGATGGAAACAGATGCAGAGATCTACAGACAAACATTAGGCAGAGCTTAGGAAATCCAGAGGAAGAGGAAGTATTTTAGGAGCCAGAGCTGTCAAGGACAGCACAAGAAAACCTACAGAATCAACTAACCTGGACTCAAGGGGCTCACAGAGACTGGACCACCAACCAGAAAGCAAGCATGGGCCTGATCTAGACCGTCTGCATATATGTAACACTTGTGTAGCTCAGTCTTCATGTGGGACGCCTGACAGTGGAATCAGGGGCTTTCTCTGACTTGTTGCATGCTTGGAGATTCTTTCCTCTTAGTGGGCTGCCTTATCTTCCTTCAGTAGGAGAAGATGTGCCTAGTCTTGCTGCAACTTGATGTGCCAAGACTGGTTGACATCCATGGGAAGCTGCCCCTTTTCTGAAAAGAAAAAGAGGGAGGGGAGCGGAGGGGAGGACTGGGAAGAAACTTGATTGTTTGTTTTAAAAATAAAAACTCAGCCAGATGCGGTAACATGTACAGATAGGCATACTATAAACATACCTCTACAAAAGGATTATTTGAGCCCAGACTGAGGAACAGTGAGACCACATCTGTATCAATAGATAGATAAGTAGGTAGATAGGTGATAGAGATAGATAGATAGATAGATAGATAGATAGATAGATAGATAGATAGATAGATAGATAGATAGATAATAGACAGGCAGATGGTCACATTGACAGACTCAAGATTCACCTAGGAGAGGGGCATCTAGACATGCCTTTTGGATTATCTTGATTTGGTTAATTAGCATAGAAAGATCCCTCTTACATGGGTACGGCTGTTCTCTGGGCAGGGGCTGCTGGCCTCTATAAAATGAAAAGCTTTAACACTAGCGTGTATTCATCACTTTCTGTTCTCCTTGTGAATGCAGTGTGACCAGCTACTTCAGGGTCCTACTATGTTGATTTTCCCCACAATGATGGATTATACCTTGAATTGTGACCCAAAATAAACCCTTTCCCTCTTAAATTGATCTTGTTGGAATATTTTCAATCCTAGCAACAGAGGGCCAAAACTGAGACAGGCAAAAACTCTAACACTACCAGAATGTCTTGATTCAAATTCAGATTCTGCCAGTTCCTAACTTCTCTCTTTGTCCAATTTCCAAAACTGAACACTAGAGCTCTTCATCACCCTTCTGCTCAGTGGGCTGCTTCTCCACATGAACTGTCATATGAAACACGCCATGGGTGGACCATGTCAAGTGCTATGTAAGCTCCTGGGAAAAAAAGCAAATGAGCTGTTTATACAGTGCAGTCACACTTCCATGGACAGAAAGAAGTTTGTTCAATAGCATAATGATTCGTGGAAATTTTACATAAAATTTTGCTTGAGGTTAATGTCATCGAAAGGAAGGTTTGAGTATAATTTCCTAATTGATGGAGCAAGTGGTCATTAAATCCAAGAAAAATTATGTTTCTAAGCATAATGTATCCCATATATTCTTTCATTTGAGAAAAAAATAAGTATCAGGTCCTATTTTTTTTAAAGATTTATTTGTTTGTTATTTATACAGTGTATAGTATTCTGCCTGCATGTGTGCCTGTAAGCCAGAAAGAGGGCACCAGATCACAGTAGAGATGGTTGTGAGCCACCATGTGGTTGTTGAGAATCGAACTCAGGACCTTTAGGAAGAACAGCAAGTGCTCTTAACCTCTGAGCCATCTCTCCAGCCCCCAGGTCCTATTTTCTAATAATGAATTTCTGTTATCAGGAAAACCTTTGTAATGACAACAATGATAAATTCTGGAAAACACACACAAACCAGAGAGAAATAGAAAAAGAGTAAAACAACAAGAATTAGGAAGAAAGTGAAGGCCACTGTGTGCCCTGCACTGAGCAGTTACTTGGCTTTTCCTCTGAAGGCACCCACAGTGCAGATGATGCAAATGATACCCTCAAGACTTCCTGATGAAAGACTGAGGGAGAGCCTAGCAGAGTGGTTAGAAATTCAGGGCATTTCACAAAAGCAGAAGCATCTTTCCCTTAAGCCCTGGCCTGTACCTCTACTCTACACACAGGGGTAAGACATCAAGATAGAGGAAAGAGAACAAATGAAAGGAACCCCTGGAGGTTTCACCAGCTATCTACATGAGGGAAGAGCTTAGACTTTGATTCTCGATAAATTAAAAGTGATAGGCAAATATCTGAGAAATTCCCCACTTCCCAGAAAATGTCACAATGTCGAAATATAAAGTCTAAGAGATTTTACATTGGGGGAAGCAAAAAGGACTTTACCTATGTAACATTCAAATTTTTCTAAAATACCACGGTATTTGCCTGTAATTTGGCTGTTGCTTTGAAAGAAACCAATGTCTTTATAAGATAACAATCACCTTTTGTTCACAGCACAATGAAATCATACAGCCAACAAGCAAATGTGCCTCAAAGAGGAAGAACAGTTAAAAGAAACAGATCAGCTAAAAGAAGCACAGTGACACGACACTGATGTTGAGCTTGGCAAAGACTAAAATAAACCTGAAAATGTGTGAAGGAGTCTCTGGAAGGCATAAAAGAATGGGTGAAAGTAGGAAATTTCAAAAAAAAAAAAAAAGGCATGTAAATTATAACAAATCATTGAATACAAGTAAAATATACAAAATCAAAATTAATTGAAGAGAATTAACAGCAAATTTAACTAAAACCAGATTGTTAAACAAAGATGGGTACTATAGAGTGAGTATTTGTTATTTCCCCCAAAATCGTATATTAAAAACTATTTTCCATTGTGATATTGGGGAGGGGTTTCAGAGATAACTAAATGATGCAATTAATGGCCTATAAATAAGAGTCCACGAGAGCTGTACCCTCTCACCAACCAGACACCAGCTAGGCAGCCCCTAAGATCAAGAAAGCAGGACCTTTTCTGTGGCAGCCTGAATAAGAAGGGCCCCGTAAATTCAAGTATTTAAATGCTGGGGGAGTGGAAATATTTGAAAGTATTACAAGGTATGGCCTTGTTGAAGGAAGTGTGTCACTGGGGATGAGTTCTGATATTTCTTTTTTTTAATTTTAATTTCTTTCAGTTTATATAAGAGCCCTGATATTTCAAAAACCCACACCGAGCATAGTGGCTCTCTCTTCCTGCTGCCTGCCGATCAGGGTGTAGAACTCTCCGCTCCTTCTCCAACATCACATCTAGATGTGTATCACCATGCTGAAAATGGACTAAACCTCTGAACTGTACGGCAGCCCCTATAAAATGTTTTCTTTTATGAGAGTTGCCTTGGTCATGGTGTCTCTTCACAACAATAGAACATTGACTAAGACAACCTTGCAGGGCCTTACCCTGCCAGAACCTTAACAGCCTCTAGAACTGTGAGATAAATTACTTTCACTTAAAAGCCACCTGGTGTGTGGTACATTTTAAATGTTATAGGAGCCTCACCAGACTAAAGTAATTGCTCAAAAGAAACCAAACTAAAGCACATAGAAAAAATATGGAGACCCATGAGATGAACTTCAAAACACTGTGTAGAGTTTACATCACAGGAGAAATGGAGACTAAAAGAGGAAAGTCAATTTGACAAAATATTGGTGAAAATACATTTTCCACATGACCAAAAACAGTAATTTATAGATCCAAGAAGTTTAATGAGCCCAAACAGAAAGGATATAAACAAAGCCACACAGAGCCACGTCATTGTCCATTGCTCAAAAATGCATCTTCTACACAGGAAAACAATGAGGTGTTAGTGACTTCTAATGTAAGCCAGAAGACCCCCATATCAGTAATTACCCTGAATAGAAATAGGTGAAACATCCCACCTGAAAGAGGCTATCAAATTTTATTTAAAAAAAAAAACAGAGCAGGAAAAGTAGCTCAAAGATTGAAAAGCACTGATAGATCATCCAGAGAGAGTAGCAGCACCCATGATCCTCACAGCCGTCTGTAGCTTCACTTCCAGGGGATCCGACACCTTCTGGCCTCTATAGTCACAGTGTACATGTAGAACATAAACATAAAGTAGGCAAGACACTCATACACATAATTTTTTAAATCCTTTTTTAAACAGTGCAAATTTATTTGACAAATACATTTGCACATAGGACACAAATAGTTTCCAAAATATCACATGTTTAGGGGGGGGGAAAAGAAGTTGATGTAGCTATACTGATTTCCCAGATAAAATCAGACTGGGGAAGAATTAACAAAAAACAAGAAGGAAATGTTATAGTGCTGTAAGAATCAACTCACCATGATAGTATATCACTCCTAAATCTGTATGTCACGCTACATAAGACATAGCACACTTAGAAGCAATAGGCACATACACCTAATAAATAATACATGACAACATTCTTTATCATCCATCTACCAACACAAACACTATTAATTATTCTCCAATATAGGATAATCATACTAAAATCTGTACACCTAGAGAAGCTAAGCAAGAAGGAGGACCCTGGGTAAGATGCTCAACCCCCATTCAGAAAGGCAAATGGGAGGGACATTGGAAGAGGAAGAAAACAGGGAATAGGACAGGAGCCTACTACAGAGGGCCTCTGAAAGACTCTACCCAGCAGTGTATCAAAGCAGATGCTGACACTCAAGCCAAACTTTGGACAGCGTGCAGGGAATCTTATGAAAGAATGGGGAGATAGAAAGACCTGGAGGGGATATGAGCTCCACAAGGAGAGCAACAGAATCAAAAACTCTGGGCACAGGGGTCTTTTGTGAGACTGATACCCCAAACAAGAACCATGTATGGAGATAATTAGAACCCCTGCACAGATGTAGCCCATGGCAGCTCAGTGTCCAAGTGGGTTCCCTAGTAAATGGAACAGGGGCTGTCTCTGACATGAACTCAGTGTCTTGGGGGGGGAGGGGAAGGAACTTATGAGGACACAGAGGAAGACAATGCAGACAGTCCTGATGAGACCTGATAGGCTAGGGTCAGATGAAAGGGGAGGAGGACCTCCCCTATCAGTGGACTGGGGGAGGGGCATGGGAGGAGAAAAGGGAGGGAGAGTGGGATTGGGAAGGGACAAGGAAGAGGGCTATAGCTGGGATACAAAGTGAATAAATTGTAATAAATAAATTTTAAAAGGAAATAATCCCTCAATTCAGGAAATCTCAACTTTTCAATACTTAGCCTTGGCCAACATGTAGATTTAACAAAGTGTTCTAGTTTTTGCTTACGTCTCACTCCTTGTCTCAATAGTCTGACATGTCCTAGACTAAGGAATTAAAAAATAAAGATTAGAAACTAAAGAAACTTTTGTTAGCTGTCTTCCACTAAAGGCCAACACAATTCAGTGGATTTTCTTTTTCTGCTTGATTCCATTGTTTATACCAACATGATATTTTTAACACCATGCGCTAACTAATCTCCATCACGTTGTACTTCTTGGCCCTTCCCCTCCCCCATGACTAGAATTTACCATTATCAGTTTCATGTGGACCTGCTCAAGTTTCTTTACGTGCATACAAGCACACATAAACATTGACCCCTTCTACAATCTTTGCCATTACATAATCGCAGCATGCTGTCTGTACCTTGTCTTCACATCTGAGTTCTTTCTTTTCAGTATTATTCATTCTTTGTAATAGCTATGCAGTTTGCTGCTACACAGATATACCATGAACTCTATCAACAGAAACTAAAGTGAGTTATAACAATCAGTACTACAGTACTACATGTACACATGTATCATCTTACAGGTGGACAAGTATAACAAAAAGGAATTTATTACACAAAAGTAAATATTGTAGTATATTTACAAAATGGTCAAACTGCCCTCTGCAGAGAGTACAAGAATCCATCTAATCAATAAAGTATAATACTATCTGTTTTATTCCTCAAAATAGAGTATATTATCACTGGGATTTTTGCCAATCTGATAAATTACAAATATTCAATGTAGTATTTATATGGTATTTTATTTTGAATGAAGCTAACCATCTTTTATACAACTTATAACCCATTTATACTTATGTATATGTTACAATTCTTTTTTCTCTATTTTTTTAATCAGGTAAACCATTGTTTATGACATTCTTCAAAGAAAAAAATTTTTAAATCCTCAAATTCATATGAAAACACAAAGACCCCAAATACCAAATGCAACCTGGAACAGAAAAGGCAATGGTGAGGAAATCATAATAGCTGATTTAAAACTATACTACAGAGCCATAGGAACAAAAATAGTATTTGTGTTGGCAGAAGAAAAAACACAAAGCCTGGTACAGTGGCATAGCCTGTAATCCCAGCACTCTGGGAAGCAAAGGCAGGCAGATCTGTGAATCTGAGGCCACAAAGCAAATCCAGGATAGTCAAGGCTACACAGAGAAACCCTGTCTCAAAAGAAGAAGAAGAAGAAGAAGAAGAAGAAGAAGAAGAAGAAGAAGAAGAAGAAGAAGAAGAAGAAGAAGAAAAAGAAATCCCAAATGTTCTATTTTATCAATAAAGACTCAGGAGCCAGATGCTGGGGTGAAAAACTGCTAGTCAGAGAGGCAGAGAAAGCACACAGATGACCTTCCTTCTCAGCTCAGGTCTAGATGGAAAAAAAAAAAAAAACCCAAAAGGCTCAACAGCTCAGGAGGAAAAGGCCAAAAAAATCCAAAGTCAAAGGCTTGCTAACTCAAAGCCCAAAAAGCCAGGTTGCTGAGGAGCTGAAGCCTAAGCTAAAGCCAGAGCTTAAGCTACAAAGCTTTTTCTTCTTCTCTTCGATGTCTTAAATACCCCTCAACTCAAAGTCCCTCCTACTCTTTAATCTCTGTCAGCTGGTTTCTTATTCCACCTCTTGACCTAGGGTTAACTTTATTAAATCCTATGTACAGAAAGTTCTTGGATTAAAGGTGTATGATAGGGCTCAAGGAACATGGTGTTACAGTTCCCAGTGTTGGGTTTCACAATGAGATCACATAACCTGTAACAAACAAATAAACATAAAGACAAAGGAATAGACCAGAAGAGTCGAAATTAAACCCATGGAGTCAGAGCCATAGGACTCTGACATAGTCACACACACAATAGAAACGAACTTCTTCAACAAGTGGTACTGAGAGCCTGGCACACTGGTGCATACTTGTGTTCAGGGAGGCTGAGGTAGGCAGATTTCTATCAGTTCAAGACCAACCTGGTCTACAGAGAGACCCAGGACAGCCAAGGCTACACAGAGAAGCCAAAAATAAGCAAACGAACAAAAACAAGCAATGCTGGAGAAAAGAGGTGTCTGCAGGGAGAAGACTGAAATGAGGTCTTTATCTCTCACCCTATACAAAAATGCACTCAAGATCATAAAGACCTAAAAATGCTGACATTATGAAAACATAGGGAAAACATTTCCACATATAGGCATGGGCCAGGACTTTCTGAAAAGGACTTCATCAACTCATGAAATAAGGATTGAGAAACAGGATTACATGGCATGAAAAGCTTCTCTGCCACAAAGAAAACAATTACTAGAGTGGAAAGACGGCATGCAGAAGGAAGGTCTTTGCCAGAGACTGATCTTACAGGAGACTAATACCGAGAACCTACAAAGAACTCAAATAACCACCAAAATAGTCTGTCTTAGTTAGGGTTTCCACTGCTGAGACTCCATGACCACAGCAATTCTTATAAAAGAAAACATTTAATTAGGGCTGGTTAACAATTGTATAGGTTTAGTCCATTATCATCATGGTGGGAAACATGGCAGTGTGTAGGCAAATATGGTGGTGGAAGAGCTGTGAGTTCTACATCTAGATCCTCGGGCAGCAGGAGAGAAGAATGAGCCAGTGGGCCTACGTTGAACTTCTGGAACCTCAAAGCCCACCCCTAGTGACACACTTCCTCCAACAAGGCCATACCTACTCCAACAAAGCCACACCTCCTAATAGTTTATTCAAACCACCATATTATCTACTTAACAAATGGACAAATGCCTTAACTAGATAGTTCAAAAGAAGTACAAAGGGCTGATAAGTATATGCAATTCAAAATCACAAAGACTCCATTTCAAACCAGTCAGAATGGCTATTGTCAGGAAAATAGAAAGCTAACTATGCTGGGAAAGGTACCACGGTAAATTAACATTTCCAGAGTACTGGAAATAATTAAATCACTATTGCCGCTGAGTAAACCATTATAAAGGGCTCTCAAAACATTAATGATTGAACTATCACATTAATCCAGATGTCTATTAACAAATGGGTAAGGAAAGGCAGGGGCTAGAGACAAGGCTCAGTGGGCCAGAGCACTTGCTGTTTGGATCCCAGCACCCATATAAAAAGCCAGGCATGGCCAAGCGAGTACCTGCAACCCCAGGGTTGTGGGGGTGGAGACAGGAGAATCCCTGTGGCCTCCTGGCTCCCAACCTGGGCAGGCGCAGGGAGAAGTCCTGTTTCAAAAGAATAAGACGGAAAGGGATAAGAGCAGCATACCAGCCTCTTCCTCTAGCCTTTACATGCATGCACAGGTGTATGCAGCTGTTCACATGTCCAAGGCCACATACAGCACACATACAAGCACCACACACACACATACCTATACCCCACAAACGTAAGAGACTTGAACTATATACACACACAAAAGAAAACGTGGTCTATATTAATAATGGCATTTTAGTCAGCCGTAAAGAATGACATTGTAGCATTTGCACGAAAATAAATGGACTTGGAGACCATAATGTAAGCAAGAGAAACAGAACTCAAGAAAGAAAACTGTTATATTTTGTCTACTATACCAAATCCTAGATATAGATCACATGAAGGTAGAAAGGGTACTATTCAAGGGAGAAAGGAGTCAAAGATGAGAATGATAGAAAAAAAAAGATATAAAAAATGGGGGAGAGGTAAACATCACATGTTTTCCTATATATGGAAAGTCAAAACAGAAGTAAGACTACTTTGATGCAAGAAAGAGATGTGGGAAAAGGGACAAGAGAGAATAAATGAGAGCAAAACAACAATATACATTGATGAAAGTGTCCTAATAAAACGCACTATATTGCATGCTAATGAAAAAGAATAACACGAGAGTAACCCTCTTAAAGTGTAGCCCTTATGTCTTTGGCTAATAGAACTACATAACCTTACTGCTCATATGTGCTACACAGTAAGTCTCATCTACTATGTATCTATTTGCATACCAGCTCTGACCTCTGCTCCATTCCCTTTCACCTAATTGAGAGTGTGAGCTTCCAGAACTGACTAAAAGAAAGTACTGTTCTTTCAGCTCCCCTAAAGCCCAAAGGTTTCCCATTGCATGTTTCTTGCCTCTTAAACAAAGTAAAATGATATTTTAAATTAAAATACTGTATTAATAAATCTGGAAACTCCTGGCAACAATGCACAGAAGCAGCAAATAGCCAAGAACATGTAACATTTGTGTTGTTTTCAAACAAAGAACCTTTGTACCTTTGCTCATCTACTCAGCTTCAAAAAATGGTCGTGTGTTTGGATTAAAGAATAACAATGTCGGTTATTCTCACACTCTGTCCTGTAGCATCCAGCTTGCAGGAGGCCCTCCTCCCACTCCGACTCCATTCACTGAAAACTCCACCTCTTGGTGCTGACCCAGACTGACCCTACCCCATTCATCCCTGTCTCTTGTTCTTCTTATTGTAATTTATATTTTTATATTAATTACAGTTTACTGTATCCCTGCTATAGTCCCCTCTCTCATTCCCTCCCAAACCCACCTTCCCTCTTCTCCTCCCATGTCCCTCTCCAAGTCCACTGATAGGGGAGGTCATCCTCCCCTTCCATCTGACCCTAGCCTATCAGGTCTCATCAGGACTGGCTGCATTGTCTTCCTCTGTGGCCTGGTAAGGCTGCTCCCCCCTCAGGGGGAGGTGATCAAAGAGCCAGCCACTGAGTTCATGTCAGAGACAGCCCCTGTTCACCTTACTAGGAAACCTACTTGGACACTCAGCTACCATGGGCTACATCTGTGCAGGGGTTCTAGGTTATCTCCATGAATGGTCCTTGGTTGAAGTATCAGTCTCAGAAAAGACTCCTGGGTACAGATTTCTTGGTTGCTCTCCTTGTGGAGCTCCTGTCCCCTCCAGGTCTTTCTATCTCCCCCTTCTTTCATAAGATTCCCTACACTCTAACCAAAGTTTGATTATGAGCTTCAGCATCTACTTTGATACACTGCTGGGTAGAGTCTTTCAGGGGCCCTTTGTGGTAGACTCCTGTCCTTTTTCCTGTTTTTCCCCTCTGCTGATGTCCTGCCTGTTTGCCTTTCTGAGTAAAGACTGATCATCTTACCCAGGGTACTCCTTCTGGCTTAAAAAACAACAAACCAAGTAATCCAATCAAAAATGGGGTACAGAGCCAAACAGAGAAATCTCTGTAGAGGAATATAGAATGGCAGAGAAACACTTAAGGAAATGCTCAACGTCCTTAGTCATCAGGGAAATGCAAATCAAAACGACCCTGAGATTTCACCTTACTGCCATCAGAATGGGTAAGATCAAAAACTCAAGTGACAAAATATGTTGGAAAGGATGTGGAGAAAGGGGAACCCTCCTCCATTGCTAGTGGGAATGTAAACTTGTACAACCACTTGGGAAATCAATCTGGTGCTTTCTCAGACAATTAGGAATAGTGCTTCCTCAAGACCCAGGTATACCACTCCTAGGCATATATCCAAGTACACAGCAAGGACATTTGCTCAACCATGTTCATAGCAGCTTTATTCATAATAGCCAGAACCTGGAAACAACCCAGATGTCCCTCAACTAAGTAATGGATACAGAAATTGTGGTACATTTATAAAATAGAATACTACTCAGCAATTAAAAACAAGGAAATTGCGAAATTTGCAGGTAAATGGATAGAACTAGAAAAGATCATCCTGAGTAAGGTATCCCAGAAGCAGAAAGACACACACAGTATATACTCACTTATAAGTAGATATTAGACATATAATATAGGAAAAACAAACTAAGCTCTGTACACCTAAAGAAGCTGTCTCTTATTCTTTATCCGGTGGCTTGTTGTCCTACTGCAGCCTGCCTGCAAGAACCCCACCTCCCATCACACCTCCATTCCCTGGGAACTCCTCTTTTGGTGTGACCCAATCTCCACCCTGCTCTTTCCCACAGCCCCTGCCATCTCACTTCCTTTCTTGTCACCCACCAACTTGCCAAAGTACTCTCTACCAAGGACCAGACAGCTACAACATTTGCCTAGGATTCAGAGAAGGCAACTGAAGACCAGAACATCCACCAAAATAATAATAAGACCAAATATCAACACCAAAAAAACACCTCAAATATCATAACTAAAGACACCTAGATCTGAAGGCAAAAACGTAAACATGAATAGCCGTAATAAAATGTCTCTACTGCAGGCCCTGAGAAATGCAATACAGCAGAAGTACAAGACAAGGACTTCAAAATAGCAATTACGAGTAAGTTCAAGGATCTTAACAAGGATATGAATTAATTCCTTAATGAAGTTTGTGGAAACACAGATAGTTGAATAACAATAATAATAAAGAGACTTACTAAAGAAAAGCAAACTGAATAAAGCCACAAGTGAAAGTCCAAACAAAAAACCCCAGTGGTGATCTTGCCAGCTGTAGTGGTCTGAATAAGAATGGTCCCCTTAGGCTCAAATATTTGCATTCTTGGTCATTAGGGAGTGGTGTTACTTGAGAGGGATTAGGAAGTGTGACCTTGTTGAAGGAACTGTGCCACTTGGGGTGGGCTTTAGAGCTTCAAAAGCCCAAGCCATTCCCAGTGACTCTTTCCCTGCCGCCTTTGGATCTGGCTGTAGAACTCTCAGGCGCCTCCAGGCTGCCATGGTCCCCACCATGAAGACAGTGGAGTTTCATCCTCTGAAACGTTAAACAAGCCCTGATAGATATTGACATAGATAGAGGTATAGATACAGATCTTGGGACACAATTAATGAAACAAGCCAAAGACTTGTATAATAGAAAACTTTAGGGCACTGAAGAAAGAAATTGAAGAAGATATCACAATATGGAAATATCTTCCATGTTCATGGATTGGTAAGATAAATATTGTGAAAATAATCATT
Source organism: Pachyuromys duprasi (assembly GCA_028658305.1). NCBI lineage: Eukaryota > Metazoa > Chordata > Mammalia > Rodentia > Muridae > Pachyuromys > Pachyuromys duprasi. The sequence continues at coordinate 38,046,585 of CM053750.1, forward strand.
CCACCAAATGCATTCTACAGATTCAGCACAATCCCATTTAAGTTACAGTACAATTCTTTACAGAAATTAAACAATTTTCAGCTTCATACAGAAATGTATACACACACACAATAACTAAGACAATCCTAAATAATAAAAATACTGTCTGCAGGCATCACCATCCAAGATTTCAAGTTGTGCTACAGAGTGATAAGTAATATAAACAAAATGGCATCAGGATAAAAACAGACATGTTGATCAATGGTACTAAATTAAAGACCCAAATATAAATCCACAGACCTATGAACACTTGATTTTTGACAAAGATGCCCAAAGGGCACACTGAAGAGAAAACAGCATCTTAAACAAATGGTGCTGGTCAAACTAGATGGCTGCACGTAGAAGAATGCAAATAGATCCATATGTGTCACCCTTTCCTAAACATAAGACCAGGCACCTTGAATCTGATAGAAGAGAAAGTGGGAAATAGTATTGAACTCATTTGCACAGGGAAGGACTTTCCTGAACAGGACACAGCACAGGCACTAAGACCAACAACTAATAAATGGGACTTCATGAAGCTAAAAAAGAAAAATATCTGTACAGCAAATATTGGATCTCACTATTCAGGCAAAGTGGCAGGATACAGACAGGCGAGAGGTCTCTACATATTATATATACCTGATAGAGGGTTAGTATCTAAAATATATAGAGAACTAAAAAACTAACCATCAAGAAAACAAAGAACCAAATTTAATACTAAGCAGAGTTCTCAGAAGATGAAACACAAATGGCTGAGAAGCACTTAATAACATGTTCATCATTTTTAGCCATCAGGAAAGTATAACTCAAAAGTACTTTAAGATTTCCTTTTTCACCAATCAGAATGGCCAATATCAATAAAACAAATGACAGCACATGCTGGTGAGGATGTTGGAAAAGAGAAACCCTCATCCATTGCTGGAGGGAATGTGACCTTCCACAGCCACTATGGAAATCAGTGGTGTGGCAGTTCCCCAGGAAGCTGGGCATAGATCTATCTAAAGATTCAGCTGTCCCACTCTTGGGCAAATACCTGAAGGATGCTTCATCCTACATCAGAGATATTTAACGCTCTCATTCAAACCGCTGCAGAGGGTTATGATGGGGGCATGTAGTAATGGAAAGAGGAGACTCTACTAATGAATCTAGAAAAGGTCTAAGAGTGCAGCAATTATTTGCATAAAAACTAATGTTTGGGAAGCAAGTAATATGTGCCCCACATGTAAATAGAGAACCTTGCACATTTGACTATCTAAATTTAAAAACAAACTGTCTGCTTGGATAAAATAGCAATGTCAGAGATTAAACATATACACTCACCTTGTAAAAACTCCTCCTTGCAAGCAATGAAGTAGAAGAAAATAATGTTCATTTTCTTGTCCTGCTTTCTTTAAGTCAGCCTTCAACCATGAATAGCTAAAACAATGAACTATTAATGTTCCACAAAGCACAAAGCTTAATGTTAAAACACCAAAAACATATTGTCCATCATGGAAATACCTAGTGGACAGGAAGATGTCTGCAACTAAATCAGTTACATAGATTATAATGCCAAACACTGACATCATAAAATTGCATTTGGTATATTTCATCATGAATGCCTATGGCTCTTGGTTAACTACTCTTAGTATATGTGCTGCCAAAGCTAGCACGGCTAACTACTCTTTTTCAGAAACAAAATCAGGAAAAGTGCCAGAATGGATATTAGTTTATCACTTGGTTTAGCACTGAATTTTAATTTCTAATCTCTGAGTCTAGGTAGAGAAAAAAAATGGTGATACAGTTCATAGTGTTTATCTAACATTCATGCAGTCCTATATTCAGTCTCTAGTACCAAAATAAATAAATAAATACTATGAAAGTGGAACACTAAAACAAAAGTGAATAATTTTAACTTTCTTTAAAATAAAAAAATCTCTACTCCAGAGCCAGTGGAACAAGAAGGTCTTGCTGTGTCTTCTCCTCCACCGCGATCTTCATTACAGATAATGATGTCTAAAACAAAACAAAAATATGTTTGTAACTCTTAACTATAAAGCCTGGCCCATGATTTCTCAAGATCATGTTTTAAATATAGCTACACTTCTTACATCTGGAAAAGTCAGATCTCAGAAACATAATTACTAGTTGATACTGTCATCTCAAACTCAAGTACTTATCATTTAAAACTATGTCTTCTCACAAAGGTATTTACTATAGGACCATTTGTATTGCCAAAAACATGCAAACAACTTAAATGTTACCTGATCCCAAATCAAACTACAGAGCCATAGCAAAGATAGCACATTCCTGGCACAAAGACATGTATGCATATAATAGGTCAGACTAGGGGACCCAGAAATAAGCCCACACAGCCACAGCGGTCGGATCCTTCACAAGTGCCAAAAACATACATGAGGGAAAAAAACAGCCTATTGGAGAAATGGTGCTGGGTGGGGTAGGGGTGGGGAGAGTCTGGATAGCCACACACAGAAAGGTGAAATTAGATTTCCATTTCTCGCTTTGTACAAAAATCGACTCAAAATGAATAAAAGACCTTAATGTAAGTAAGACTTGAAACTTTGAAATAAATGGAACTTAGGAGAAAAACACAAAATACAGGCACAAAGACTTTCTGAAAAGGACTCCAAAGACTCAGGAAATAATAACTGACAAGAACTGACAAACAGGACTGAGTGAAACTAAAAAGCAGCTTCACAGTAAAGGAAACAGCTACTAGAGTGAAGATCCTGCCTGAAGAATGGCAGAAAAATCTTTGTCACTTACTAGGGATTAATACCTTGATTATTTAAAAATCTAGAAAAAGTAAACACTAAAGCAACAAATTATCTAACCAATGGACCAATTAATCTAAGAGATAGTTCTCAAAAGAATAAAACTAGTCAACAAACATGTTTAAAATGCTCAACATCCCTAACCATTATGGAAACATTCATTAAAACTACACTGATAGGGTGAGGAGATCACTCAGCCAGTGAGAGCATATATTGCTGCTCCAACAGAGGACCTGAGTTTGATTCCCAGCACCCACCAGTTCCCAACACCCATATCAGGCAACTGACAACTGCTTCTCAACTTCAGTTCCAGGGGAGCTGACTCCCTCTTCTGGACACCACGGGCACACATTCACACCTATGCAAACCTAACCCACAAGCACACACACATATACATATATTAAAATAAAGACTAGATCTTAAATAAATAACGACATTGCGAGTCCATCTCACTCAATTGGAAAGTTAAAAATCATCAAGTATTCAAGCAACAAATAATATTGGCGAGGATGTGGCATGAAAGAAACCCTTATATACTGTTCCTGTTGATATAAATTTCTGTAGTCACTATGGAAATCAGTACGGAAGTTCCTCATCTAGGTATCAGCAGAAATGTCTACTAATGAGTGAATGGATAAAGAAAATGTGGAATAATTATACAGTAAAGTATTATTTAGTCCTTTGCAAGAAAATGAGTGAAGTCGAAGAATATCATGTTAAATAAAAGCAGCCTCAGATAGACACACATTGCATATTTTCTCTCATGTGCAGAATCCAGACTTTAAAACAATAACTCAAAATCAAAAGAAGTACTATTTGGAAAGAGAAAAGGACAATAGGGAATGGGAAGAGGAGAAAGAAGGCGATGATGAGAAGTGAAGTGGACTGACATACATGATATACGTATATAAGAATATAATAAGGAAAGTCATTTCTTGAAAATATAATAAAAATAAGATTATTTTAAAAGGTATCAAGATATATTTAACAACAGTATAACTGAAAATTCTTTTTTATTTTTTAATTGTTTTAAAAACTTATTTCTTTATTACTTATACAATGTTCTGTCTGCATGTACAGCTGCATGCCAGAAGAGGGCACCAGATCTCATTATAGATGGTTGCAAGCCACCACGTGGTTGCTGGGAACTGAACTCAGGACCTCTGGAAGAGCAGTCAGTGCTCTTAACCTCTGAGCCATCTCTCCAGCCCTGAAAATTCTTAATATGCATTTGACCCAGAAATTCCATGCAGAATTCTAGCCTAGGGTTATGTTTATAAATAGGTACAGAGATATGAACTTTTTATAATAATAAAAACACGAAGCTTCCTAAATGAGGGGCCTGATTCAATAAACTGTGATACCTATTTGTAATCCAATGATGCAATCGTAAAAAAGAATACTAAGTAACTTCATTTGAGAGGATTTCAGAAGATCTCTAGGATATATGCAGTAAATAAAATGAAGATAAGAAAGAGAAACAGTAATATGGTTTTTACCTACGTATGGAGCGAGAAGGAGGGGAACATAGGAGGAAAATACAACTCTGGCCATTTCTTTTAATGCTTTTGTGTCGTTTGAGCTTTTCCAATACATACATGTCCTTGTGTGTTATTTTAAGAGTGAAACAAGAGTAAATAACATGAATAATTTGTGTTACTAGAGGAAATGTTTACCCTACCTCTGAGCTAACATTTAGCCCAACGTGCCTGAGCTAAATGTGGTAAAATGTCCCATTTTAGTTCTTATAACAAATATAGGGTGACCCCTAGTGAATTATGGCCCCTAGTGAAAAATGTGCTGAATATAGTCTGACAGCAAGACTGATAGAACTCAAGCATTTTTGTTTTCTTTCGTAATTGCCAGGAGTTGGCCAAACAAACAAAAAAATCTAGATTCCTGTCTGCTACACTTTGGCTCAGATTTGAGAGTACTGTACTCTATGAACAGCTGCATTCTTGCAATACGTATAAAGTTTGCTGCTTTTACAGTAACAGTGGCTTAATTACAGAAAACAAAGCTTTTGAACATTTTCCTGCCTTCATTCCCTAGCATGTGACTATCGAATCCTTGTATCTTTGGATTTTGTTGTGTTTACATGCTTGAGTTTTAAAATTATTGTTTGAGTTTCACAAAAAAAAAAAAAAAGATAAGTTACTTTTGAACTCAGATTAGGGCAGAAGTCCTCAAAAGTCACTGACCATTTCTGCTGATTTGTGTATCCACGCACTGACAATTGTAAAGTGGCTATCAACTCCAAAAACTTTTGAAGGGGCTCATTGTCCTGTCAAGCCAAGTAGTCAGCCAACTCCGTGTAAATATGCAAGCACATCCATCTTATCATTACACAAATTTTCTTCCATCTTTAATAAAGGGTAAAATTGTATGTATACTCAAAAATATCATAAAATGAATTGTCTTTATAATTTAGTATCAATAAATGATTTTGTTTGCCTAGATGGGTAAGGCTGCATAAAAACTTCATGAGTCACAAGTGGAAAAGTTTAAGAAGCTTATTGAGTTGTTACACAGGTTAAAAAAGATAACCCACACAGACCATAGAGCCCTTAGAAAAGTACTTGGCACAAGGGACTCAAGAAATGGCTGTTAGTTTGCCATATTCCTGGTTGCCTAATTATGTAAGCAGCTGACCTTACCAACTCTGATCTCATTTTATTTAACAAGAACTAAATGGTTCTTTTTTCCCAGTGTAGCATGGTGTGATCTCAGACCTTTGAAATATGATGAGAAAATGTTTAAATGTCAACTGAGCTGTACAGACTCTTATCTGAATGACATTTCAGAGGATTGTTTTTCTTCATCATTCTTTACCATATGCTTTAGGTAAAACTTTCCCCCTCAAAATTTAAATATGGAATCCCTAATTTCCAAGTGTGACTGTATCGGGAGATGGGAACTTTAAGGAGAAAACAACCTATCAGCAGCTCCTGGTGGCTGATGTAACAAGGGCAGTCTCCTTAAAAAGGTTGGCCATGCAGCTCAGGGGAGGGAAAACTCACCCAGCTCTAGGTTTGATCCTCTGTGTCTCAAAAAGGGAGAGGGGAGAGGGGTGCTGGGGGAGGAAGAGACACCAGAGAAAGGACAATACAGGAAAGAAACAGACATCTCCAACGGGAGGAGAGAGCTTCTCAGGACACCACCCTTGCCAGCACCTTGATTGTGGACTTTCGTCCCTAAAACTGATAAAACGAATTGTAATCCAATGAGTCTGTGCTACTCTACATGTGAACTAGGGAGGTAGCTCAGTGTGCTCTGTAAAGAACACTTAGTGCTCTGAAAGCCCGGAAGGGAAAGGATTACAAAATGCACACAAGCAAACTAGTGCCTACTGTTTCATATCATTTTACCAGTGATAAGCATCTTAAGAGTGTACAGAATAATCCTAGAAGGTATTGTACTATACTTATAAAACAAAAATTAAAAAGTCTTTATTTCATTTTCCAAACTCTTCCAGCAAAACTACAATCAGGTGATTTCAGAATATTAAAACCAAAATGCAGTAGTTGAACTGAAATTTCACATAGAATTTTTAATGTACATAACTTATTCAAAATTATAGGCTATTACACCTAAATAGTCTATGTGCATATTTATCAGCCCATCCATAAAGAGAATTCCCTTTGCCTGACCTCATTAAGTAAAACCCCAGTGGTTTTTCATTAACATTTTACAAGGTAGTATCATTTCTAAGAAACAGAAACTGTATTATATTACCAGAACATTAGGCTTAATGGATTTGTTAACATAGCAATGTCCACATTCTAGATTCAGTCAGAACATAATTCCAACAGGAAGTAAATCTACACAGCAAACTGAAAAACAATAGAGCCATCCGACAGACATCCCACAACTCTCTGAATAGTTACATAGTTTTATAGCTTGTATTACAGGTAGCTCATCTTTACCTCCATAACTGATCACTGTTCCAATACCACGCAGGTAAAAATAACACAACCTATAAAATGTGGCTTCTACTTGCGGATTTAATAGGATATTCCAGTGAATTTCATTGAGAAATCAACTCAGCTGTGTGGCTAGCTGGCTGCCAGCCAAAACATATAATCTTTGCCCTAGTACATGGTCATTCTGCAATAAAGCAGATATTTAAATATAAAACAAAACTAGAAAAGTTTCACTTACAACCAAATTTAATTCATGAAAAATTAGACTTACTTGTAACAAATGTAAAAGCCTTCTTTAATTCAATGTCTCTTCTTCAAAATCCTTACCTTATGGATGTTCTTTCTTCACTGAACATGAGGCTATAAAGAGTGTTTCATTCTTTAGAATCGAACACGAGAATGAAACCGAAGTCCCCTGTTAGTCACACGCAGCACTCTAGTCTGTTGATAAGAGTCTGTACAACATGATGACATTGCACCTCTTACAAACCATCAGTGATGAGAATTAGCATGCTTCCTTCTCCATGTTTAGACTCCAAGCCTTAACAAGTTTAACATTTAATAGTTAAGAAGATACAACTTCAGGGGACATGTCCTACTCACAACAGCTTCAAAAATAAAATAAAATGCCTAGGGAATAAACCTAACCAAGGAAGTAAAGCTGAATGAACTTTGCAATAAGCACATAAACACTGGAAAATGAAGACAGTGTCATGCTCATGGATAGGCAGATCTGTGAAAATGGCTATATTACCAAAAATGATCCACGGACTCAGTGCACTCCCATCCAATACCCAACGACTTCTTCCCGGAATTAGATAAAGGTCCTAAATACACAGAGGAGCGCAAAAGGCAACACACAGTTAAAGCAAAAAGAACAACGCTGGAGGTATCACACTAGCCAATCTCAAATTATATCACAGAGACATGAGAGTGAACAGCGTGGGAGGAGCTCAGAAACAGGTGTACAGAGCAACGAACAGAAGAGATAACCTAGAAATAAACCCACAGGTACAGCGTAACATGGAGAAAAGACAGTCTCTTTCACAAATTGTGCTGAGCCTGCTACTGGTAGAGCACATTTTTAAACCCAGCACTTGGGAGGCAGAGGCAGGCAGATCTCTGAGTTCGAGGCCAGCCTGGTCCACAGAGTGAGTACCAGCACAGCCAGCGCTATGCAGAGAAACCCTGTCTTGGAAAGAAAAAAAAAAGAAAGAAAGAAATGGTGTTGACAAATCTGGATTTCCACAAGCAGACAGATGAAACTGTTAAGTCTCAATCTCCGAAACTCTGGGACAAATGACTGAAGTGCCTATTTAACATATCAAAGCAGACCTGGCCACCAGGTGCCCCCCATCCCTCAGCATCCCTCAGTCCCAAACTGTTACAGGGCATGGCTGGCATGCCCCACACTCGACCCTGAACTACCCAGGCCAGCGAGGGACTGGGCTGTCCCTCAGAGGCTTTTCCCTGGATAACCCAGCTATTTCCTTTACCTGCCCTCTTTTGGACCTTTGGCCTTCTGACTCCTCCACCTGACTCCTTTCTCTTCCTTCTCCCTTCCCCTCCCCCTCTCCCCACAGGGCCCAGCTCAATCTAATCAAGCCCACATCTCCCAGATGTCTCTGCCCACATATCTATAATAAACTTTCTCCTCCACCACACCTAAGAGCAGCCATGTGCTGTCCTTTCCTTTCTACTTTTTTTTTCATTTAGAAACTAGATCTGTATTTCTCAGTGTACTTAAAAATCAATTCAGCGTAGATCAAAGATCTTAATATAAGACTCGAAACCTTTAAACTGCTACAGGTAAAAACACTTTAAGATGTAGGCAGAGGTAAGGATTTTCTGAATTGGACTACACAAAAAATAAACCCAAGACCTAACAAATTGGATTCCATGAACTTAAGGGGCTTCTGCACAGCAAAGGAAAGGATCGCCAGAGTTAAAAAATATTGAATGGAGAAGAAAAAAATATTTGCCAGCTATACATCACACACACACACACATCACACACACACCAAATCATTCGATTTCTATGCTAATGAATTGAACAAACACATCTCAAAAGAGGAAATACAAACGGCTAATAAACATTTGGAAAGTGTCCAGCAGCCTTAGTCATCATGGAAATACAAATTAAACTGCTGTAAGATTCCAGTTCACTCCTGTCAAAAATGGGTATACCAAGAAAACAAATGATGATAAATTCTGGGGAGAACGTGGGGAAGGAGCAACTCTCACTTGTTCCTAATAGGCATGTGAAGTTGGAAACCAGAAGTTCGACAACAGCTGGAAAGAAGACTACCATATGACACCCACATATTTGCATGCTATTACAAGTTACTTTTATATTGCTTTAATAAGACATCATGACCAAGGCATTTTACAAACAACAGTACTTCATGGGGCTTACAGCTCCAGAAGGTCAGAGTCCATGATGGTGGAGGGAAGGCTTGGCAGAAGGTAGCTGGAGCAGCGGCCAAGAGCTCACGAATCTCCGTCTACAAGCAGGAGGCAGAACGAAACTGACTCAAAATGGAGTCTTTTGCAACTCCTAAATCCAACCCAGTGGAACGCCTACTCTAACAAGGCCATACTCTCTAATACTTCACAAGCAGTTCCGCCAGTTGGGAGCCAAGTATTCAAACATGTAAGCCTATGAGGGCAATTCTCACTCAAATCACCACATTCACCGGGTGTGAGGACATATGCCTTTAGTTCCAGCACTTGGGATGATCTTTGAGTATGAGGCCAGCCTGGTATAAAAGTGTGTTCCAGGACAGCCAGGGCCACACAGAGAAACCATGTCTCAAAAAATAAAAAATAGATAGATAGATATAGATAGATAGATAGATAGATAGATAGATAGATAGATAGATAGATAGATAGATAGATGAAATAAAATCACCATAGTCCACTCCCTGGACCTCATAGGCTCATGCCACATCTTAATGTAAAACATATTTGGTCTAGCTTTAAAACTCCCCACAGGCTTTCACGGTTTCAATACTGTTTAAAAGTCAAAATCAAAAGTCCAGCATCTCCTCTGAGACTGAAAGAAATCTTTTACTTGTAACTCTCCGTAAGGTCAAAAAGCGAAAGCAAATTACAACACTAAATACTCGTTACTATACCAAAAAGGAGGAATTGGGGCAGAGTAAGAATGTACTGGACCAAAGTGAGACCAAAAACCCATCCGCGAACACTCCATGTCCCGTAGCAGTACCTCTGATGTCAGAAGGCTTCGACAGCTGTTTCTCCAGCTTTGTTGCTGACAATATGCTTTTCTCCCTTGGGCTGGTGCCCCTCCCTGTCTACAGGTCTCTCAGCAGATGTCTTATGACTTTGGCATCTTCAGAGACTTGGGAGTCTGCAGCACAACCCAGGCTTACTTTTCACAGCTCCGCTCAATTGCCTTTCAAGCCCTCCAAGAAGGGACTGCTAAGCCACTTGCTTGGCCTCAGTATCTCTCTGAAACTGTGGAGGAAACTTCCATGCCCCCTTTACTAGTATATCTTTCAAGACTCCAAAGCCAGCACCACTTAGGTGACACAGCCAAGGTTGGCTACCAAATTGGGGTGAACCCTATGCCCCCCTGAATCACTTTGCAGCAGCTTTGATTTGATGTTGCTTTTTTTAGGAGCTGAAATTTCCTTAGGCTTTTCCATTCACAGATTAGTGTCTTAGCTGGGATCTTGCCTTGAGGGCACCCTACCTTTATTCTAAAAGAGATGAGGCCTCTCCTTAATCTTCTTATCCCTGGGTGCTAACATTGACTCTCACGGCTCTCTCTCTCTCAACTATACATCTTGTATTTCCTTTTACCTCACTTGCTGTTTCATTGTAGACCTATGTTGCAGTGATTACTAATAACCAATTATTAGGCTCTCTCAAAATCTCTTCTACCAAAACAATTAGTCCACTATTTTTCAATTTTATTCCATGTAGGGTATTAGAAAGGGGGCAGAAATCAGCCACATTCTTTGCCAAAAATCACAAAAATTGTCTTAGCCCAGCGCTTCATGTATAACTCTCATCACTGGCTTCTAAATTTCTACTAGGATTGCCCAATGAGCTCTGTTTACAGTATTCAACAACTTTTCTAGCCCAAAGTCACAAAGCTTTCAACAGTCCTCTACAAAAACAACATGGCCAAGTTGATCACAGCAATTGCTTACTTCCAGTATCAACCTCTATTTAAGTTACATTTCTATTGCTATGATAAAACACCATGACCAAGGGCAACTTACAAAACATTTGTTTGAGTTACAGTTCCAGAGTCCATGATGGTGGAGGAAAATCATGGTGGCAAGTGGCTGCAGCAGCATCTGAGAGTTCATATCTCAACCCACAAGCAAGAAGCAGAGAGAAACTAACTCAAAATGGTACAAGTCTTTTGAAACCTCTTCCAACAAGGCCACACCTCCTAATCTTTCACAAATAGTTCCACTGTAAGGATGAAAATTTTTAACTTGGCCCTAACCATGGGAACTTAAACTTGTGAGCTTTAATCATTACCAAACCAGGATCTGATACAAAACGTTTCTAAGAAACGTCCTTCTTTGTTCCTGGACCGAGAAGTGCAAACAGTCCCTAACCGTCCCCTAGTCACCACACCTGGGCACAGCCAATCACTGACTGCCCCATTAGAAAAGTCCCTTACCCCTAGACCCCCTCCTGTTTTGTGGTTTTTGCCTTTATAAATTCTGCGATTCTGCTGCTCAGGGCTCGCCACCACCCCCTTGCATGGGAGCTGTGTGCAGAGCCCCAGCGCTGAATAAAGCCTCTTGCTGTGTTGCATCAAGCTCTTGTCTTCATTGGCCATTGGGGTCTGGTGTCTATCCCGAGGAACAGAGGGTCTCCCCACCTCTGGGGTCCGACACCACCAAATATTCAAAGACATGAGCCTATAGGGGCCATTCACATTCAGTCCACCACAATGTTAATAGCTGTGCTATTCACAACACAGGATCTAGAACTTGCTCCTAGACATTCATGAGTAGATTTTAAAATATGGTGAGACACACAATGAAATTTCATTCAACCATAAAGAAAAATGTTGCAACTAGAAATGATTATATTAAACAAAGGACACCAGAAAGGAAAAAGAAAAAACACATTTTTCTATCAGAAGAAAAACCTACACGTAAGTGTGTGTCTGTGTGTGTGTTTAAATATGTGTTTGTTGGTAGTGAAAATAAAAAGGGAAAATAAGAGAGGAAGAGATCTTGAACAGGATTGGACATAGAGTAACAGATTCTATGGAATTGTAAGGCAGAGGAGGTAAGTATACCAGCTGGAGGGAATGGGGGAAGTGTCGTGGGCTGTGTCACAGCCGCTTTTGGCGGCTGCTTTGAAATTCAAGTCTCAGCACGAAAGACAGGCTTTTACCAGGCCTTCCCTTGGAGTCAGGGAAGAATTTGCAAGTCCATCTGCCTTTTGCTTTGTGACAGCAGGTGTGAGAGCTTGTTTGAAATCTCAACTCTGCCTCACTTCCTTGTAAAGTTAACCCATTGTGTAAGCTGTTTGTACAAATAAACAAGACTATCTGGCCTCGTGGCTTTTCGGGTACAGGGATCATTGGCGCCAAGCAAGCGGCCAAAAGCCTCTCAAAACATAATATGTGTAGTGTACATTATTAATTTCAATCCTCACTCCCGACTCAGAACCCCGTTCTGCTCTGCTGGTGGGCTCCGGCAGGGAAGGAAGGGGAAGAGTAGAACAAATGAGAACAAAGTATGACACATATATATAAAGATGCCACAATGAAAACTGTGACTTTGTATGCGAATGTTGTATAACAGATACAACATACACATACACAAACACAAAGAAAGGGACCCCAAAGTATTAACATTAACAGAAAACCAATAAATTTACAACTTTCAATAACCCAGCATGGTCCTTGGTTTATTTATGTTTCATTGAGGCCCCTCTTTCTTTACAAAGATCATGTTCCATGGGACTCGCCAAAGCCATTCAAACTCCTTCCCAGTCATCAGGTTCCTGACCTTTCTTTAACTCTTGAATGAAGAGGGTCTTACCTGGCTATGGTGGTTTGAATGAGAATGATTTCCTTTGCCCATATATCTGAATGCTTGGTCCATAGTTGATGGACTTGAGAAGACTAGAGGACTGTGCCTAATACACAGGCATACTGAGCATCAAGCATCACTTTTTTTTTAAATCTATCTGGTTCTTTCCATGGGTTCCAAGTGTTTTCTATCCCTGCAGGGGCTCCTTAGTGCTTTTTCCTGCCAACTGTAAGAAACAGCAAAAAAAGCATTTCTCATCCTCTTTTATAAAAGCACTTTTTCACTGAGTAGCCATCTTGGCCTGAAACATGCTTTTTACCATCCAAAGCAGGAGCCACACATCTGAGGCAGCATGTTGACGTGCTCACTCTTTACATGTTACTCTTAGAGACCTCAATGTTTTCTCTAAATCTTTCAGCTTTTAAGGACCTTTATATTCATGCCCTAGATCAAGCAGGCATGCCATCCCATCCCACACAGAGAAAGACAGCCTCTCTGAGCTTTCTCCCAGGCTGCCCACCCAGATTTTTCTCCTGCATGGACAATTCAGCCTTGGTTGTGTCTCAGCACTTGCTAGAGAGGCTATGTAACCACTGACATGGCAAGAAGACACACTAATCCCATGTGTGTGAGAAAAGGCCACCATGTTAACTTTCCCATTGTGGACACTGTAGATCCTGATGGCTCAGTCTCAGTTACATAGCTCATTACCCATAGCAAAAACCATGTAACCACTTCTGATACAGTCTAGGGGTATCAGTTAGTTTTCTCTGCCAGCTAAAGAATAAAAAGGCAGGAAAATCTTTAGTACAACAGGTGCAGTAGACAGACCTCAAACACCACAAACAGAATCAGCAGTTGAAGAAGGTGTTTATTAGGAATGAGGAAACACAGGAGCAGCAGACACACAGAGCAAAGACTCTTTACAGAGCAAAGGCAGGACTCAGAAAGGCAAACAATCCAGTCTCTTCTGAAGGGCAGGGGTTTTAAAGCCTCACATGAGCTTTCCTCCCCCAATTCAGAGTTGAAGACAGACAGGATAGTTGATTGGCCCAGAACTGTTGTGTGACAAGGTCTGATCCAGCCTTCAACTTGTTGAGTTAGCCCATCAGTGGGGACCTGCTGGGGGGGGGGGGGGACAAAAGCCTACAGAGCCTTTGGTTTCAGCTGCCAAGGTTTTGGCTCAAGCAAGGATGGTGGAGGAAGGAGATGGCCATTGTGGCCATTGGTAATTTGCCACCTTTATTTCCTAGCATGGCCCCCTCCCTATCTGCATGCCACCTGCATGCTAACCCCTGGTCTCTCAGCAGAGAAAAAGGCACATTAACATGGAAAAGGACAGCTATATTGGAACTTCCTCCAAGGATGCTCCCTGCCTCAGGCTGCTCAGCCTCAGTTGTTTGACTTACTACGTCAGAGTCAGGACCATGTAATCAGACCTCCCCAACTCATCTTTGGTTCTGTCAGGTCACTGTTTCAGTGAAAAATGGTATGTGACAGACTTTTCCTGGGGGGACCAAACACAGCAGTCCAAAGTAACAATTGCATCATCAATGTCCAAATTGACGAACCAATGAGATTTTGTTTGTTTAAACTGGTGTTACCAACAGGAGTGTGGTTAAGGGGTTACTTAACTAGAAGCAGGGAAGTCTCAAAAGCAGCTGCACTACCAGAAAGCCCACAGCCACAGGGTGATGACTGACCTGCTGATCTGCAGGTCTGGACCTTAGAGCTATGTGGGAGCTGTGCGGAGAGCTAGAGAGTTGCACCTTCGGCAGCTGTCATCCATGTCTGCCATGAATAAATATTGGTGGGATGAAAACATCTGACATAAGTTATTTTGATGGGTGCTCCAAGTTCTTCTTAAAGGACATGTTGTGTCGGGAGCCATGCCGGAGCAACAGCAAAACAGCTCTGGAACTCACGGGATGCAGCTCACCAGTCAGCACAATCAAGATGAGTTTGGCTTGGAGAGGCATAACCCCTAGGATTCCGTGTCCTGAGTACCATGCAGTTATGGAGCACAGCTCTGTTTGCTGCCCTTGTGGTTACCACATCCTTCAGAATACATGAGTTGTGTGAGAGCTCTAGGTGGGCTTCCAGCCCCTCACCTCGCAATATTACTGGCCCTCAGAACAATGCTTGATCTCTTTGCTTGAACAGGGTAATGATTCAACCACCGCCCTTGAAAAGAACTTACAGACGTAGATTGTTAGCAATGATCACCACCTGTAGGAAGAATTTGGAAAAATAAATTGTTTAGGAAGGTCAGGTAAAGTGTGGTTTTTGCTAGTGGCTCTGATGTAGAAAATCTTAGAGAACAGTTTGAAGTCCAGGAAAGTGCACTCTTAATAGTAAAGCCAGGGACTTGTTGAGGTTGGCGAGTGAGAACAATATCCCAATTAGCTCTAGCTGAAGCTAATTCAGGGTGATTAATTTCTTGTACTCGTCTTTTCCCTCCGCTTCCTCTTATGATTTAATAAAAATTATTAATGAGGATTTAAAGTAGAGATGGCTGATTGTTTTTTATATAAAAGTTGAGATTGGTGACTTTTAAGACTTTTTTAAGATTACTTTTCAAGATAATTGATTCTCTCCTTGTAACCACAAACTGCAGCCTGCCAATAAAGAACAGCTGGCTGAGCAATCACCTTGCTTGCTCACCTTGTTAACTCATAACAAGTTGTCTAGTTATTAATTATAGCAAGTGTAAATGAGTTATTGGAAATAACTTGTTTCTCATGTTTGTTTTTCACCCATAATACATAAAGCATTTGATCATGTGAATGTATTGGAGAACGTGTTTTTCTTAGGTATACTCACTGTAATCATTCACTTGAAAAAAAAAGAATGTTAACCACATTGTGATTTTTATACCGCTTGAAAGATCTTTCTGGGATGTACAAGCTGTGGGGAAAGGAGTAAAAGTGGGATTTGGAACTCGCTCTTCGGAGATTGTGCCATATACCGAGATGTATGTATATGCGTGTATATAAGGTGGTTTGGGACTCGCTCTTCAGAGTTTGTTCCATCCACCAAGGTGTGGATGTATATGTATGTATGCATGTAAGGTTGGGTTGGAGCTCACTATCTGGAGTTTGCTCCATCCACCCAATATGTGAAGATGTGTGCATGTATGTATGTATGTATGTATGTATGTATGTACCTATATACATACAGAAGAAGCCTTAAGAGAAGCTAAATAAAGAGAAGTTAAATAAAGAGAAGCAGCTTATCGGAACCTCCCTGCTGGAGTCTGTCTTCATCATCCAGAGTGTGTGTTCTTTTTCTCTCCTCTCTTTTCTTCCTTTCTTAGCTGTTTGCTACTACCAGTGGAAAGCCAAAGCTAGGAGTCAACACCCTAGCCAGTGATTATCATAATAGGTGTAAGCCCACACCAGGAAGCTACTAGCACCGGCAGACACCAGCAACTTAATTTTGGCCCCTCAGTTTGCCACTATCAGTTCCAGCCCTGGAAAATTACCCTCAGAAATGTCTGCCGGGCCATCAGCCAGCAGCTGCGGATCCATTCCCTGACTCAGTTTCCTCAGTTGGATGTCACAGCTGGTCTTCAACAATATTGTGCATCATAAAAAATGAAAATTTCATTAGCACTTTCCAGGTTAAGTTCCTTCTTGTGACCCAAAACAGAAACTTCTTACACATAGCAAGTATATATTTTAACTACTCTGAAATAGTGAACTGTTTACTTGTGAAGTCATTTCTTCTGTAAGAATGAATGATTTTAAATGACTATTCTAAAAGTCAGGCCAACGTATCAGATGTATCAATTGCTCATTTATTTCTAAAAGGAGTAGACTAAGGCAGTGAATGTGTTCTACATCTCTTTAATCGTATACATTTGTCATAATATGATGTATATCATAGAACCCGCACATTTTCTTGTAGGTAACTTATAACTCAAATTCTTAAAGTGGGAAGCCATGTGTTAATACTTGTCGACTGGAAAAGACCTCATTACAGAGAAAACAAATCACTTTTACCTTGGACACAAAACCAGTTTTTTCCCGTGGACAAGGGTAGGAGAGAAAGGAAGATGGACAAGTTCCTCCAGTCTCTACAAATGGGATCGTGCATTGAGGCAAAACAAGTAAAAACGGGCACAAAGCATGGTTCTCCAAAACTCCATCAGACATTTATACAGTGGGAATAAACTGTGCCTGAGTTAGGGACTACATAGGGCTTTAAGAGTTGAGGATTAATGGGAGCTGGAGAGGGAGCTCAGTTGGTAAAGTTTGCTTTGTAAACAAGATGACCCGAGTGTGAACCTCTAGAATCTGTGTGAAAATGTGGAGCCCAGTGTTACATTTGAATAATGCCTGCCCTGGAGAGCTGGAGACGAGGCTATTCCCGGGGCTGTCAACAGCTGACCAATCTGGCCTAAGTGACAAACCCAGGCTGTTGAAGAGTAGATTGGGCTTCCTGACACAATTATTTTGCTGTTGTTGAGGATTTAAATGAGATGTTCCTCTCTTCCACTGCTTCCAGCGTCTGTCCCGTTTGTCATGCCGAATGAAATTTAAGCATCCTCCCTAGGATCCTCCTTAGCTTCTTTAGGTCTAGCTTCTTTAGGTAGGTGGCTATCCTCTATTATACAGCTAATATCCGCGTTTTAGTGAGTGTATACCACGAGTGTCTTTCTGTTTCTGGGTTACCTCACTCAGGATGATCTCTTCTAGTAAGATAGGAGTCTACTATAGAGGGTCCTCTGAAAGGATTCACCCAACAGGGATCAAAGACTCAGGGCCAAACTTTGGGCAGAGCGCAGGGAGTCTTGTTAAGGAAGAGAGGGGTGGGATTAGAGGGACATGGAGGGGACAGGAGCCCATAAGGAGACCAACAAAACCAAAAGAGCTGAGTCCAGGGGCTCCTGCAGAGACTGATGAAACAACGAAGGACCATGCACGGAGAGGACCTAGACCCCCTGCTCAGATGTGGTCTATTGGCAGCTCAGGCTCCATGTGGATCTCTGAGGGAGGGGATTAGGGGCTGCCTCTATCATGAACTCAGTTGACTGCTCTCTGTCCACTCACCCTTGATGATGCAGCCTTGCCAGGCCACAGAGGAAGAGGATCCAGGCAGTCCTGATGAGACATAACAAGCTTTGGGCAGATGGCAACAGTGGAAAACTCCCCCTTTCAGTGGACTAGGGGGAGGAAATTAGGGGAAGAGGGAAGGAGGTTGGGACTGGGGAAGTTGAGGGAGGGGGCTTCAATCGGGATATATAATGAATAAATTGTGAAGAAAAAAAATTTTTAAAGGAATAAATAAGAGATGTTGCGGGGTGGCCCTGGGCAAGAAGCACTCAGGAACGGGCGCTAGGAGAGCATGGGCTGCCAGCCTGCCATTCCTTCCTTCCTGGGGACTCAGTAACTAGCCCATACCTGCCTACCCTGGCCCGATCCCTGCAAGTTAACTTTCCAGTGAAGTAACGACGTCATGGACATGCTCGACCTCTTGGGCACCGAAGTCCGGAGACACACCCAGGCTCTCCGCCAGAGCCGGCTTTCCGCTCGGCCTCGCGCCGAAGCGGGCAGCTCTTCGGGGCACCTCGCGCCACCTAAAGTCACCCCAAGCCCCAGCCAGCCCCAGCGCCCTCCGCCGGCTGCCAGGTAGGTGGGGCCGATCACCTGATGGCGGCTGCCAATCCGCTCCCTGCCTCCGCGCGCGATCTCACGTGACCGCCGCCCGCCCCGCCCCGCGCGGTCTCACGTGACCACCGCCCTGCCGGCCCGGCCCGGGCGCCGAGTGCGCGCCCTGTGACCCGCACTCTAGGCGCCGGTGGTCACCGGGGTAGAGATGGCTGTCTCCCTGCAGCGCATCGAGCAGCTGTCCAGTCGGGTGGTGCGCGTGTTGGGCTGTAACCCGGGTCCCATGACCCTGCAAGGCACCAACACGTACCTGGTGGGGACCGGCAGCAGGTAAACGTCTCCGCCGATGCCACCTCCCCACCCCCCCCGCGGCTCACAGTTGCGTGGCGGGAAGGCGACGGGGGGGTCAGGCTGGTCCCCCGCGGGTCCCCCCGGAGCTCCGCGTGAGAAAAGCACGGACTTCCCGCTGCAGAATCCCGGCTTACTTGCTGTCCGCCCGCCCGCAGGCGGTGACCGAGTTGGTTATCGGGAGCCTGTGCGTGGTTGCACGCTCCAGTGTTTGGAATGCGGAGTCAGGAAGGTCGCTCGAGTTCGAGGCCATCCTGGTCTCTGTAGCCAGTTTCAGTCGTGAAAGCTATTGACCCTGCTGAAGCCATTCTCTTACGGTAGAGGGCAGGATTTTGCTTCCAGCTCAACCCGAGTCTAAAACCGGGTTGGAGGAGCTGAGTCAGTTTGCTTTTCCTTCTAATCGTGTGCAACAGGTGTAGCTTGTTTGCATTTAAAGCCTTTACCGTATTTACCCTTCTGGAGTAAAAGAAAGTTTACAAACAGCTGCCTATAAGGAAGTGGAATTATTCCGGGTCATGTAGGCAAATACGGTTAAGCCCAGAGTGAATAAAGCCAGGGTCAAGTACAGGACCTTTAGGCTTCCTGTACACTGTTGCGGAATAGAAAATTAAGCAACATAGTGCTAATCTCTAGGGAAGAGTCTGAGCTGGACTGCCCTCGGCCCAGTGAGTACACGACATTGTCTACCGTGTGTTGTTTTAAATTCATTCTGAAGTCAGTACCTGAGACGGAAATTGCAGAGTCCAAATAACCCAGGAGAATGCCCTGTTGGAGTTCAGCGGGTGGTCCCAGTATATTCAACACAACCAGCTTTTCTTCGAGGGTTAAAACAGTTGGCGTGCATTTGGACGCTAAACTGTA
This sequence comes from Pachyuromys duprasi, assembly GCA_028658305.1. Taxonomy (NCBI): domain Eukaryota; kingdom Metazoa; phylum Chordata; class Mammalia; order Rodentia; family Muridae; genus Pachyuromys; species Pachyuromys duprasi. The sequence goes on from CM053750.1 coordinate 38,066,162, forward strand.
TGAAAAATACACACTGTACCCTTAAACGTTTGAATCATAACAAAATGCTTATGCTGAAAGAGACTTTAAAGAGCTGAAACTATCCAAGAAAGAGCAGATCCAGTTTCTCAGGTTAGCAACTTAACAGTTACTAAGAATCAATGTCTAATGGAATCACTTGCTCTACTTAATAATTTTATTTATATAGGTTATTTAAGTAATAAGTAAAGCTAAAATGATTCATATGAGCATGAGGCTATTCAACATAAACCAAAGGATGACTAGAAACAGATATTAGCTGGGTCCAAATCAGATGTTCCAAGATTTGTGACCACTGTTTAAACTCAATGGCATTTTTATATTTTCTACTTGGGACTCATTGGCCTTTCCTTCCTTGATTAGCTAACACAACATCCTCTCTAGCTGCTGTTCTCTCCTCCCTCTCTATCAGATCCTTGCGTTCCTCTAAAATGCAATCCTAACTTCATGTGATTTAATTACGTGTATTTGTATGTGTGTGGGCTCACACAGCATGGCTGGAATACTGAAATCAGAAGATAACTTAGAAGGTGCGATTCTTCTCCTCTCACCCTGTTAGTCCTGGGGACCAGACCCACTTGTCCGACTTGGCACTCTTGCCACTGCACCGTCTCTCCTGCTTCCTCCTAACCTCTTGTGATGATTCAGCATGACCGTCAACTTTACTGAATTTAGAATCACCTAGAATACAGCTTCCAGGAGGGAATTTCAAGAGAAGCTTAACTGAGGCAGAAAGCCTTACCCTGAAAAGCAGAAACACACTCAAGTCCTAAACCGAATTTTTAAGAAGAGAAAGAAAGCAAAGAGATCATCAAGTGTTCCTCTCGCTCTCTCTGCCTCCTGACTGCACAGAATCTGACCAGCTGTCACTTCTGCTGCCACAGCTAACGAGGCTTTGCCATCACACCTTCTCTCTCACAGTGGCCAGTGTCCTCACACTGAATCGAAATAAGCCCTTTATTTGCTTTTCTTGAGCACTGTGTCACAACAATGAAAAAAGTCATTTATACAGCCCACCTATTTTTACACTGTTGTTGAGATGATCTTACCTGCTTTCTTGGCTTCACCTATCATCTGTTTATTAATAACACTCAAATTTAGAACAAAAGCCCAGCTTTGATCAGGCTCATAGCTGGCTGCTTTCTTACCTCTCCTGCATTATCAGTGCTTTTCAGACTGAACTCGGTCTCTCCTCCTAAAGTTATGCCCAGGCCCTCCTGAATTGCTGGCCCTTGTCTTGGTAAGCAGAACCATCGTTATTTGATCAAACAAAATGTCTGAACTGTCCCTAACATGTCTCCTGGCACACATCCAAACCATCTTGTAAATCTCTTTTTGACTAGTATCCATCAGTACAATTCTTGGATAAATGTCTGTGTTAGCCTCCTAACTGGTTCACCTGCCTCTACTTTTGACCACTCTCCCACTGTCTTCATCTTAAAAGGCTGTTTCAGCCATCCTGGTTTGCCTAGTGTCCCAGAGGAGTCATAGTTCTCCATCCAGGATTTGGTTTACACCTACTTTTGTTTCTCCCATTTCACCTGACCAGCTTCATTTACCCTTTAGAGCTCATGTGAAATGTCATTTCCTCTGAGCAGCCATTGATTGCCTGTGCTCTTTATCTTGGGATGAGGCCTTGAGAGATTTCTTCCATCCATGTTAGCATGTCAACTAGTGTTTGTCATTATTAGGTCTTATTTAGGTGATCCTGTTTTTAAAATTTCATGAGTGCAGCTTCCCTGTCATATAGAAAACAGTATCTTGCAGCAGACATCCCGAGTCTTTTGCTTTTACAACTCCCTACCCCTTACACACACTTCCGAGGTATTCTCTGAGCCTTTGTGTAGGGGTTGTATGATAGATGTATCAATGAGGGTTGGCTGCTCCGTGGTCAACTAACCTTTGCCTGCTTTAGAGCTGTGAGATGAGATGGTTATCTTACTAACATGTTCTTTGTACAATGAATTTTATACTGCCTTCCTCATAGGAATATTCTGAGGATTTACTGAAATCTAAAGGAAAGCATTTATTAAAAACATGATCTTATCATGAAAATGTGTTACAAAGTTGGTTTTCACTTCTTCGTCTCTATAATATGTTGACAACACTGGGCTCATACTAGATGGTCAAGAACTATCAAAGATTTTGGTTGAGTGACAACAAATGGACACAGAGCAGGTAGGAGCTATTGTAATATTGATATATCTTATCAATAATACAAAATCCCTATAAAGCAATTGATTCTACTAACTCAGTTGAGTTTGTCTCTGTTCATGTAACATATTATGTGTCAGTTCCAGGCGCTGAGTTCTGGTGAATAAATCAGCCCTAGACCTCTGCAGATCCATCTACACTGTTCTCTTGAACAGTGTGTGATGAATCCGACTTGTATTTACACAGTGACCTCCTGAGATAGGGCCGTCGCCTGTGATTGTAGATAATGAAGTGACCAGCACACACAAAGATGACTGATCATCACAGTAACCATTCACAGACATTACCCATTGAATGACCAGAACTAGTTTTCTAGTCTACAACTGATGCTTTATTTATGCCCTAAGGAATGACCTTCGGTGCTAGCCAAAGCAGCGCTCTCCTCCAGCGGAGCCGTGAGTAGCTCTGAGACCATCATTGGACCTTGTATCAGCCTGAAAGATGGGGGATAAATCACCTAACCTGGCTCAAGCCTAATTTCTTTTCCTACAAAATACTATAATAAGCTTCCTAGAGTTGAGATGAACAATAAAATATAATAAATATGCAGGTCAGGTGGTTTAAGGGTAAATTGCTATCTGTATGACATTTTCCCCCTTAATACTTGTTTAACCTGTTTGTTTGTTTGTTTGTTTTTTCAATTTTATAACACCTGGATACTGCTCCATTCTGAGCAGGTTGTGTTTGTTCCAGGACTTGCATAAGTCCTGTTAGCTTCAATCCAAGTGCCTTCCTTAGCCAATTCCAATTTTATTAGACCAGAGGTGGTCATGATACCAAAAACAAACAAACAAACCGATTGGAAGGCCTGGGAACCTCAACTGCCAGAGGCTGTTTTCACTCCGGCTTTGATCTACAAGCAGGCTAAGCAGGCTAAGCAGGCCATCCAGAAGCTGCTGTGTTACTAGGGTTATTAACCCTGATAATTGGGCATAACTTTTTATCACCATGACATACTCTATATAAACTATAAAAATTTAAATTCGGTCTTAGCTTCTTAGGAGGAGGACAAGCCAGTGATTTAAATATGATAAGGTACCTTTGTGTCTTAAGTTCTCCCCCACCCCCTCTTTGAGTCAGGGTTATCTCTGTATAGTCTTGGCTGTCCTGGATTCATTTTGTAGACCAGGCTGCTTCGGTAGACCACCTGCTTCTGCCTCCCCAAGTGCTGGAATTACAGGCCACTGTGCCTGCCTGAAAGTTTATAGTATTCTTGACACAAGGCATGGAAGGATTCTTTTTAAGGATCTTACAGAGTTAAAGAGCAGTAAGATTTGTAATAAACATTAAAAAAGCAAAACAAAAAAAACTGAGACAGCAAAAATCTAGGATCATGGACTAGGGAGTGTTTCAGAATATAGTTTTATGTTTCCATTTCAGTGTGACTAAACATACAGACAGCCAAGCATTTCACAATCAATTCCAAATGTAGAAATAAATCAATGAACTCCTGCAGCCAAGTGAACAAGCTTCTTGCCCTCATGGTGCTCATATTTATGAAGTGGTAAAGGGTATGCAGATGGCAATAAGTAAATTAACGCATCAGTATTTGTTATATAAATAATTGCGGGGTGAGCAAGGAAAGGTGTCTAGGAATGCCATCTAAATTCACTGCATCCCAAATCAAACTCACCTCTGAATTGCCCCCTCCAGTGTCTGCTTTAGTGGAACATCCAGCACTCCACCTAGTGAGGGCTGAGAATGACTGCCCTTTTTCTTTTTCTGCAGGTCCTGTTACTTATACCTTCTATGTTCTTTATGCCATTTTGGGCCCTATATATTCCCTCAGTAGGACCTTCTGCTCCCTTGAGCCACCATGCCCATATGCAAGAGTTTACAGTGTCTTTCTGAAGATTGTCCACCAGTAAAGATTCACCGCAAGATCACTGTCCTCCTGCCTGATATTTAATTTTTTATCACAGTCATGTATTTAGTTGTGTGAGTGTATATGTGTGTGTGTGTGTGTGTGTGTGTAAACACATACACCAGCACATGCATGTGAAGGTCATAGGACAACATAAAGGAGTCAGTCTTCCTCCCACCTTTGGACCCTAAGGATGGACTGAAGTTGTCAGGTTCCATTGCATGTGCCTTTACCAGTCAAACCATCTTCCTCACCTGAGAGGTCAATTTTTTAGAGTTTTTTTCAAATTATAAATATAATCTCCTCAAACATAATTTTTTATGAAACCTTTCAAAATCCTTTTAGCTTGTAAGATAACTACAATGTATTATCATTCATAGTAGTCACTCCCCTGTACAAGAGCATGCTGAACTTTCTGCTTCTACCTTTCTGTGTCACGGTGCCTATACAAGATGAGCTGTTTGTATTAGCTGGAGAGATTAGAAACAAACCCAGCAAATGTAGTATAACCACTCATTTCTTTGTACCATTTTTAGGGTGTGTATATATATATATACACACACACACACACATATATATATATATGTTCCTGTTGGTGTGTGCACATGTACACGAAAGTGTGTAAATAGGGCAGGGGGCGGCTGGGCTGGAGATCAATGGCAGGTGTATTCCTCTATCGCTTTCTAACTTACTTTTTAAGACTTGGCCTCTTACAACCTGGAAACCACCTTCTTGGCTCCACCGAGCCAAGAAGGCCAGAGAGGCCTACCATCCACCTATCTTCTGGCTGGCCAGTGAGCCCTAGGATCTGAGGGCCCTCCTGCCTCTCTCTTGTGGACCTCCTGTCCACCGACACCCATCCCTTCTGCCCTCCTCCCCCTCTCCCTCCTTTCCTCCTCCTAGCTCTTGCGGTACAGGCGCAAGCCACCATGTGCCTGCCTTTGTTTTGGGGTGGGGAGGGGTGCTGGAGAGCCTAACATAGGTTCTCATGCTTGAAAAGCAAGCACACTACCCTCTGAACCTCCCGCCAGCTCCCTGTGTACTCAAGTTTAGTGCCTGAGAAAATACTTTCTGCTAGATATTTTCTTAGTTTTTGGTCCTACACAGCTCCCCCTTCCGCCCGTCATTAGAAATTAAGCAGGCTGGTTTATATTCCTGCAGGAATTGATAGCATGGCACATAGTGGGTAAGCTGTAAACAGAGGTGAAGAGTGAGTGGATCATGCTTATCAAGGCTCATCTTCCTCAGCCCAAATCAGTGGGGAGTTGCTTTGAAATACCAAGAGTTTAAAAGTTCATGGCCAGTCGGTGGCACTTGTCCTCAAGGAAACAAAGATTTTGCTGTTAGGCGGTTAGTGTGGCAGTCTCTTTGCATTGCTTTTGTCCCTTATGCACCTCGATACTACTCATCCCCCATTTTCATCTGTCCCTCCTCTTGCCCCCTTGATGGTCTCTTTTCTCACATGGTTCCTTTCCACTCTGTTGTCATGTATGTATATCTGGGTGTGGGGTAGGGGAGGGTATGTGTGTCTTTCCCAGTTAGTCTACCTCGCTCACTCCTTCTTCCCCCATTACCTCTTCCTCCCCATCCTCTTCTTCCTCGCCTCTAGATACTTCCCCATCTACTTTCATGACCTATTAAATAAATATTTATTTATTGAAATCTAGATCCCACATTAGAAAACATGTTTATCATATGATTTTGATGTCAGGGTAATAGTGGCCCTGTGGAATGAGTTTGGTTGTTCTCAGTTTGAGTATAGATGTTAAGCATACTTTTAAAAGTTTAATAGAAGTCTGCTAGTAAATATGTCCATGGCTACGACAAAATGTCTTTGTCATGGATGGATGTAGGAATGTATCTGTTTTTTTTAGATTATCCACTGTTTTTTTTTTTGTTTGGGTTTGGTTTTTTTGTTTTGGTTTGTTTGTTTGTTGTTGTTTTGTCTCGTGGAAGTTTCAGAGTATTTCTGATGATCCTCTGGATTTTATTGAATTCTGTTCTATTCATGACATTTAAGATTTTCTGTACTTTCATCATTGAAACTCCTTCCTCTGCATTTAGGATATCTTTTTGTGTTTGCTGCAGAACTAGCGTGATGCTCACAAACTTCCTTAGTTTATGGAGGTTGCCCTTCCTTGGCCGCTTAGTGGACTGTGCAGTAGTGGTCAAATTTCCACTTCCCATGGAAGAGCAATCAATGAAAGGGGTCCTTCGTCTCAAGCTAGAATAAAGTAGGCAACAGTGATGACAAGTCCCTCCGAGTGTCTGCTGATCACATGGAGACTTCCAGCCTGGTTTCCTCTTTTGTTTGCAACCCAAGAGCCAAGGAAGAGGGTTCTTCATTTGGTACTCTTAAGTTGGAGCCTGTTATTTTCCTCATAAAGCTAACGTTCAGTAATTTCTGGACGTCTCTGTTTTCCTACTGTTTACTGTGGCCTTCTCTTGCCTTTCCACAGTTTGCATCTCACTCTTCAATACTGGATTGGGTGTTTTCTTTCAGATTTGTGGGGGCACAGGAGAGTGCAGTTTGTCCCTGTTTGGCCATAATCTTTCTATCAAAAGATCATGTTTCTGTAGCTTCTGCTGCTACTTCTTTTCTTCTTCCTCTGATTATTACATTTTTCCCTTTCCTTCCCTCCCCCAAATCTTTTCATGTACCCATCCTCACTCTCCTTCAAATTCATAGCCTCTTTTTTTCACTAATTGTTATAGCATGCACGCACGTATATTCCTAAATAAAAGCTGTTCAATTTGTATAATACACTTGTAATATACTTGTTTTCAGACTGCTTGGCACTGGACAACCAACTTACATTTTCTCCCCTGGGGAAGACCACTTCTCCCATTCAGTTGCCTATCGTTGTTATGTTGGGTTGAGGCCTCGTGGGTTTTTCTTCATCTGGTTTCTTGTCTATGGTGTCTTCACCCACATTTGGGAGCTTATATGGATGAGACTTCATAGATGTAGCTTCTGACGTTGCTAGGAGACACACTCTCAGAGCAAACTCCCAGTCCTCTGGCTATTACTGTCTCTCTGTTCCCTCTTCCACAGTGTTCCCTGAGCCTTAGGTGTGGAAGTGTTTTGTGGATGTACCCGTTGGGACTGGGCTCTACAACTCTGTGTTTTGGTTGGTTGTACGTTTTGTACTGGCTCCCATCTGTTGCAAAGAGAAGTTTCCTTGATGAGGGATATTTGTCTGTGGGTATAAACCTGTTCAAAAAGAGGGATGCCATGCTTAGAACTGGAAATCTAACTAATGTCCCCATTCTAGAAAAATCATGGTACAGGAGACTCTGTAGCCACTAATTTACTAAACCAACATAATCCTAACAACAAGCTATAAACACGTATTGTTTCACCTACAAATAAGACCGCATTTCTTTTCTTTTTTTTCTTTTTTCTTTTAATTTTTATTTTTTTATATTAATTACAGGTTATTTACTTTGTATCCCAGCTGTAGCCCCCTCCGTCACTCCATCCCAATCTCACCCTCCCTCCCTTTTCTCCTTCCTGCCCTTCTCTAAGTCCACTGATAGGAGAGGTCCTCCTTCCCTTCCATCTGACCCTAATTTATCAGGTCTCATCAGGACTGGCTGCAATGTCCTCCTCTGTGGCCTAGCAAGGCTGCTCCTCCCAAGACCACATTTCTTTACGGATTCTGTTAAATCAGATTCTGTGAAATACTTGAAGAATTAATAACCCATCTGGAATGCAAACTACATAAGAGCACAAAACCTGAGTTTGAATGCTGATTCTACCATTTTATTGCAAAGAAACAGTAGGCAAGTTATTTAACTTCTGAACGCAGTGCTGAAATGCCTGCCTGAGGAATACATTTCAAATGACGCTGTGTTTACTTTAATTGCTATGCTTGCTCGAGATCCCTGCTGACAGCCCTAGCTCACATTTACATTTAGCTATAATTTCTTTCTAAGAACTTCCTTACAGTAAGATTGCTTTAAACTCAAGTATTATGTTAAAAGCAAGTTATATTTTCTTGGATTTAAACAAGTTATCTGCGTGAAAAATGTGCCAGTGTGAGCTCCAGGTTGCAGCTCTGACTGTCTTCCGTGTCATTTGTAGGAGAATCCTCATTGACACTGGGGAGCCGTCAGTTCCAGAATACATCAGCTCTCTAAAGCAAGCGTTGGTTGAATTTGGCACAGCAATCCAGGAAATCCTGGTGACCCACTGGCATCATGACCATTCCGGGGGGATAGTGGATATTTGTCAACACATCAGTGATGGTAAGCAGAAAACATGGCACTCACTGAGGAAGGCTGGGCCTGACACATAACTTATCACTTAAACTCTCAACTGTGATGATGTTTCTGTTTGTTGTTGTTTTTTTTTTCTTTTTTCCTGTTTGGTTTTTGTTCTTCTGAGACAGGGTTTTTCTGTGTAACAGCCCTGGCTGGCCTCAAACTCACAGAGATCCTCCTGCCTCTGCCTCTCCTGTGCTGGGATCAGAGACATGTACCACCACACCCAGCCTTTTTTTTTTTTCTTTTTAAATACAATTTGAATACTGTCAGTTTTAGCAGAGGTGTCATAGAAAGCTTCGTTTTCTTTCAAATCCTTTCCCTCTTCCTTTGGCCAGGGGTCAAGCTAAGCTTTAGTGTAGGCTCTGTGACAACTACAGCTTCAGACTTTAACAACTGTTAAGCATCACTGTCTGTCTGACAGCACACTAAACACTTCCTGTGGGTACCGTGAGGTACTTGCTGTTACTGTCTGTTCCCAAGCAGATTACCTGAGGCCTTACATAATTTTAAAACAGCTGCTAAGATATATGGAAATCCAAGCAATGTATTGGTATATTGATAACTTTCTCCCCCTGAAACCTGTCAGTACAGACATCTTACCTATTCTGTCACTTCCTTTATCCTACCGATCGACATCCTGAGTGGAGACATCATTGAATAGACATTCAGTGCGCACTGTGTGCCAGGCACTGTGCTGGGCACAGAGATGACAGCAGTGAACACAGGAAAGTGTGCTCTCGGGCGCTTTCATTCTACAGACTGAACACGCCTAAGCCAAAATACACCAGCCAGATGCCATGATTGGGAAGTTCCCCACTGGACCCCATGTGACAGACAACAGACAAAATGCAACACCCTGAAAGTATTGGATAAAATTACCTTTGGGGTATCTCTAGAGAAAAGTAGTTATAGATTCCATACCAAAGCAAACAAACAAACAAACAAAAAACAAGTATTTGTATAATTACCACTCAGTTGATATGAAGAAAGTAGAAGAGAAATTTGGCGCAGACTTTTATAGCGAGTAAAATTTTAGTTCTTTTTTTTTTTGAGAAAGATCTTGTTGTCTGCCCTTCTGGGCCTTACAGAAGCGACACAAGCTGTGTGCAGACTTAGGTTGGCATTGAAATGGTTCCAAGATGCTTTGCTTCCTCATTCCTTTAACGTTCCACGTAAATTCTTCCCTAAATCCCCAGTCACTACATTCGTAGGCCCTTCAGTTGTACTGCTTCATATTGTTTTACTGTCTGGCTCTGGTAGGACAAATATGGCTCAAGTAGTTCTTAGTGCTAGCTACCTACATGTGTGTGTGTGTGTGTATAGCTGCATATATTTTATAGGCCATACTAAAATTTATAAATACCATTTATACAATTTTTTTAGCAAGACAGTAAATTTAAAGCAACTGATGATGGATTTTTTTTTCAAAAACAACCAGTTTAGGGCTAGAGATTTGACTCAGTGGTTAAGAGTTTATCCTGCCTTCCAGAGGTCCTGAGCTCGCTTCCCAGCACCCGTGTCAGGCTGCTCACAGCCACCTGTAACTCCAGCTCTAGGGCATCAGATGCTGTCTTCTGGCTCCCGAGCACACATGTGGCACACATTCACATAAACCTACACAAGTGTGGCACACATTCACACAGAAATAAAAACAAAACAGTCACCCAGTGTGATGGCACATGTTTTTTAATCCCAGCACTCGGGAGGCAAAGGCAGGCAGATCTCTTGAGTCCAAGGGCAGCCTGGCTACAGAGCAAGTTCCAGCCAAGGCTACACAGAGAAACTCTGTCTTAGGAAAACAAACAAACAAAACGGTCAGTGCAAGATGTAAATGTCATTTCTCCCTCTGTCCCCAGCAGCACCGTAGCCTTTGTGACCTCCTGATGGACTGCTGCAGCCATCCCTTCCAGCTTCTACTTGAGTCCCCTGCCCCGCCCATCACCACTGAAGGCCGCCATATTGTCCCTCCGTTAATGCTGTCACAGATCTTACGAAAAACCATCTAGTGGCCACAGTGGCCAAGTTCATCTTAGCTAGACAACGTTTCCCCCCTCTCCCCAGGTGGTACTTTTCATTAGGTGAGATGGTAGCATTGTCACACCCACAGCACACACACCCTCACTTCTGCACCTCTCCGAATGCCACTCTTCCCTCTACCCGTTTCCTCCTGTAGCTTCACCCATCCTACGTATCCTGCAACTCCTATCTCAAGCTCTGTCCTTTGCTGGGTCCGCTCTCAAAAGCACGCTCTTTGTCTGCACTCCTCTTGCTCTTTGCTGAGCTGCCTTATTCAGCATTCCAGAAGGAGTATTCACTATAGGTCTTCATTCCAACTGAAAGTTTCATTTCCCCAACTAGGTCAGATTTTTAAGTGCTTTTATTCGCTATATAGATGGACTGTCCTGGTTAAACGGTTGACACTGCTGTTTGGTAAAGTGTTGGGTTTTTTTTTTTTCTATCAGTGAGGAGTCATGTATGTGAAACTTCACATTTAGAGTCTCTGGACCCTTTCAGCTCTACCAGCACAGACGGTTTTATTACTAATTATGGCCATGAGTCCTTCGCTGTTTGAAGTGGGCACCCAGGTAGAGAGAGGTGCTGCCTTCCATCAGACTGTCTCCCTGTCACCTCCCTGCTCTCAGAAGCTAGCTGAGATTATGAAGAACTACTTTGAAATGTTTACATGGACTAGAAAGGAGTAGAAAACCACAGAGGCTTTTATGTGCCCTAAAGGGACAGGGGAGAATAAAGTGCTCTAGGACTACATAGACTACGTGAACTAGTGTTGTCTCAGAGACACGTGCTTTAATTCTTCTAACCTTCCTCTTGTCCTGATGCTAGAGTTCTGTGCAGCCTTTAGTGACTGTTAGCTGTGTGAAGGCTGACCTCTTAAAAAGCTGAATCACTTAGGGGTGGCATAATAGATTTACATGTTTCATACCTAGACACTGCCTACTGCATTAAGAAACTTCGACGGAATCCTCAGAGAGAAGAAACTATAGGAAACGGAGAACAGCGGTATGTTTACATAGAAAATGGAGATCGGATTAAAACTGAGGGGGCCACTCTCAGGTAAGTAAATGTCCCGGGGAAGGAGAGATGCCTGCGTGTGTTACAAAGAAGGATGAAGGCAGAGTGAGGTGTGTGTGTGAAGAAGCGTGAATGTAGAAAAATCTTACATGCTTAGTGTTCTCACGAAGGAGAATGGACTTGCTTGCAAAACCAGAAAAGAAGGCGTGTTGCTCTGTCTCCTCTTTCTGTTGCTCTTGGTGGTCTTACGTTCATACCGATGTTCCGCACAAATACAAATAGAAAAGGCTAGATCCAGGCATGACTGCTCATAGACCTGGGAGACTGTGTCAGGACTGTTGCCGTGATTCTAGGCCAGTTTGCACTACCTAATAAGTTCAAGTCAGCTTGGCTACAGCGGGAGACCCTGTCTCAAAAAACAAATTTATTTATTGTAAAAGTTAACATTTTCCCCTTGGGTGGTTGAGGGATCTCTCTGAACCTCAGTGGAGGGTCTTCCCAATGTTCTCACTTTGAGAAAGAGACTTTGAAGAAATGATGAACACTTTGGGGTCAACCTGTTTCAAGGATAAAGTATTTCCAACTCAGATATTTTGAAAGCAAGCTAATGATAGTCTCTGTCTCCTGAAGTCTGTTCTTACCTTCAGATCTCTGACTGTCCACTGTACTCCATACCTGGGATGTAATTCAGGATTGCTTTTAACCTTTTAACTATTTCTCACCTTTACCATTTTCCCTGACCCATCATCAGACTGTGTCCTCAAAAGTGTTGGTCACGGACAGCAAGATGTGCAATGGATAAAAACATTTTCTGCCAAGCTTAATGAGCTACTCAGACCTACGTGCTAGGAGAGAAACTGACTCCTACAAGTAGTCCTCCTACCTCTACACACACCTTGCCCGCACCCAACCCCTGCATGGAAATAAAGAAAAATGTAATTAAATGAAATGGCAGCGTTGTCCCCTCTTCCTGTCTACTGCTGTTACTTCCTCCCCAACCTCCATCTCCAGGCTTTTCCCTTTCTGGGCTCCCCTCCTCCCCCCTTCACTTGAACCCTGGATGATTCCCACAGGCTACAAGAAAATGTTGACTGCCTTTCTGTTCCCTGGGCCAGCCCCAAACAGCATCTGGTAATCCCGTGACCCCTCTCCCAAACTTTACAGGCTCACGCCTTTTTTAATGTCTTCCCTTTTCCTGGGCATTGCTTCTTTCCTCAGACTTTCTCCCTGCCAAACTGTTACTTTGAATATCCTTCCTGAGCGGAATCAGTTGCCCCCTCCTCCGGTTGTCACAGAACTCTTGTTACTTCATTCAAGCATTTATTAATTGTGTTACAGTGTTTGTGTGTGTGAGTAGGTATCTTCTCAGCTTTGACAGTCTGCAGCAGTCGTTAATGCCAATTGCCATAGCGAGCTGGCTTAGAAATACAATAGTTCAAATATTTTAAAAGTTTCTCAGTTACATTAAGTCCAAAAACATTCCTGATTTGTGAGTGGCCCTCAGGGTGTTCAGCAGGACATTGATGTGCTTTCTTGGCTCTTGGGATTCCACGCTCCTTTGCACCTGGCTTTCAAGGTCCGATCACTCAGCTCAATACGGCAAATAGAAAAGAACACAGAGAAGACATGATGTAAGAGGCTTCACAGGCTAAGCCTTCCGTTGCATTAGCTATAGACTCAGCCGTGTCCCACACTTGATCGTGGAGATGCAAGGACATACAGTTCAGCTTCATGCCCAAGAGAAAGAAGAAATAGGATTGGTAATCGTCTTCTTACACAGGTATATACCAGCTTCGTGTTTGCAGCCTTAAGTCCCTGGCACATGGAAGGCACTGAGTATCCTAAAAACAGTGTCTTTAAATATGCAAGTGGATGCACAGTTGAACATGAGGGGGAACATGAAACAATACGTACCCACTGTACTCTTCTAAATCAGTACCCCCTTTTTGCCAAGGTGCCAGCCATTTTTAAAACTCACCGCTATCATTTATATACCAACTAGTTTGGAGTACATTTCTTAAAATCACACACTAACACAGACTCAGGGGATGGACTCAGTGGCATGATACTTGTCAAGCATCTAGGCCCTGGTTTTAATTCCTAGTGCAGCAGGAAAAAAAAAATAGGTTGGTAATTGAATCTTCTCATAACAACCATGGGAAATGAACATTGTCCTTTTCTATTGCTATAACAAAACAGTATAACCAGGGCAAGTTATAAAAGAGAACGTGCACTTGGCTTTGTGGTTTCAGAGGGTCAGAGTTCATGATGGTAGAGCAAAGGCATGGTGGCAGGGACAGCTGAGAGCCTGCATCCTGATCTGCAAACAGGAAGCGGAAAGGGCTCTACCAGCATGTCCCCGAAGCAGACATTTTTGTTGTTCTTTGTTTTCTGAAACAGGATTTCTCTTTGTAGCCTTGGCTTTCCCACACTTGCTCTATAGACCAGGTTGGAACTCACAGAGATCCACCTGTCTCTGCCTACTGGGTGCTGGTGTGCACTACCATGCCCAGCGTAAAAATTTTAAAGCCTTCATAGTTTTAATATTTAATATTAAGGACTTGGTTAATTTTTATTTTTTGGCCAAAGGGGAACTCCAACTTACATTCATTTCATTTGCTTAAATACTATTATTTAATAGCTAATTTGTGAAATGTCATACAAATTCTAGAGAGATGAGCTTTTTGGTTTTCTCCATAGCTTCAATATCTTTCTGTACTTGTACAGTACTGAAACACAATTGGACTTTGTCCAGTGTGTTTCATATTCTATTTGTTGACATACTTGTTATTATTTTATAACAGTAGTGAGTTCAGCAATATAATAGTCAAGATTCTCCAAAGACACAGTATAAAAATTTGTTAGAATAAAATTTATTTAAAAGTCAACAGTGGAAAAAGTCAAGAGAAGTCCCAAGTGAGAGTGACAGAATGCAGTTGATTGTAATTAGAGGAAAGCCAGTCAGACTGGGTGGTTAGAAGATAGGAGACCAGGGGAAGGTCCTCCTGGAAGAAGAAACTGAGGGAATTCCTGATCTATTGAGAAAGGGAGAGAAGCCAGGCGGAAGAGGTGGTGCATGCCCTTAATCCTAGCACTTGGGGGCAGAGGCAGGCAGATCTCTGAATCTGAGGCCAGCCTGCTCTACAGAGCGAGTTCCAGGACAGCCAAGGTTACATAGCGAAATCTTGTTTTGAAAACCCCCCAAAAAAAAGGAAAGGGGAAGAAATGGAAAGGGAAGAAAAGCAGAAGAGGAGGGAGAGAAATGGCTATTTCTTCAGTGTTTTTATCATTATAAGAAGAGACACGGTATACAGCTGAACCAGCTGGTAAACTGTGTTTTCTTGCCCTTCTCCTCTCCTGCAGTTAATGGGTGGTTTTCTATGTATTTCCCACTAATCCAACTCCAGGTGCACAGGTCTTCCGGGGTATGTAATGTTTCAGGGGTTCCCTCCATTACAGCTTCCGAGGAGCCGCCGCTCTGTGCCTCCTGCCTTCTCCTGTGTGCTTCCTGTCTGGACTGCTCTTCTGCAGGCCTCCATTGCGATCAGCTGCACAGCTCCCCTCACTGTACCTCAGCTCCCCTTGCCTCTCCCCAGTGTGCATCTTTGATTTCCTGGAACCCCTGACTGTACTGTACCCCTTCTTTTTGAAAACTCATGTCCGATGGCTTCTAAAACTGGAGTGCTTGTTGAGACCTTCCATGTCTAAATGTGTCTTTTAAAGTGCAGCTCTAGGCTGGGATGCCATGACAT
Source organism: Pachyuromys duprasi (assembly GCA_028658305.1). Taxonomy (NCBI): domain Eukaryota; kingdom Metazoa; phylum Chordata; class Mammalia; order Rodentia; family Muridae; genus Pachyuromys; species Pachyuromys duprasi. Next base: position 38,081,309 of record CM053750.1, read on the forward strand.
GCACAAGACCTTAGGAAATTAAAATCTAACTTGATATAAGATATGCTGGATGAGTTCTATGTTATAGGTAGATAGAAGAAAGAAGCTTTAGTTTGTAGCTGGCCAGCAAGATGGCTACTGCCAATAATGTACGGTGTAGTTCAGAAAGCTAGAAGAATGGATTTTAAAAGTGTTTACCATAAATGATCATGTTTGTAGAAACAGATATGTTTAACTTTTTTTTAAGGTTTATTTTATTTATTTTTACATACACACCAGAAGAGGGCGCCAGATCTCATTATAGATGGTTGTGAGCCACCATGAGGTTGCTAGGAATTGACCTCAGGACCTCTGAAAGAGCAGCCAGAGCTCTTAACCGCTGAGCCATCTCTCCAGCCCCAGATATGTTTAACTTTATTTAGACATTATACTGTATGTACTTGTTTTAAAACACCTCATGGCATGCCGTAAGTAAGTATAGCTTTTAGGTTTTGCGTATCAGTTCAGTTAACTATACAGGTTTTTTGAGGGGATTAGTTTTTGTTTGTTTGTTTTTAAGTTTCTTGGTTGGCTTTGGTGGTATGCACACCTGTCACCCCAGCACCTGAGATCTGAGTCAGGAAGACCATGATTTGGAGGGCAGTTGAGGCTGCAGAGCTTGCAAAACAGGAAGACTGGGGGAAGGAGGGACTTTGTTCACGGATACAGATTGGATTCTATGTTAAAACTGTTTCATTCTGTAGCTAGCCTATCATTTTCTTCTACTTTCAATGCTGTATTTGATAAACACTAGCCCTTCTGCCTCCTGAACTTTCTTGTTATCTGTTCTTTTCTGTGCAGCGTGGAGGGGTGGGGGGCTTCCTTCTCTCACCCTTTCCCGAAATTTCACAGTTATGTGCTTCAGTGAGTTTGTAGTTCCAAGTCCTGATAAAGAGAAAGCTGCTTGTGACCTTTGTTAATGTGGACAGATTATAATTGAAAGGGGCCCATGGAAACAGATACCGGGGCCATTGCTATGGGGGTCCTACAGCGGAACAGAGGACCGGGCTCCACCTTAATGAGGCAGGTAGGGAGTGAGCTCAGTACATGGAAAGTAACTGAGAAGAAGCCAATCGTAAGGGGATTTCTGACTAAGCCATCCTCACCAGATCACTGCAGAAAGCAAGCCAGTGTGGTGAGGGTCTGGTATCATTGGCAGAGCATTTTTCCAGACCTGACTTACTCAAATTAGCTTCCACCAGGACAGAGAGGCAAACTCAGTGTCAGGCCAAGTCAGCGTAGGAGACAGGCAGCATCCTCCATCTTCTCAGGGTCCCCAGCTGCTTTGGAAAATAGAATTGACAGAGACAGAATTGGGAGAGAAAAAAAAAAGTAGCTTTTGTGTTTTAAGGAGGCACCGGGGTATTCAGAAATAGACCCAAATTACTGGAAAACTACCTGTTTATGCTGTTTGGTGGCTAGACAAAAGATGTGAGCTAGGTGCTTAGGGAACCCTGCAAGGCCTCTTTGCTCAGATGCTTCATCAGAAGTGAGGCTGCCTCTATCTGAGTATGAAGCCTGCAGCTCCCAGAGGAAAGAATTCCTTCTTGGTGTGAAACCTTTGTTAAGGGTGAGAAGGTATAGGGAGGTCAGAGAAACCTCCTTGCTGCGTCTCTTCTACCTCGTGCCTTCTGCTTGGCCCACTCAGGATGCTGGAGGTATGTTTCAAAGCCGCCTGCTCCAAGCCCTGTCTCCTGGAGGTTGGAGAGGTTGCTCAGTGGTTAGAACACCCACTGCTCTTGCAGAGAACCCGAGTTAGGTTCCCAACGCTCACATGATGGCTCAGCCACCTGTAAGTCAACTTCTAGGTGATCCTATACTTTCTTTTGAGTGCTGTAGGTACTAGGCACACACTAGGTGTACATACCAGATGTGAAGTCAAAACACTCATGTACATAAAAAAAAGAGGAAGCGCCAGGATGATTTCCACAGTGGTTGTACAAGTTTGCACTCTCACCAGCAATGGAGGAGGGTTCTTCTTGCTCCACATCCTCTCCAGCAAGTGTTGTCACTTGAGTTTTTGATCCTAGCCATTCTGACCAGTGTAAGATGGAATCTCAGAGTTGTTTTGATTTGCATCTCCCTGATGACTAAGGACTGAGCATTTCGTTGTTTCTCCGCCATCCAATATTCCTCTGTTGAGAATTCTCTGTTTAGCTCTGTACCCCATTTTCAAATTGGACTATTTGGTTTGTTGGTGTTTAACTGCTTGAGTTCTTTATGTAGTCTGGATATTAGCCCTCTGTCAGATTTAGGGTTGGTGAAGATCCTTTCCCAGTCTGTAGGCTGTCATTTTGTTCTGACGACAGTGTCCTTTGCTTTACAGAAGCTTTTCAGTTTCATGAGGTCCCATTATTGATTGTTGCTCTTAGAGCCTGTGCTGTTGGTGTTTTGTTCAAAAGCTGTCTCCTGTGCCAATGAGTTCAAGGCTCTTCCCCACTTTCTCTTCTCTTAGAGTTACTAATACTCGGTTATTTTGTCAGAACTTCTGTGTTCATTGCTCCCATTACATGTCCTGATTTCTATCTATTGTACTTTTTTACTACACCTCTGTTTTCTCATACTCTGTTACCTTAGTGCTCCCCTTACACTAAGCTTGTTTTTTGGTTGACATTTCTCGTTTTTCTTGCTGAATATTTTATGATTGGTGGGGTTTTGTGTTAAAAGTTTCTTCTTTATAGTTTCTTGCTTCTAGATTTCTTTGCTTTTTCTTATCCACTGTCTGTAATGTGAGAGGTACTTCTTTTATTCTAATCATCTTAATTACCCTCTCATATTTCCTAATTTTCTTCTGATGAAAACTGCAGGGCTGTTTCTGAGCCCTGAGAATGGGGGGGGGGGCGTGAGTTGGGGGGCAGGTTTATAGGCATGAGCCTCATGGTACATAATCTATATGAACTTTCTTTGTTGGTAACCCAATTTTTATGATTTATTCTTTTCCTATGGTAGTAAAATAACTTAGAAAAGGCTTCTTTGAGGTCTTTGGGAAGGGTAAAGACCATTTGCATATGACAATATATGTAAACTCATGTCAACATGGAATAAACCTGTGTTCAAATAATCTTCATTTGCTCAGCATATTATTTCTACTTCCATCCCTGCCTGTTGTACACTTCTAGAAGAATCAGTGTTAGGGCACTTGTATAACAGTTCAAAGTAAAATGGAACTTAGATATTTGGGAGGTTTCTATTTTGTTTGGGGGTGTTTGAAATTTTTAGTGTTGAGGATTGAATCCAGGCCCTCACATGTTCTACCGCTGAGATACAGCCACAGCCTGAATATTTGTTAAACAAATTTTCAATCTTTTTTTTTTTTAATTTTAACCATCTTCCACCGACTATCCCCTCTTCTTCCAAATCCTTAGGTTTCAGGGAATTCTTCCCGGTAATCTAGGTGATTCTCAGCGTCTTCTGCCTGCTTAGGTCTCAGCTTTGTCATGACTGTTAATTTGCTTTCATTCATCTCTCAGTGTAGCCTGTGGAGCTGTAGTCTTCACCCATTCTTTTCATCCTTGTGGGGGCTGTATCATCACACACACAAATAACAAATCCACACAAACACACACTCCTTTGCTGGGGTTCTAGCAGGAAAACAGATGCAGATGTTCAGTTTACTGTGTTTAACCAAAACCCTACATTGAGTCCCTTAGAATTAAATAGAAATATGCAGTTATGCAGTTATATTTGTCATATCTTCCTAAGTAGTTCATTATTGAGAGTTTTATTTAAAATGTTTCAAGAACATGAAAATCAATCTGTTTAAGTCAGAGAAAGGTAATTGAGTTCATCTCTTAAGCTCAATAAAACTAAGTTGGTACTGTATTTGTCAGACATTTATTGCTATCTTCTATGATTCGCTCATCTAAACTGGAAAGGTTAGTAGAACACACCCCAGAGTCATGTAAGGGTCAGGCATGCCTTACCTACAAGCTCCTAAAGTCAGTGCGAGACGTGGAAAGCTATGTTTTAGCATCAGGTCCCACTAAGAGCTGAAAGCTGGAAGTAGATAGTGGGAAATTAGAAGGGTCCTGCCTGTCAGGAGACTGAATGGTAAACAAGTAAAACAGTGTACTACCATCGAATATATGTGTAATTTAAGATACACGAGTAAGATAGGGAAAAATTACTGGTACAGAGGATCAGACATTTACGTGGCTGAGAAATCAAGAGGTACTTTGCAGAGCAAATTAGTCAGACTTAAGCTCATAGTTTTTTGTTGTGAGGCTAGCTTTTAATGGCTGAGCCATCGCTCTGGCCCTAGACTTAGCTCTTTATTTATTGTTGGTATAGATATAAAACTTAGTGTGAATATACATAAACGCTCTTGCAATGAAAGATTTATCATGACTTAAAGATATCACAATCAGTTTTGAAGCTAATGGGTTTTTGTTAGCAAATATTAATTTTAGGCAATAATGGGTTTTATTATGACATTTACATTCGTGTGTAATGCATTTCATATTTACCCTTTTGTTATTCTCTATCCTGTTTCCTTCCCACTCTACTGATCCTTCTCCTCCCAACTTCTCCCTCTTTTATTTTCATATCATTTCTCTCTCCTCCCGTGTGTGGGGGGGGGGGGCGTAGTGGGGAGTGCCGGCATGCATTTCTACCAAGGAGTTTGGTAAGGATTACTTCTAGGAATGTGGATGAGGGCTTGTTTAGACTCTGGGCAACCAAATTAGTAACTGTACTACCAAAGAAAAGCATAAACCAAGTTCTGTATACCAATATTTAGGATTGGTTATAGGTTTTTATTTTGATTCAAAAGGCTTATTTATCTTTGTTTCTGTATCACATTGTTTTAAATATTTTTATGGCTTACAGATACTCTTGATATTAATAGGCAACTCACTGATACTTATTTAAAATTTTTTTTAAATCAGTTTGAGTGTTTTGCCTTCATGAATGTATGTGCTCTAAACACATGCCTGGTACCTGTGGAAGTCAGAAGAGGCTGTTGGATTCCCTGGCATCAGAGTTTCAGATGTTTGTAAGCCACTGTGTGGGTGCTGAGGACCAAACCTGGATCCTCTGCAAGAACAACAGGCGCTGCCAACTGCTAAGCCAGCTCTGCAGCCTCTATGCTTGCTTAAAAAACAAGTCAAGTCAAATACAGTTAAGAATGATTCTTTTAAGTGTTTATGTAAATGCTATTGGAGTAAAAGTTTATTTTTGAAAGAAACATGTAGTGTGTGCCAACTATTATGTAGAGCACTTAGGAATTTGCCTATAAAAAATTTTAATAGTGTGGACAAATACCACAAAATAAATACAATAAAATAAATGAAAACTTCAAAAATCAGAGTTTTGTTAACATAGGAAATTGAAAAGCTATGTTCTTACTAAAATTACTGTTTCTAAGTAATCTTGATTTATCTTCTATATTTTCATGTATTTCAAATTTGTCATAATAATCTTTTACAAAGTAAGAAGAAAAGATGTTATTAAATTTGTACTCCTCAATAAGAAATATGGCCTAATAACTGGATATTTGTCTGAGGTCAATTTTCCATGAGCAACCCCTGAAAAAAATGAAATTCATAACTCCTTGCCAGCATGTGTTGATATCGTGTCTATAGATAACAGAATTATTTACTTTTCGACATTTTCCCCAAGCCTACGAATTTGTACTTGCTGTCTTAAGAGTCATAACTTCTGTTCTTGATTAGAGTTTTATACACTCCTGGCCACACTGATGATCACATGGCTTTAATCCTGGAAGAGGAAAATGCCATCTTTTCTGGGGATTGCATCCTAGGAGAAGGGACAACAGTATTTGAAGATCTCTATGATTATATGAACTCCCTGAAAGACTTACTCAAAATCAAAGCTGACATTATATATCCAGGTGAGTAATGTCTTTTAATCTAGTAAGCGGTTCTTTTCCCATGACAAGGAATGTTCATTTTGCTTACCTCTGAGTTGAAATACAGAGAGAGACAACTTGAAGCTTTTGTACTAGCCTATACCAAGTGATCGAGTGCTAGATTCCATGATGGCTTTTTCATGTGTGTATTATATAGTGTACCTTTGATTGTATTTCCCTGAGTTGCCCTGTTTTTACTCCCCCGCCACTGTCCCTCTTCTGCAACTTTCATTTCTTTAAAGATTTTATTTTTAATAACGTGTGTGGCAGGAGGGAGTGTGTGCATATTGGTACAGTGCACATGGAGGTCAGAAGAAGGTGTAAGATCCCTTGAAGCTGGAGTTGCAAGCCATTGTGAGCTTCCTGACTTGGGTGCAGGAAACTGAACTCAGGTGTGTTTGTTTGTTTTTTTGTTTGTTTTTTAAAGATTTATTTATATAGTATTCTGTCTGCATGTGTGCCTGCAGGCCAGAAGAGGGAGCCAGATCTCATTATAGATGGTTGTGAGCTACCATGTAATTGCTGGGAATTGAACTCAGGACCTTTGGAAGAACAGCAAGTGCTCTTAACCTCTAAGCCATCTCTCCAGCCCCAGGTCTTCTGTAATAGTAGTACATGTTCTTAACCTATAAGCCGTTTCTCTCTCCAACTCCCTCTTGTGTGTGTGTGTGTGTGTGTGTGTGTGTGTGTGTGTGTGCTTTTCTTTAAAATCTAGATTCTGCATATGAAATGTGATATTTGACTTTCTGAGGTTGACATAATGGTCCGTCCATTTTCCAGCCAATAACATGATTTCATTCTTTATGGAATAATAATATTCTGTTATATATAAATACTTTTTTCATCCATTGGCAAGCACCTATGCTGATTCCAGAATTTGCTGTTGCATTTAGTGCCAAAATAACATGGTCTTTTAGGTGTGTCTCTTGCATGAAACTGTTGGTTTCTTTGGGAATATGCCCAACAGTGGTACAGCTAGATCTTGTGATAGTACTACTTGAAAGCTGGTTTGTTTGTTGTGTGGTTTGTTTGTTCTTACAATACTGAGGGTGAAACCCAGTGCCTTGTATGTGGTAAGCAAATACACTACCTCCGAGCTATCTCCCAGCTCCATTTTTCATTTTATGAGAAACCACCATACTTGTTTGTAGGTGCTGCTTTTTAACTCTATTGAGTTTCTTTTTTTCCATTTTTTAATTACAATTTATTCACTTTGTATCCCCCCTGTACCTCCCTCCCTCCTCCCCTCCCAATCCCACCCTCCCTCTTCCCCACCCGTGTCCCTCTCCCAGTCCACTGAAAAGAGAGGTCCTCCTCCCTTTGCCTCTGATCCTAGTCTATCAGGTCTCATCAGGAGTGGCTACATTGTCTTCTGTGGCTTGGTAAGGCTGCTCCCTGCTTGGGGGGAAGGGGGGAGGTGATCAAAGAGCAGGCCAATCAGTTCATGTCAGAGACAGTCCCTGTCCCCATTACTGTGGAGGCCACTTGGATACTGAACTGCCATAGGCTACCTCTGTGTAGGGGTTTTAGGCCATTTCCATGAGTGGTCCTTGGCTGGAGTATCAGTTTCAGAAAAGACCCCTGTGCCCAGACTTTTAGGATCTGTCACTGACCTTGTAGAGCTCCTGTCCTCTTCAGGTCTTACTATCTCCCACTTCTTTCATAAAATTCCCTGTACTCTGCACAAAGTTTGGCTATAAGTCTCAACATCTGCCTCGATACCCTGCAGGGCAGAGCCTTTCAGAGGCCCTCTGTGGTAGGCTCCTGTCCTGTTCCCTGTTTTCTTTCTCCTCTGATGTCCATCCTCTTTACCTTTCTGAATGGGGATTAAGCTCTTAGCCAAAGACCTCCTTCCTGATTAGCTTCTTTAGGTGTACATATTTTAGTATGTTTATCATATATTATATGTCTAATATCCATTTATTAGTGAGTATATACTCTGTGTGTCTTTCTGCTTCTGGGATACCTCACTCAGGATGATCTTTTCTAGTTCCCACCTTATTGAATGGCAGAGAAACACTTAAAGAAATGTTCAACGTCCTTAATCATCAGGGAGATGCAAATCAAAACGACCCTGAGATTTCACCTTACACCCATCAGAATGGCTAAGATGAATAACTCAAGTGACAACACATGCTGGAGAGGATGTGGAGAAAGGGGAAACCTCCTCCACTGCTGGTGGGAATGTAAACTTGGACAACCACTCTGGAAATCAATCTGACGCTTTCTCAGACAGTTAGGAATAGTGCTTCCTCAAGATCCAGCTATACCACTGCTAGGCATATATCCAAAAGATGCTCAAGTACACAATAAGGACCTCTGCTCAACCATGTTTATAAGCAGCTTTATTTGTAATAGCCAGAAGTTGGAAACAGCCCAGATGCCCCTCAGTTGAGGAATGGATACAGAAAATGTGGTGCATCTACACAATGGAATATTACTCAGTGATTAAAAAAACAAGGAAACCTATTGGGTTTCTTAGACCTCTACTTCCCTTCCAACCCCCAACTCTCCATAGGAGAGAAAGAAGGTTAGAAGGGACAGGGGAAATAGACCTCTTTAGGGTTGGTTCCTGCTGATTCGGGTCCCTGGGTTCTTTGGGACAGTTCTAGTCTCACGGTGAGGCAGTTCAGCAGTCCAGCTAACCAACGAATGCAGCAGCCGCCACCTTTCTTCTCTTTTGGCTCTGGTATTTATACATTCTCAGGGTCCTCAGAGTTAAACTTTCTCTAGCCAGCAAAGGCCATGTCCCTCCCGCACCACATGAGGCTGTTATCAGCTGGCAGAATCACACCCCTCTCCCCTCTCCGAGCTAAAGGAGTCTGTTATTAGCTGTGAATAAACTAAGGCAGTCCAACAGCCCACACTTGGGATTAAACCAAAAACATATTTATATAACTTAACTGAGTTTTTAAAGAAACCAAAACCTCCACTACACTTATTTCTACGCTGACCACACCAATTTACAGTTTCAGTTTAATGGTTCGCTCCAGGATCTCTTGTTTTGTATTTTCTGGACGATAGCTCTTCTGTCTGGAGTGAAGCAAAGCTGTGTGTGGTGGACTGCTCTTTCTCTGGTAGCTGGTGATATTAAATATTCTTTTTCATGTATGTATTAGCTCTCTGTTCTTTTGAATATTGTTTCTTTGAGGCAATTTTGGGTATGATGGTGCATCTGCAACCCAAGAACTTACAGCAGGAGGACCGCGATAAATCCAAGGCCAGCTTCAGTAACACAGCAGATAACAGGCCAGCAGTGTAGTGAGATCCTGTCTCTACTCATTTTCCCACTTACTGACTGCTGTATTTGTTCTTCCAGTGTTTGGTTAGAGTTCTGTGTGCGTGTGCGTGTGTGTGTGTGTGTGTGCGCGCACGCGCACGGGGGGTACATGGCACAGAAACATTGAGAAATTCACTGACCAAACCCTGCCAGATCAATGACAGGCTGATTTCCTCTCAGTCAGTAGGCCTTCTTGTCACTCTTTTGATTGCTGCCTTATTGGCACAGAGCTTTTTAATCTCATGTTTAATCTCTCAGCTCTTGTCCATTTGCTTGAGCTGTAGAGTCCTCTTCAGAAGTGCCTCCTCCATGGTTTCCTTTTAAAGTATTTGCCCACTGTTTAGTGACTTCAAAGGTTCATGTCTTACAGTAAAACCCTTGATTCACTTGAAGTTTTGTTTGGTTTTTGGTCTTTGGTACAAAGTGAGACACGGGGATTTTGTTTCTTTCTTCAACATCTATAAATCTGGTTTCCCTCACCATTTGCTGAAAGGCTGTCCTTTCAATATTTTGTTTTGGCTCCTTAGTCAAGAATCAGGTCACATAGCTGTGGAGGTTTGCTTTGAAGCCTTTCATAGGTCTGTGTATCAGTTTTTGTGCCAGAACCATACTGTTTTGCTATAGTAGCTCTGTAGTATAATCTGAAATCAGATGTTATGATACCATCCAGCATTGCTCAGGTTTGTTTTGGCTATCTGGGGTCTTTGTTAATAAATTTGAGAACTGTTCATTCTTGTATGAAGGATATTATCAGAATTTTGATGGGGATTTGCACTGAATCTGTTTATCATTTCAGGTAATATTGCTGTTTTCATAATATTAATTCTGCCAATCCATGAACACGTATATGTGTCTTCTTCAAGTTATTTCTACAGTGATTTATAGTTTTCGTTGTAGAGGTCTTTCACAACTTCCTATAGGTTTTTCCTGAGTGCTTGGTGTGTATATCTGTTGGGTTATTTATTGCTGTTTTGTTTATTTTATTTTATTTTTAACAAAGAGAGGACAGGAGGCTACTGTGAGTGAGATTATTTTCCTGGTTATTTCACAGTGCATTCATTACTGATATATAAAAAGTCTTACGTGTTGAGTTTTATAACTTGGTACTTTGCTGAGAGGGTTTATCTGACCCGGCTTTCTCCTTTTCTCCTTTGGGGTGCTGGATCATTGTTACCTGCAGGGAAGGGTCGGCTGGGGCCCTTCTTTACAGTTGCATCTTCTTCTGTATAGTTACTTTGCTGCCACTGGGACCATGGTACCTGATGGGAACAACAGGGAAAAGGACTTATTTTGACTCATAGTTTTAGACGGCTTTAGCCCATCATGGCAGGGAAAGCCTGGTGGACCAACTCAGTTGATGGCAGCCAGAATATATACCAAAGACTATCCACACCTAGGAAACAGAAAGTGAAAAGAAGCAGGGGCCATGGATGACCTGGAAAGGCCCACCCTAGTGACTGACTTCGCTACGTAGCCCACCTCTGAAAGATCCGACACACCCAAGGAAAGCACCACTAGCTGCAAACCAGGTACTCAAAAGACAAGTTGTGGGAATGTTCCCATTCAAATTACACCTACATTTCTTTCTCTTTGCCTATTGACCCCGCGAAGAATTCATGCACTGTAGTCAGGCAGAGGTGGTTCACGCCTTTAATCCCAGCACTTGGGAGGCAAAGGCAGGAGAGTGAGTTCAAGGAACTATAGCACTAGTTCAAGACAGCCAAGGTTACACAGTGAAACCCTGTCTTGAAAAAGAGAGGAGGGCTGGAGAAATGGCTCAGTGGTTAAGAGCACTGTCTACTATATCAGAAGTCCTGAGTTCAATTCCCAGCAACCACGTGGTGGCTCACAACCATCTATACTGGGATCTGGTGCCCTCTTCTGGCGTGCAGGTATACAAGCAGAAGAGCACTCATATACATAAAACAAATAAATAAATCTTTTAAAAAAAGAAAGAAAATGAGGAAGGAGAAATTAAAGCACTCTCTTAGAGTGGAGACAGTGCACATCCTTGTCTCTCTTGAATTTAGAGAAATTCTTTGTTTTTCTTTGCCAATAGGCTTGTCATGCCTAGCCTCTACTGTGCTCAAGCCTGGTGCTCCTAGCCTACATTCTTCAGGGCTATTATGATAAAGGGATGCTAAATTTTGTCAACTCTTTCTGCTTCTAATGAGATGGGCATTTGATTTTTGTCTTTGATTCCATTTGTGTGCTATGTTGTGTTTGCTTATTTGTATATTTTGAACGATCTCTAGAATTACGTCATGTTGGCCATGACCTTTCTAATGTGTTACTGAATACCGATTTGGAGGGGTTTGTTTTGTTTAGGATCTGTGCTCAGTAAGGACATTGGCCTTAGTCGCCTTTGTTGTTGGATCATTGTCCAGCAACATCAGTGAGGAAGGTAACTCTGGTTTAGTACCCTGGGTCCTTTTCTGTCTTGTAGAACAGTTTGAGGATCATTGGTGCTAGTTTTCTTTAAAGGCATGGTGCTCTCAGTCATGAACTCGTCTGGTCCTGGGTTTCCCTTGTTGGGTCCCACAGTGCTACTTCAGCCCTGTTTTCCACTACAGACGCTTACTTGAGTCTACCCTGTCATCTCTGTTTTGCTATGGCTACACAGGGAAACCCTGACTCGAACAAACAAAACAAATAGCAGTTCTGTTGTTGATGCTTTGTATCCTTTGAGTCTCTATTTCATAGTCATTACCTTATTCCATGAACTGTTATTATTTCTATTTATATTAATCTTGGATTTGACGTAAAGACATCAAGGTACTTAATTTGGTTATTGGGTCTATATCTCCAGATTTTTACCATTTATTCACGGATGTGTGTGTCTGCGTGCACGCACATACACGCAGGACACACATGTGGAGGTCTGAAGACAGCTTGTGGGAGTTGGATCTCTCCTCCCACCATATGGGTTCTGGGGATCAAACTCAGCTTAGCAGGCTTTGTGGCGAGTGCCTTTCCCCACTGAGCCTCCTCACCAGCTCTTCTCTGGCTTTTTTAATGCAGAGATTTCAGAGCTGTTATGTGACTTCTCCCAAAGAGATTAATTTAGTTCATGCCTACAGTGAGAAGTCTTTAAAGAATAACTTGGCTAGGTATATAATAAACTTGGTTGGCAGTTACTATGTTTTCAAGGCCTTGGGGTTTCTGCTGACATGTTTGCTCTTATCCTAGTATATTTTCCTCTAATTTGACATGCACTGTGCAGCTTCAGTACTCTTTATTAGGTCTCTACTCTGGACATTTTCGCTGGAGTATGACATGGGAAGGCTGTTTTCTGATCATGATTTTTGGGATTCTAAATGCCTCCTGTAATTGAATGTTCTGTAGTAACATCACCTAATACTTTTTATGTGTCCTTTGTCAGTAACTTAGTTGCTTTATCAACACTACACATGCACAGGTTTGGTGTCTTCATCTGTCTGTTCCGGTGTCTTGAGTGTTGTGGCCATGGTTGCTTGCTTTTGTTTTACTGATCCTTGAATGTAATGATTTCTTTGTCTTCAACCCTTGATGTTGCTAGCAGCATTTGGGGCTTCCAGGAGCCTGCCAGGCCCAGGTTTTCTGGCCTTTGAAGCTAGGCAGGTTCTCACTTGCTCCGGAGGCCCCCCGGTGTTGTACTCAAGGATGACAAGTTTCCACGCCGAGGTGCATACAAGCATGTGTCAGAGCTCCTCAGTGGACACGAAACCCTGAGGAAAGTCAGCACTGTGACCTCCAGATGCTACCAAGTACTGAAGCACCTTGCAGGAAGACGGCACCAGGGGAACCTGCTGGTCTCCCATACCTGCCCTGCCCTGACACATGTACAAACACAGCTTCTGAGGCCAAGCTGTTACTGGCCAAGGGCCCACAGCTTTCTGTGAGCAGTGTGGGGTGTTCCTGACCCCACAGAGCAGGACTATCCATCACCACAACCCCACAGCGCAGTCTCTTCCTGTTCCCTGAACCTCTAGGCAACTCCATATTTAATACCCCCCACCCCATTACCGCTGCTTGTGGCCTTCTTCCATACAGCCATGGTGGCAGCCATCCCCCAGCTTGCTAACTTGTGATTAGTGTTTGATTTCAGGTCCCCAGCATAGCTCAGTCTCTAGCAGTACACCCCTCTCAAGGTTGCCCCTGGCTTTGGCACCCCAAGGTGGGGGAATGGGAACAGGCCCCTGCTTCACCGCTGGCTGCTACCCAGAAGTCTCTGTCGCACCAGCTCCCCACACTGGACGTAAGGCCGTCTAAAACTGCGGTCTCTCCAGAGCTGGGTCTGCCGGTCTAGTGACATCAGAACTGCCTCCCTTGCCTGTGATCACAGCAGCAGCTTCTCCCCTTGGGAGCCGGGGAGGGACTACAGATCGTTCCAAGGCCACCTCTGTGTCACCTGGGTTTCTCCATGCTTCTTAGGTGCTCCCTTACCTCATTCTTGGTTCCCAGTGCTCTTCCCTTCCTTCTCCCTCAGTGCAATTTGTTCTTTTGTTACACTGATTCTTCTCACGCATGTGCTTAACCAGGGAGCATCTAATCGCCACCCCCCACCCCCACTTCTTCAGTGACCCCCTTAGTTCTTTCCTGGCTGAGAGCTATGTCCATAACACTTTCTATGAGGAGTTTTCTCCAACATCCACACAGCTGTTGACTAAACTGTTGAAACAAAACAAGCTTACATGGGAACAGGAGAATGCCTTGGTCACTGTTGTTTTATTGACTGACTTTTCTCGCAAACCTCACTTTAGCTGTGAAACCTCGGGTAACACTTGTCCTCTGAACTTTAACTCACCATGTTGCTATGTCAGGTTTCGTAGCAACTATAAAATTGTACATATTCAGTCTCCAGAAGAAGAAACCTGTTAAATGTAGCTGTCACTACGCTGCTTACACTATGAATGTCAACTCTGACATAGAGAGAACCTAGCAAGAGTCCCAGAAGGGATAGGGAATGTGGTTAATTTTCTAATTTGCTGCTAATGAAACAGCCATGGAAAGATTTTTCAGTACACTTACATTCTCCCGTGTGTTCTTGGTGCTCAGGAAATAGTAACTGTGCTATGGCTGGGCGTGTGTATTGCTGTGACATGGGCAGAGTAGGCACAAGAAGCCCCTGCTGATCTAGCTGACTCCCAAGCTAGACTGAGGAGAGGCTAGCTACAGAGGTTCTCAGTGTTTGCACCCAGACAGCAAGGAAGTTGTTTTATGGAAATTACGCTCTGTCACCATAGTTACCATACAGTAAAGACTGCGACCCTGCAGGTATCATGCAATGGCCTTATAGCTATATGCCTTCAAAAGCCCTGGGAAGTAGGTGCTGCTGAAACAGGCTCAGAGAGCCTCACGCTTTTCTTCCCAGGGCTAACAAGGAACAGACTGTTACGAACAGAAGTGCAGTGCTCTTCATGCGATACTAGGTTAGCCAGCTTCTGGATGTTTTGTTCTCAAAGATGTAAAATATCCCTTCTGTGGATTTCTGTACCATGCTGCACTGTCTAAAGGGCAGGCGGATTTCAGTGTGACTTGGTCTGAGTTGCTACATTTGCTCTAAGACTTTGGTTCTGCTGCCGACATGAGCCTGCTTTTGTACTTACCCATTTCAGTCTTTTGTTAGTAAGCTTACTGCAGTAGTTAAGGCAGCCTAGTGGGAACCTCAGCCCCACCTTTTCTTAGCACCATAGCTGTAGGCAGGTTCTATAGCTTCTCTGTGGATGTAATAGTCCCCATCTCATGGGATCCAAGTAAGGGCAAGGTACTTCAAGTGTGTGCAGTAATGCCAAGCACCAGTGTGCACTTCATGTATTACCTACCATTGTTGTAGGTACTGTTTTAGTACATGTGTTATTGCTAAAATTGATCTTAGATTTTTAAGGTGCATAATAGCATTATATATGTTTATTTGATATAATTCGCTAAAGGTTTTTGGCATTATACACAATTTTTATTGTTGCCGTTAAAGTTTTATTTTCCCCAAGCTATCTGTAATACTTTTTATTAGCATGTATTAATTATACATAATGGTCATTTTCCTAATGACATTTTTATAGGTTCGTGTAATGTATTTTGAGGGGCTTGAGAGAGGGCTCAGTGGTTAAGAGTGTGTGCTGTTCTTTCAGATGATGAAAATTCATTTCCCATGTCTGGTGGCTCCCAAGTGCCCGGAATGCCAGCTCCGGAAGAGCCATTGCCCACTTCTTGGCCTCCATAGGCACCTGTGTACTGATCGCAGACACATAAATGATAGAGTAAATCCTTAAAATTTATATTTGGATCATTTTTACCTCCCAATACAATTCCTGTCCCCCTCCCATCCCCACTGATCCCCAGTAGCCCTCCCTGCCTTCTACTTTGATATCTCCTAGGGTGATCTGAGGAGTTTAATTAGGGTTGCTTCCAGGAGCTGGGGTGAAGGTTATCGCAGGAGGAGCATCGGCCAGGGGCTACACTGCTGAAGAAGGAAACATCTCTTCCTCTCCATCACCTATCAACTGACAACAGCTTCTGGGGAAGATGGGGAATCTCACAGGGCCTCCTCCTACGACAGAATGTTGACAGGCCCTCTTCTGAAGTCCTGTGTGCACTGTCTGTAAATACCCATGAGCCTTCCAGGCAGTGAACATAAATGTACGTAGTGTGCTTTGCAGTAGAGCATAAATTATTTTTAACTAAAATGAATTGAGCCAGGTGAGGTGGCGCACACCTGTAATCCCAGTGAGGCAGAGGCAAGTAGATCTCTGTGAGTTCGAGGTCTGCAAAGTGAGTCCAGGACAGCCAAGGCTACATGAGAAACCTTGACTTGAAAACAAAACAAAACAAAAATAAAGTGAAATAGCTTTGTACTTAGTGTTTCTTATTTGGTTGTAGTAATTTGCATTTTTTTTTAATTCAGGACATGGCCCAGTAATCCATAATGCTGAAGCTAAAATCCTGGAATACATTTCTCACAGAAATAGCCGAGAAGAGCAAATTATTACATTATTCCGTGATAACTTTGAGAAAGCATTTACAGTGACTGAACTTGTGAAAATTATTTACAAGGTAACTTTCTTTCATCTTATCTATAGATGGGTATCATTCCACAAGCTCTATGGTAAACTTAATACATCCCAGGTAAAAACAAATGTTTTGATTCTGTAAGTCATGCCAATTGTCTCAACTTGAGGCCAGCAGTTTAAATTAAGAAAGAAACATGGCCACAGAGAACAAAAACAGCCATCCCAGGCCATCTTAAACCTGAGCTCAGGGAAGCTAGGTAGTGACACGGACTGTTCTAGCCATCTTGGTTATCAGGTGTCCACTTCAGCAGGTGACACAGGGTGATCTTTTAAGCAAAAACAAAAACAAAACAAACAAAAGAATACCTGAGGACACTAGCAATGGGAAGCCGTAGCCTAATACCAGAAAAATATGCATCAGAAACTATGGCTAGAATACCTTCTATAGGAAAGGACTCCAGAGCTCAGTGTGTGGCCTCTGGGCACATGCCTGTGGCACTGCACAGTTCCTTAATGTGACTCTGTGTTTTGGCGAATTTATTATCTGCTGTGCTTACTGGTTTAGTGTGTAGGATTTGGCAGATTAAGTTTTAAAAGTCCTGCCATGGTGGGCACAATCGTGCACTTATGTAGTCTCAGCACTCAGGACACAGAGACTGTGTCCGGGAAAGGCTGCCCGGAGGGGACCTGGAGATGGTAACAGTTGTGAAGAACCTGGAAAGCACCGCAGACTCGGACGTCTCACTAGGTGCGCCTCACAGGCAGCGGTGGACACCGAGAAGCACCTGGGGCTGGGCCATCACTCAGGAGGAGAGTGGTACACAGCCTTGCGTATCCAAAGCCATGGGCGAAGATCCTCAGCGCTACCACAAAAAGACGTCATTGGAAAACTTAATACAAGTGCTTTCCTGTGGGGCTGAGAGCTGGGTCACTCACTAGAGTGCCTACTGGGCAAGTGTTAGAACAGTTCAGTCCTCAACAGCCAGAGCCTGAGCCTGGAGTCCCAGTGTTGGGGAGGCAGAGAAGGCAGGGTCCCTGGAACTCCCCTCTCAGCCTCTCCACCACAATCCGTGAGCTCGAGGTTCAGTGAAGGGCCTGTCTCAAATCAGAAGGTGGAGCGCACTCAAGGAAAATATCCATTATCTTCAGTATGAATGTGCACACACACATGCACACGCACACACACACTACTCGCTGAAGAAAAGCATTGAAATTTCGTGAAAGAACTCATTACATCTCTAATACTTGTTGTAGCCATTATATAAACTATATACTGCTACTTTGAGGGTTTTTTCCCCCAACTAACCTAAGTACAGTCAGCAAAACTGTCTCATACCCTGTCCCAGATGAGTCATTAAGTAATTGCTTATACCTACATAAACATTGAGTCTTCATCCAGGAGTACATAGTTACAGTGCAAATGTGTGAAACACGTGGTACATGGAGAATGGCATGAGAGAGCCTCAAGTGACTTATCCATTCAGTGTTTGTTAAGTATTTTATATGTCATATGCTAGAGGAGGTGCAGAAATACACACATAACTTCAGCCCCTCGCCTTCAAGGGATCCAAGGATTAGTGAAGACAGGCGCTGTCTTAACAGCTGCCTCCACTCAGCACACCATACTGTTTGTGTAGGTTGTGCATCCTTAACCCAGAATGCTGCAATACTTCAATGGCTTCATATGTTGGAGCATTTTGAATATCCATCATATTTTTTCCACACTGAACTTCAGGTTCTATATACCATATGTTGATACAGAATTTGAAATCCGTTTTACCTAGTGTAGATGGAGAGTAATGAGTTTTTGTCTAAAGAAGGAATAAGCATTTGCTAGACCACAGCAGAAGAGAAAGGAAGTCATTCAAGACATAGGGAAAGGCATGTTCAACCCCTCAGAGAAACAGGAGCACCTATGTTGCAGGCATGGGTAGACAGGAAGAGAGCCCCCAGAAACTGAGGTAGAAGAGTAGATGTGATCAGGTCACAAGGACACATTCCTGCCAGCTAAAAATTGTAACCCACTGGTTGGGGAATGATCACTTACAGTTGTAAATGGGTAACTCAGATGATGAAATCTAGAAAATCACACTGGTAGAGAGTCAGTATATGGTACCAGTGCTTAAAGGAGAATCTGGGAGCCACCAGTGCTTACTATTTCTATGTGTGTTAGCTGAGGGAAAGGAAAAGGGAATGTGCGTGTGGGGTCCCACACCTATAAAGCTACAGCAGGAGGCTGAGTGAGGCCAGCCTTGCAGACAGTGACTATCCAGACTGAACCGTCTCAACAGGGAGAGAGCAGGCCAGTGGTCCAACCCATTGTACACATCAGTGTTTCTCTGCAAATAGCAGTGTTTTAAGATAGGTGTAAGGGGGAATATGCAAGAAGACTATGGATGCTAGGTGATGTGGGATAAATCCAGAAAAGGCAGTCTTCAAAAAAAGAGAAACAGCCAGTTAATTTTCATGTACAGTGAGACATGCAAACCCACTGAATTTTGACTGAGTCAATTTGATAATCTTGATAATCAGAAAGCTGAGAAACAGAATATTCTGTTTTCATTCCATTGCAGCAATAAATCACTGACCAAAAGCCACTTGTTCAGGGAAGGATTTATGTGGTATGTGCCTGCAGGACACAGCCCATCATTGAGGTGAATCAGGGCAAGAGCTCAGTGGGGTAACCATGGAGAAACTGCTTTAGCTAACACTCTTATTTTATATAACCCAGGGCCCACCTGCCTAGTCATGCTGCCGCCCACAGTAAGCTGGACCCTTCCAGGACAATTAATAATCAAGACAATCCCCCACAGACATGCCTATGGGACAGTCTGACTCAGGCAGTTCCTCAGCTGAGGCTTCCCTGTCTGTGGGCTTTGTACGGTGACAACAGAAGATAACTAGGACACAGAGGTCGTGAATTTTGTAAAGAAAATTGGCTTCAGAGTTACAGTCCTTTTTGAATCATAAAATGAATTTTCTCTTTTTATTCAGCTGACGTGTTTATTTTACATTTTAGCAGTATTATAATTTAGCAAAAGTAAAGGAAAACTGTGAGTCATAAAATACAAAGATATTATCATAATACCTAAAAAAGCATAAAGCCATTCAAAACTATTTAAAAACTAAGAAGAAATTTTATATTTTCTCATTTCTTCATTTTATAAACATTAACGAGTTTGACTGTGTCAGTTTGCAAAACACTAGGAATTCTGTTCTGAACAAAATAAGACACTGCTCTTGTTTTGTAGCATCTAATTATTTTATCTATAGAAATATAAAAGAATATTATCATAAAGCAAGACCATTTGCAAGGTAGAAATTGTTTAAGTTGGCATTGTATTTTTTTGTTTGATTTTGTGTTTTTGAGGCAGGGTCTCACTATGTCAGACTGGCCTCAGATGCAGTGTAGCCAGGGATGACCTTGACCATCTGACCTTCCTGTCTCTACCTCCTGAGTGCTGAGACTTCATACACCCAGCTGTGAGGGGCTGTCTGGGACCTGGGCTGTGTACATGGTAGGAAAGTTGTCAGCTCAGCTGCATCCCTGACTTAGGTTAGTGCTAAGGGTGCTCAGGGTAAACTTTCTCTTCTGTTTGCATGTCTTGTTTTAAACATTGCAAACAGTGAAGTGTTCCATAGAAATGAGACTCCCTTTTATCCCTATTTCCTTTCAGAATGTTCCAGAGAATTTACATAAGGTGGCGGAGCGTAACCTCTTGCTTCATTTGAAAAAACTAGAGAAAGATGGAAAAATATGTATGTATACTTCTGAATCTTAATGCATTTACCACTGGCATTTAAACATTTTTGCAGGTGCTTGAGTTTCTTTTTAGTTCAAACAGCACCCTTAAATTCTCCCTTAAAGGTCACATTCAGTGGAAAGATACAAACACTAGGAAGTGGGGTCCAAACCCTTCCGCCATAGTGACCTCAGAGTTGTGCATTGGAGAGCAGTGTTCTCGATGCCAAGGTCAGGAAGACTGACGGGTGGTACACTTGAGAACAGGCACAACTTCTAAGTGCTGGCAAAATAGTGAAGTCAGAGACGATAAAGTACGCATTCTAGAATATTTCCTAATGGTAGACATGATTGTCAAATCAGACATTTTTATAAAAGTTTAGTTCTGAAAGTCAAGAAGTTCACCAATGCTTGAATTTTATATACAAACCTCAGCCACATGCTCACATACAAGAAGAAACTCGCTTTATTGTCACCAGTAAAATTCCTTTAAGGAATGTGCACGTTTTCTTTCTACAGAAAAACTTAAAATCCAGTGGATATACTTACCTCTTGTTTTTACTTTCCATTTTTTCTACAGTTTACATCACAAATCCTGACAAGAAATGGAAAGCTGTCCTTTAGCTTCAGATCAATGAAGCTCTGTCTGGTTTTGCTTTTAAGGATGCTATGTTTTCTTAGGTATAGATTATTTATAGAGAATATCGAATAGAGGATTTTGAAAATAACTCTATACCTTTGTAAAATATGTAAATTACATTGTATAGCTGTAGGACAAACTACTGATCTAACCTTGATCTTGGAACATTTTACCAAAAATTCAGAATCTGACACTTTATCAATTTCCTATAGATTAAGTAAAATGGTCACTCCAGAATAATATATTTTGCATAGTTCAAACCAGTTAGTACTTTCAGATTTGGATGTGCACTAGCATTCGCCAGTGATGCTGCTTTAAGTCAACAGCACAGATGTCTCCAAACTCCTTTCTTTTCTTCAACTTGTCTAACCTTTTACATACCAAGTTTATTTCATGTTTCTATCAGTTATATCATCTAAGTGTTTGTTCTACAGCTCTATGTTATGTTCACTTTCTTCTAATGGTATTCCAAAAATGATTTATAAGTTGATCATTGAGAAATATTAAATATACCAACTTGAAATATTATGTGATTACTGACTTTTTAAGGATTTGTTTTTATTTTATGTGTATGGGTATTTTACCTACATGAGTGTCTGTGTGCTACATACCCACAATGTGCATGAAGGACAGAATAGGGCACTGGATCCCCTGGAACTGAAATTCCAGGCGTTAGTCATCATGTGGGTGCTTGGAATCAAGCCTGGTCCTTGGGAATGGCAGCCAGTGCTCTAAACTGCGGAGCCATCTCTCCAGCCCCTGAATAATTATTTTTATAATCTATTAGTATGAACAACATGCTTTGCAAGCTTAGATTTTAGTACAGAAATAGTCATCAGTTTATATATAAATAATATACTGGAAATTTTTTTCTTTTAATTAGAAGATTATAAAATAGGCCTTTTAAATATATAAATAACACTCTTAAGTAATAGATTAGTGGTGCTGTGTGTTAATTTCCTCCAAATTGAAAAGTTCAATCCTGGAGGGAGGCGCCTAAGAGACTCAGGAAACTTACAGGAATCAGGAAATAACTCACAAGTCTCAAAAACTTCTTGAAACTTAAATAATTCACCAGGTCCCTCACCAAGGTTACCTCAGCAATATTGGTGGCTGGGGAAAAGAGATTTTCTCAGCTCTTGAGCTGCCTGCAGGTGATACAGGGGAGCTCCAGGAATGTGGCTTCCAAGAATGTATTTTTATGCAACCTTAACGCATTTTTTTTCTTGTCCCGTAGAAACATATAATGTACCCAGAAGTGTTCCATACTACAAAATAAATATAAAGTGAAAAATTAAAAGCCAAAGACCCAATGCACAAATGGGTGATAAACTTTTTTCCAAAGAAGATACCTAAGTGAAAAAACGTTAAGCATCACTAATCAATAAAATCAAAATATAGATCAAAACTGCGGGCAGGATACTGCCTCCTGCCCGTTTAGATAGCTGTTCCGTAAAAATAGGAACAGATTAGCTGCTGATGTATAAAGAAAGTAGAACCTTTCTTTGTTTTTTAGGTTTTGGGTTTTTTGTTTTTTGTTGGTTTGTTTGTTTGTTTTGAGACAGGGTTTTTCTGTGTAGCCTTGGCTGTCCTGGATCCTCATTGTAAACCAGGCTGGCCTCAAGCTCACAGTGATTCACCTGCCTTTGCCTCCCTGAGCGCTGGGGTTAAAGGCATGTGCCACCATGCCTGACTAAGAAAGTGGAACCTTTATAGACAGTTTGTAGGCTGGTAAAATAGTGTGGCCTCTAAAAAATAGGTGGCCCTCTTCAAAACAAAACAAAACAAAATAGAATTACAGTATGATCAATTCTACTTCTGAGAATCATTTCAAAATATGACTTAAGCAGGTATCTGTGGAGCGAATATAAAAACATCTTTAAAACAAAGGAAAATATGAAATGTCACATCATACATGAATTCCAAAAACATACTGCTAAGTGAAATAAGCCACCAAAAGACATACTATATGATTCCACTTGCTTGAAGCACTTACAGTAGCTAAAGTCATGGAGACAGAAAGTAGAGTTGTGAATGCAGTGATCTGGAGGAAAAGGAAAGGAAAATTACCAAGCTTCAGTAAGGGGCTGTTTAAAAAGTTCTGGGCGTGAATAGTGGTACTGATCACAGAAACTCTGCGATCCTGTAGGTGTACTTGATGCCAGGCATTATCCCTCCCCCATAATACCACCAAAAGTTAAAAAATGTGTGCACATACCAACATAATTCAGACAAAGAGAACTTAAGTTCATTGGTATATGAATAATTAGCTTCCCTCATAGCTTGCTTGCCTTTTTTCCCAGAAAGTTGAATACAAACACCATTTGTTGGTCAAATCAGAAAGGCAAAAAAACAAAAACAAAAAAATCACTCTTGGCTTGCCTCCATCCCACATGTCCAACTCCTCCCATTCTGCCTCCAGAATTTACCACTCTTACCCGGTCTTAAAACTAGCCATCATCCTTTCTCCCTGACTAGTGAAATTCCTGTTAGCAATTAGCGCCCTCTTCCATTCTCGAAAGAGGTTGAGGGAGAAGATAAAAAAGGGCATTCTGAGCTATGGAAACCTCATTTTAAAATCCATGCAAGGGTGGGTGGTAGTGGCGGTGCACGCCTTTAAACCTCGGTGCTCGGGAGGCAGAGGAAGGCAGGTCTCTGTGAGTTCAAGGCCAGAGTTCCAGAACAGCCAAGGCTACACAGAGAAACCCTGTCTAGAAGAAAAAAAAAGTTAAAAATAAAACAAAAAGACAGAAATACAAGCAATTGTTCCATTGTCGTAGAACAATTGTGTCAGGCCTGCACTTCAGATACTGTGTGCTGCGAGTAGATCTTTTCAGAGAAAGGGAGGATGAGAAGCTACTTAATCTATTAGTGATTTAAAAGGCCTATCAACAGCTGTAACAAAAGCGGTGACATACATTCAGTGCTTTGTGCTGGAGACTAAGGAGACAGCGAACAAAGCAGCGTCTGGACCCGAGTGAGCTCATATTCTTCTCGTCAAGACAATGTAAGTACCATTGTGTTTGTTTGGAATAAAGGAAGAATCTAACCTGGGTGGGTTATAGAAGGCTGTTAATGGAAGCCTGCGTGCGGTCTATACAAAGTACGTGGTAGCCAGAGGAAGAGGCAGTATTTGTTTAGATGAGAAAATGTATTCCAGGTGGAATAAACTGTGTCCGTGCACATAAACAGACAGAGAAAAGCATCCCGTGCTTGAACTAATCTATGTAACCAGAATATGAGGTATTTGTGGTTGACGTCACAGAGCTCATGAGAATCTCATGAGAACATTAAAACCACCGAGGAACCAGCACACTGGAGTCACAGACAGTGGGTGCAGCTGTAATCCCAGCAGAGCTTGGGAGGATGAAGCTGGAGGATTTTTAGTTCACGACCAGCCTAGAGCATACAGTGAACTTCCTATCTCCAAAATAAACAAATATGAAGATATTATATATAAATTTATTTGTATGCCAATCACTCTATATCATATGTAATAATATGTTTATATATTAATTCTACCCATGCTTTGCACAATGGAGTACAGTAATCTTCAGCTCTAGGGACTACATCCCAATACCTCCAGTGGACACCTGATAGCACAGATGTTGTTGAACCCTACACGTGCACACACGTGCAGCCCTGTCTACAATAAAGTGCGATTCTTAAAGACACAGTAAGAGATTAACGATAACTAGTAATACTGTGGCACTATATCCATGCAGTAAGTAGTGATGTGCCCAGGTGTGGCGACACATGCCTTTGATCCCAGCACTTGGGAGGTAAAGGTATGTAGATCTCTGTGTGTTTGAGGCCACTCAGAGTTTCAGGCCAGCCAGGGCTACACAGTGAGACCCTAAAAGAATAAGTGAGTACTTTATCCCCCTTCTCCTTACTGTATCTTTCTTTAAGAGAAGCACATTCCAGCTGCTCGTAGGCATAACTGAGTTTCTGGCATCGCTACGTTGATGCTTTGAACGTGACTAAGTAAAAGTGACCTGCATCAAGCACCTATTGCAATCCTGTGTTAAACTAATAATCCATGGGGCCAGTAAGTGACTAACAGTCAGCGCATACAGTACACATAAATGGGATAAAGCATGATTCATGTCCTGAGTCGCCCAGAACAGGACAATACACAGTTTCCCCTCATTACTCAGAACAGCGTGCAGTGCAGGTTCCAGGGCCTAGCATGATTAAAATAATTATCTGGTATTACTCTGGCTCAGCAGCAAGTGTTTGTCTTCTGCCATTAGCAGACATTACAGTAATGCCATCCCTCTGTTTCCAGCACTTCACTCCCCATTCAGTGTACCCAGTAGCTTTGGATTACTCATAGCTTCTACTTCTTCTACTTACTCATCTTCTGTGTTACCTAAGATTTTCTACCATTCCTTACAGCACCTCTGCTTTCAGTTACACCCTCGGAGAGTCTGCAACTGAGTAGCTCTTTGTGCCTCGCACGGAACTGAGAGGAACACCTAAGCAGATAATTACGTTTTTTGCTGTGTTCTCTTATGTTATTGACTGGCCTTTGTGATAACTGTTCTGAACAGCCACCTGCCTAGAATCTTATGAACAGGAGCACTGGGCAGGGTGAAATTTTATGATTTGTTTTTGCAGAGCAGAATGAGACAGGCAAAAGTAGAGGGATTCCAGAGGAGTAGAGGACTCCAGATACAAGTGCAACTTAGAAGAAATAACATCCAGAAAGTTGGGGGCAGGGCTCAGTGCAAAGCATGAAACAGTGTGGACCCATGTAAAAAGCCAGGCATGGCGGTACGCACCTGTGCTATCAGCATTGGAGAGGCTCCTTAGAGTCCACTGGCTAGCAGGTCTGTCCAACTTTGGGCTCCGTGAGAGACCCTGTCTGAGAAATAAAATGGAAAAGAGATAGGGGAGGACACCCCATATCAACCTCTAGCTGCCACACAGTCAGATGACCCCATTTACACATCAAGAGAGAGGGGAGAAGGAGAGAAAGAGAGAGAGAGGAGAAAGACAGAAAGAGAACCCAAACACCTATTTGATCTTGAAACAGAATCGGGTAGAAAGAAGTCTGTGAAAACTAGCTTTCTGGTTTCTTGCGTAGGTGTCAGTGGGCAGTAGAGGGCTATAAGGGAAGGTCCTACTGTACGGAAGAGAGGAAAGGTGATTTCACTACAGATCCAAGTCTGCGGAGCCTGAGAACACCCAGCGTGAGCATTTAGAATATAGAAATGGAGCCAACCAGACAAAGTGAAAGTTCATGGTAAATAGCTCAGGCAAAGGTTGGCTGTTGAGGTAACTGACCGTGGCAGATGAGGGGGAACCAGGCCTAAAGAACATGTGTCTGTCTCAAAGGCTCCGGGTGGATTGGCTTAAGCAAGATGGGGGAGTTGACTCTGGGCAGCTCTGAGCAGTTAGCCTGCCCAGCAGAAATGGCTGGTGCTTCCAGCTTCAATATGAAAAGACCCAGTGATACGTACCGGCTCACTAGCCATTCTTCAGGTCAGTCCGAGAGGCCAAAGAAACAGGTGGTGCCGCCTTCGGCCCCATGTTTGTGGCAGGCCTACCCTTACGGCTGTGGACAAATACCGCTTGCTTAGTGCATAGGTTTCCTTTCTGACCATCTGAACAATACTTCACAACTCCAGTGTGTGCTGGAGCTCAGTGACCAGAGTGTTTGTTACAGGGATATTTAGGCTACTCAAGCTGACCTTGACCTCTCTGTATAGCCCCAGGCTGACCTGAAACTGATCTCAAGCTCACTCAGCCTCTGAGTACTGGAACTATAAGCAAGTACCACCAAGCCTGGTCCTGCAACCCTAATCTTCTGTGAGACTTTAAGCATTTTTCTCTCCAGATTGTCACTTCAGGAAAAAAGTCTATGACATCATTAATAGTGAAAAACTAGAACCCTGAAACATGTGAAAAAAAGATTCATGTGCAAAGATTCTTAATTCTGTCAGTTACCAGTAATGCCTCCCAACACACACACACACACACACCCTTACAGGTCTACATTCTAATCAAGGGGACAAATCAGAATGAAACTCACTACCAACTTCTTGGCAGAGTTGGAATGGTAATATTCTCATTGTTATCAGTCTTTCTGCCTGATTCTTTTTTTTTTAAGGTGTTGAGATTTTTTGTTTGTTTGTTTTACTTGTGGGGAAAAGTTCAGATTTTAAAGTACTAACCAAGAAAATCAGTTCTATCTAAAGATCAGTTCTACTGGAAAGATGGCT
Source organism: Pachyuromys duprasi (assembly GCA_028658305.1). NCBI lineage: Eukaryota > Metazoa > Chordata > Mammalia > Rodentia > Muridae > Pachyuromys > Pachyuromys duprasi. The sequence continues at coordinate 38,108,077 of CM053750.1, forward strand.
CAGTGGTTAACGGACACCAGCTCTTCTGGCAGAGGGTGGGGTTTGATTTCTAGCACCCACGTGGTGGCTCACAGCTATCTGTAACTCCAGTTCTGGGTGATTGGATGCCCTCTTCTGGTCTTCGCAGGCACTGCATGCATGTGGTACACAAACATACATGCAGACACACACATATAAGTATAAATAAAAATAAGCAAATCTTTCAAAAAGAAAGAAAATCAGTTCTACCTGCATGAGGTGGCCGGAGATAAAGTGGCCCCCACAGGCTCACAGAGAGTGACACTATTGGGAGGCGTGGCCTTGCTGGAGTGGGTATGGTGGTGGTAGAGGAAGTGTGTCACTGGGCCAGGCCCAGTGTGGTGTTTTCTGTTCCTGCTGCCTGCCAATCCAGATGTAGAACTCCTTCCTTTCTCTAGTATCATGTCTGCCTGCATGCTGCCATGCTTCCTGCCATGACAGTAATGAATTAAACCTCTGAAACTGTAAGCCAGCCCCAATTAAATGCTTTCCTTTATAAGAGTTGCTGTGGTCATGGTGTCCCTTCACAGCAATAGAAACCCTAACTAAGTTACTACATAAGTAGACAAATTTGGAATGAAAGTGAGAACCCGGTTAGATACTAAGTGTATTTGCTTCATTTTGTTTTGTCTTTGAGAACTTACTGTGTAGCTGAGGATGACCTTGAACTTCTGCTCCTCCTGCCTCTGTCTCCCAAGGGCTGGAATTAGAAGCGTCTGTGCTAACATACCAGCTTTTTGTGATGCTGGGGATGGGACCCGGGGCCTCAAGCACGCCAGATGCATTTGCTTCTGTGTAAATACTGTCTTGGAAAAAAACACCAAAAATATCAAGAGAACAATAGTGTTGGTTACCTATCAGAAAAACTGACAGGTAGCCAAAAGAAAGGAGACGCCACTGGAAACTTTACAGCCTACACTGCTGTTTGGCGTTTTTAATTTTTAATTGTCTTAATGTGGTTTATATTTAAAATATAAATAATAGAACATGTTAATCAAAGTAAAAGACCCATCCAGTGACAGTGGCTACTTCCTGTGATATCAGTGCTCCAGAGGCTGAGGAAGGTGGAGGACAGGTGAGGCTAGCGTGGCTACAACATAAGACTATCAAATGAGCAGACAAACCCGCCCACACCCGTTCTGTGGAACCTAGTGAGAAAATCCACATCCCGCCACAGTGGGGAAGTACATGACCTGTTGGTAAACACATACACACACACTGTCGGAAGGACATTCACAAACATGTATGTGTCGTATTTCCATTGTTCTGACAAAATACCTCATGTGATATGGCCATTAGGGAGAGCGGCCTGTTCTGAAGCAGTTTTCAATGGAATGAGTATCTCCAGTGGTCTAACTTCATCCCGACAGACCCCAGCTCATAAAGGTTCCACCACCTCTCCCCGGGCTGTTGAGCCTTTCGCAGCTACACCTTTGGGGGACTCTCATACTCAGACCATCATAGCATATCAAAGTCAGATCCAGATTAAGGCTGGGGGGGGGGGCTCTCTTCCTTCAAAGAGAAATCTCCAGGGGGTGAAAGGAGTGAAGTATTAAGTTAGCTGTTTGAACTTAAAGGGAAAGCAGTGGTCATCATACAGAAGCTGTGTGTAACTCGATGAAGCTGGTGGTGAATTCATAGAAAGCCAGACTGGTAGATAAAATAAAGCAGTTATTGATCCCAAGAAACAAGTCATACAAGGAAGGAAACAAACATGAAATAATTTCTCCCACTGCATTTTTATGAGTATAAATAATGACGAAAAATTTTACCATAAAACAAGATTAAGCAGATGGAGTTTCAGAATTCCTTATTGTCTCCTATGATAACAAAGCATAACATTGACAAACCAAGAAATAGCTGTGTAGGGCTGGAGAGGTGGCTCATTAGGGTGGAATCCCCATGATTGAACTGTGAAGGATATATAGGAAGTAAGAGAACAGAGACAGGCATACACTTGCCATTTAAAGTCCTGTCCTGCCTTTGAACTCTGCTAGCAAAAATGCTATCAACACGTGCAGCCCCTAGACCTGTACCCTCAGAACTATGAGCCAAATAAACCTCTTTTCTTTATTTCTCTCTGTTCTATCATTTTGTGTCAATTTGGTAGAAACTATAGTCATCAAAGAGGAGGGAGCCTCAGCTGAGAAAGCGCCTGCATAATATCTGACTGCAGGCAAGCCTGTAGGTCATTTTCTTAATTCATGATTGATGGGAGAGGACCCAGTTTATTGTAGATGATGCCATTCCTAGACTTGTGGTCCTGAGCTCTATAAAAAAGCAGGCACAGCAGCCTATGAGCGAGCAAAGCCAGTAAGCAGCACCCCTCCATGGCCTCTTCATCAGCTCCTGCCCCCTGCCCCGTCTGAATTCCTGTCTTGGCTTCCTCAGTGTGGAAGAGTAAGCCAAATAATCCCTTTCCTCCCCAGCTTGCTTTTTGGTCATGGTGTTTCATTACAGCAATAAAAACCCTAACTCAGACACTCTCCCAGTCTGTGAAATTGCCAGTAACAAAATAATGTATATTTTTAATTAACATATTTCCACTCTCTCTCCTTCCCTAGGCTAATGTTCCATTCCCAACTAAAATAAGCTACTAATTGGTGAATCTGCATGTTGCCTATATGTGTTTCTGCTCATCTCAGTAGTGGCAGTCTGTGCAGTCAACTCTTCACCTGTGCAAACCAACAGCAGTGCCTTCTTCAGTGGCTTGTCAGGGTGGAGTGCACAGGAGGTTGGCACCCAACAATTCTCAGTAGCTTGCATTTTGCTGCCATTCTTAGTTTTATATTCACACGTGCCTTTATGATCTGTGTTGGAGCTAAATGCCACAAAGTGACAGATTTATTCTTCAGTGAAATTTTACCCATGCTTTGTGATATAAAATATATATTCACCATATTGAGAACTTAATAGATTTTTTTTTAACTTTAAACAGGTGACTTTCCTTAGCCCATTTCTACTTGGAATGGGAATAGCATGCTCTACATTGATATATAAGGTTAAAACTAATGACATGGATGAAATATGCTTCAAGGAAATGAGTATGCTTTATTTCTTGCCTTGTGCTGTGAGCTTTGTCTTAGAGCCCACAGGCTGATGCAAACAAGGGAAGAGTTCCAATAATCCTTGACTGTGCTGCCAAGACCTTGGTTCTACTAGGCACTGAGCCATGTACCATTTTTGATGATTACAAGATATCTGCTTCATTCCGCCACTCAGAAATTCCAGAGGCATAATTCTGTCTCACTTTAGAGGCAGCTTAGGGAAGTGTTCTGCAGAGAGTGATGCACTTCATATCCATTGGGATGCCAGTAACCTACGAGGTGGGCGCCCTGCAGCAGTGAGTGCCCACTTAGCTCCCAGAAGCTGCCTCCAGCATGCGCCAGCCTTCCCCGGAAGCAATTACCCACCACCATTGTCCTGTTCTCTCTATTCAGAAGAACCAGGGCTTTTCTTAAAAGCAAACCAAATCAAATTAAGGTCTCTCTGTGATGGCCCCTTGTCTTGCAGATCCCCCCTGCCTCATACTTCCACTTCCCTCTCCCATTTTCTCATATCTAAGTTGTTCCATACTTTCTTTGGATCACTCACGTTACAGCAATTTTTTGGTTTGTTTGGTTGGTTGTTTACCCCTGATCTAACCACTTCTCACTGTGCCTTTACCTGTGGAACTTTCACCACGTTCTCTGAGACACCTATGGTGGTTCTTGTTCTAATTGGCCCAACACACCTTCCTGTTACATTTTACTGAGTGGGCAAAGCTAGTGACCAGGGTGGACCACAGTACTTGACCCAGTGGTCTAACGTTATCCCTATTTCAGATGATGTGGGGTTCATTCGGGATGGTATGGCCATAGACTATTATCCCTGTTTCAAACAAGAACACAGGCTTCAGTGAAAGCTCTTGTTAACTATTGTGTTAACTTTTAACTTCCAGCATAAAGAATGTGAACTTTGTTAAAATTTGTACAAGTCAGTAAGATTTTACTAAAGGGTAGATACTATATTTTTGTGGCAGTTAATTGCATAAGTTAAAGTAAAATTATCATAAAGGAATGTGTGAATGTACTGTTTAACATGACATAACTGTAATGTGTGGTGCCTGTGCTAAACATCTGAAACCACATACTTAAGACAAGTCACTGAGTGAGGTCCGTCGGGTTTCCACCAACGTGACCAAATACCTGAGATGAACGACTTTAGGAGGTAAAGGCTCCATGTTGGTTTCGGAGGTGTCAGCCAAGGGGTTACCTTGGCTGCTTAATTGCTTAGTCCTGTGGCAAAGCGGGAAGAGAACGATGGAAGGACAGACAGTAGGAAAGCTGCTCACGTCGTGAGAGCCAGAGCAGAGCAATGAGACAGGCCCACACACAGGCGGCACTCTTCAGAGGCTTTCTCCAGGGACCCGCTTCCTGAAGCCATGCCCTGGCCCCACCCTAGCAGCCATACAAGTTTTGAATGTGGTGGTTGATTGATCCATTGGTGTGTTTACTGCCCTCACGAGAAGTCACTAAAATGCTACCAGCATCACGAGCACACCCTCCTGTTAGGGGCACATTTCTTATCTAAGCTGTATTGGTTAATTTGTTGACAGATCCTGGCAGATGTGACATAAGAGATGAGAAGTGTATTCTCATAAATAATAATAAACTCATAATAACAAACTAGGGGTACACAGTTTCTCGTCTCAGAAGACATTACAGCCGATGAAGCTCAACATGGAAGTGAGGGCTTGTGGCACAATTATATCTTGATGGACATAATATGGGGAGTTTAAAGCAGGATCAGATACACAGCACCACCTTCAAGGCCTGCCCCTTCGTGGGCTGCTAGTATCCTATAGGCACTGCATCCCAAAGAATCTGCAGCCTCACAGAACAGTACCACCAGCTAATAACCAGCTGATGCCATTGGCCTCAATCTCCTGAGGAAGAATGCATTTGATCCATCTCCAGTGTTCTCCGATGGCTAGCGTTGTCAACTTGGCACCATCTAGCATCATCTCGGCTGCAAGTCCCAGGCACACCTATGAAGGATTAGGTTAGATTTACATTAGGTTGGCCAGAGGCCTTTGCGGGGGTGGGGGGGGCATTCTGATTAAATTAATTGAAGTTGAAAGATAACTACCAGTGGATGAAGCCATTCCCTGAGCGTGGGCTCTGAAATGCATAGAAGAGAAAAAAACTACCCGGGTGTGAGCTACCAGGCTGAGATCGCAATGTCAGCTGCTCCCTTGAGTTCCTGGTGCCAGGATTTCTCCACCACAGTATCCTCAAACCATTCTATCGCTGTTTGTGCCACAGTACTTCATCTCAGCAACTGGAGAAGGAACCCAAACAGCCATACGTTCTCACCAGTGCCAAGCCTCTCTGAAACCCAAGGCAAATTGTTATTGTCCCTATAAAATTCAAAATAGCTAGTCACAGGCTTCCAGTGTGAGAAACAGCTTCAGTGAGGAGAACTGAAGTCCTTAAGAGCAAACACCAAATCCTGCAGTTTCATGTTGAACACCAGGGCACAGGTCAGCATGGTCATGTTTGGACAGTTAGGCCTCCTCACTCCTAAAGCCTTTCGAGTGGTAAAGAAGAGTGGCCGCTTCTGCATGAGCCTGGCCACTGCCTGTAGCTTTCCTTAGCAGATACCACATAGTCCTTGGATATGTGAAGTCCATAGGATTCTTTCTTGCTGTCTCTGCTGATGCTTCCGCTTCCTTTCCAGCGGTTTCCTTGCCTCACTGTGCATTGCAGCTCCCAGACCTCCCTTGGAAATCCGGGAGGAAGACGCCGCAGCTCTTGCCCACGCACATGTGTGAAATGAATACCACGTTCCGCCACCAGCTTCATCGGTAGCCAAGCATATTTAAACCATGAGCGCAACGACCTCTGGCTGTGAAGATGCCTTAGCAGCTCCAGGAAGCAATTCTCCAAGCAGTCCTGTCCCCCAATATATCACAAGAGAGCTCTCTTTTTGTTTTCTGTTCCTTTCTTTTCCTGCTTTTAGCCTAGGTCTTTTTATACAGCCCTGGCTGGCCTTGAACTTGTAGAAATCTGCCCGCTTCTGCCTCTGCCTCCCTCCCCAGTGCTAGGATTAAAGGTGTATGACGTCACACCTGGCCCGGGCTACCCTCTTCCATTTTTTATATTGAAGGGGATTTGTTAGACTGACTTGCAGAATGTAGCCTGAGTAGTAGTCCAGCAGTGGCTAG
>CM053750.1:38114802-38187834 GCA_028658305.1 Pachyuromys duprasi
CCCCCAACCAAGATTTCAGTTTTCAGCATACTAGGTTTCCTCATGCTTGTGTCTGATGTTAGAAGACAGCCAAATAAAGAGTCCTTGGAGAGAGCAAAAGCTTTAGGCCCGGGGCACTGGTGAATGGATACAGATCCTTACACATGTGGGAATGACTCCAACCAACAGTATCAGCCAACACCACTAAAATGAAAAGCGGCAGCTCTCTGAGGTGGCGAAGAGCAAGGCAGTTAGTGCATCCGTGTCATCGAGGCTGACAGGAGATTAGGTGCTTAACTATGTATATGGAACTTTAATACCAATTGTTTTCAAACAATAGATTCTTACAGATCTCCAAAGGTCCCAATGGTAAAACATTTTAAAACCTATAATAGCCTTTCATGCAACAACTGATTTATTTTCAGCTCAGATGCTATTGTGCTGGTTCAAACAGCAGTGTTAATACAAGGCATATCCTCTGAATCTGAAATGTATTAAAGACATATTGGATAAGTCAAGTAGTAAAATGGGAAGAAGAAAAGAGAAACAATTACATTAAAGGTCTGAATTATATTAAAACCTTAATCTCAAGGGAAAATGTGTGGAAAGAGTAGCGTCTCCGAAGCCAGGGAGTAGTGGAGTAGACCAACCAGACGGTTTTCCAGTCAGTCACAGCCCAGGCCAAGCAAGTGCAGATCCCGCCTTTCAGTGTTCGGCGGTGCTCAAACGGGACCATATTTCCTGCTATGTAAATAAAAGCTATATACAATGAGAAAGATGAAGCCAAAAAGGAAAAAGGTGTGAAGATGCCCAGTTCAAATATAGAGCACTAAGCCTTAAGTTCCATACACCCTGGCTCCTGCAGCTTTTCTGTAGACTCAATTTTTGTTTTGATTTTCTTTGGGGGTGGGGTTCATTTTGTTTTATTTTTGGTTCCTAATAGTTCCTTAATTCTTTACAATATGCTTGAAGGTTTTTTTTTAATTCACTTTACATCCTGGTAGCCCCTCCCCCCTCCCAGTTCCACCCTTCTGCCTCCTCCCCTCCTTCTTCAGACTTTTTAAGTTTGAGTCTCATATGCTCCTTTTAGTCACATCTAAACGGATTGCAATTAATAGAACCTAGGCCATTAAAAGAAGAAGAAAACTGTCTCCTCTTCATCCTCCACCAGTGTACCAAAACCTCCTTTCAACAAGCTGCTTCGACCATGTCCTGGACCTCCCGTCAAGCCATCAGTCTCCATCATCACTGATAAATGAACACCTTTCCTGTCTCTCAAACTTGGCCTATCTTGAGGTCTTATTGTCTGGGGTATGGCTGACAGATTCCTCCCTGGTCAAACGTTCTTCGGTGATCTCAGTACCGAATGGCCCCTCCCCTTCCAGCTCCTCCTTTCCCCTTCTTGTTATTATTCTTTTTCACTCTACCAAAATAGTTGAGAGGCCGTTGAGCTGGGATGGCTCCAGCGCCTGGAGCTCCTGTGTAAACAAACCCTTAACACTAAAATGCAACGTAAGCTCCGCCAGTCAAAACTGTCAGCTAACCTCAGGCTATAGACTGCACTGCACACAGAGCTGTGTGGAGTCGGCTGTCCCCATCCACCTTTAGACAGGTACTGAGAATTGAACTTAGGTCTCCAGGTTTCTGTGGCAAGCTCCTTTACACACTGAGCCATTTCAACCTGCCCAAAGATAAACTTCTTAAAAGCGCTGTCTGCACTTCCTCTTTTCCTTCCTTTGTTACTTACCACTTTCTAAAAATGATCTTTCAACAGATAAACATTAACTCAGGCCCTGGGAGGCTTCATGTTAATTAGGTTAAAAAACAAAAACAAAACAAAACAAAAAAAACAGCTACACCAGGCGCCATGGTGCACACCTCTAAACCCAGCACTCGGGGGATTACAGGCAGGCAGATCTCTGTGAGTTCAATGTGGGCTACAATGTGATTCCAGGACAGCTGAGGCTACACAGAGAAACCCTTTCTTGAAACAAAACAAAAACCAAAAAAAAAGCCACTCCACTTTGAGTTCATAAGGTTCCATAGTTCTCAGGGTTTCAGACTACCAGAGGAGTTGTTGGGGGGGGAGGGGATTTTCATGACCATTACCAGCCAATGTGCTGGTAATGTTGGGCTCACGTGTGAGTCTGTGTCATTCCCTGCCAGTCTGATCTGCCACTTACAACACTACAATCCTAAATTGCAGAATAAATACTCGAAAAAAAAAAACTACATAATCTCAAAGGGCAATAGAGTGACTTTGCTTCCCGAAAACAGTTTCTATGAATTTACTTTTCTGCTTTCAATAATTAGATGACAACACATGAACAGATATATAATCTGCTTTCAAAAAACAAAACAAAACCAAGTGTTAGCCAGGCATAGTGGCTCACACCTCTAATCCCAGCGCCCAGGATGCAGAGGCAGGTGTATCTGTGTGAGTTCAAGGCCAGCTTGGTTTTACAGAGGGAACTCCAGGGTAGTCAGGGCTGCTAACACAGAAAAACCCTGTCTCAACCTCCCCCCTCCCCAAAGAAAATGGTCTTGTGAGGGCAAAAACAAACAAAAAAACAATTTCCTGAATGACTTAGAAATTAAATAGATTAGAAAATTAAGAATAATTAACTTCTCAGAGTCATTCTAGCAAGTAAAACCGGAGGAGTATTTATCCTCATGGAGTGAGAATGACTTGGGTAGGTAAACCTATTTGGGCAAGTGTCTTTCTGAGCCTCAGTTTCCCCCATTTTTAAACTTTTTAAAAATGTGTATGTGTACGTGTCTGTTTGCTACAAGTATGCATGTCTGTGTGTGTGTGCAACTAAACAAAGGACTAGGGTCCCTGCAGCTGGAGTTACAGGTGGCTGTGAACCCTGGACATGGGTGCTGAGCACTAAACTCGCTCATCTGGAAGAACAGGCAAGCTCTTGCTCACTGAGCCATCTCTTCATCCTCCTGTGCTTAGCTATTTTTGTGGGTACTTTTTCTGCACTTACTTTCACATCATCACACACGCTCGGGGGTTGAATACTTAATCTCCAGCTTTGGATCCAGTGCTATCTTGGAAGGTCGTGGAACTTGGAGGAGGTAAGGTCCAGCTGGAGGAAGTGGTTCACTGTGGGTGAATCATAGGGGTCACAGTTTAAGCTGGCTTTCCACCAGACTCTACTGCTCTTTGGTCCACTGAAATGTGAATTGCTTTATGCCTTCCCCACCATGATGAACTGTAGGCTAAAAGCATGTGCTAAAAGCAAGCATCCCCTAAGGTGCTTCTTTCAGGCGTTTCTCCAGCGACAAGGAGAGTAACTAACGCAGCATCACAGACAGCCAAGTAGACTTAGCTTCTCTGTGCCAGGGACTCTGTTACAGTGATGGATGGGGAGCTAACTAACACAGCCACCTTTCCCCATACATCTCTTAATGTACTCTTAAAAAGCAAGCTATAATTAGAAAACGTTCACCGCTTCCCATTGCCTTCAAAATAACTTCACCATGCTTCAAAAACCCTTCCTACCTGCTATCAAGTACAGTCAACCATGTCAAACCCTACCAAGATGGCCCTGGGAGGCATGGGGCAGAGCCCTCATATGTGTGCTTTCCTGTGATGGAGACTATGCAAAGAGCTCCTCAGAGCTGCAGAGTTCCAGGTTCTACCACAAGGATGTTTGACTAACAGTAACTGGCTCTGCTACTGCCCACCTCCGGGAGCAACCCTCGGAAGCAGTGACATTTGCTTTAAGATAGCCTGGCTGAACTCCTTTTTGTCCTTTGTCTTCTTGGATCTGCTGGTTCCACCTGAGCAGTGTGTCTGGGATTGCCGCCCTGCTCTTCCTGTTCAAGTGCCATACACTGCAAAGTTAGTCTCCCACACTTGGGATTGATATTCCTTCCTCGTGTCCATGGTCAGTTTCCTGTATCACTAACTACCACCTCTCCATCTCCAGACCATTCCGCTGCATCCCCCAGACCATTCTCCTGCAAAGTCCTTCAGAACCCACCCTGCCTGCACCTCTCTGGATATTTCCTTCTTTGTCTTTCTTAGAAGTCAGGCTACAGCCCTAACTGAAAATCAAAACCTGTTTTCCCTAGAGCATTCTCAAGAAGTGGCTTTTTCCCCCCCTCCCACGCCCCACTTATACCACAAGCCCAGGGTCAGAGTAAGTATCTTTCATGGCTCGCATTGCTGCTGACAGGCAATTCTTCCTCAGCTGCAAAACCCCAGTTCCTCTGAAAACCCACGCCTTCAAATTCTACCACCCACTCACCCCCAGGACCGCCATCTCCCAGGCTTCTTCCTGTCCCTGGTTCGGAGCAGACATTAGTGTCTGGCTCCTGGGCTGCCTCCCTTTTCCATCTTGCTCTTTCAATCATTCTTTGCGGTTCAGTAGCTACCTAGAATGTGTGCCAAGAGATGAGTCTCCTGTGGCCCAGTCTCCTCACCTCCATTGCTTTCTCCTCCTCAACCCACCTGGCCTACCACCACCTCTACTCCGGCCCTGTCAGACTCGCAGTCAGGACACACAATGTCTGCAGTCATGTTCATCACGCCTGTCTCTGGCCATGCCCTCCCAAAGAACTTGCCCCCAACGACACTTCAACCTCACATGGGCCTCCAACTGAAAGGCCCTAGCACCACTTCTCCGTCTATCTCTATCAAAGGATTGGCATGGAAAAGATGAACCACACTAAAGGACTTGAATGAAGTGTTTCCCTAGGAGCTTATTCACACAGTAGCCAGTAGACCAAGGGGCCCAGAAGACATAATGGAGTGCCCAGAAAGAAGGGGTGTGATAAGCCATTGGCACCAACAGCCTGGAGGAGAAAGGAGGAGATCACTGAACTTCAGGAAGAGCTAGGTAAGAGAAGGACATGTGGAGGGAAAGTACATATCCCACTCTGATATGTACTTTGTCCTGTGCCTTCCATTTAACTTCCAGTCTATCCAGCTGGAGACCAAGAGCCAGGGAGCCTACTTTGTCTTTCACCACAGGGGAGGGGAACGTGTGGTGCCATGGAGATGGGAGACAGTATTAAAAATAAAAACATGGGGCCAGTCCTCCATGGTTCGCGCTTGTCATCCCTGTCCCCAGCTGCATACGTATTTAGTGTCCTTACCCCACTGTCATACCAGCCTGACAGAAACACACCTACCTCTTCTATACCTGTGTCCAGGCAGGAAAATGTGGCTGCATAAGAATTATGTGCATCTGCTCATCAGAGACCTTCATTTTATATCCAAGCATCTCCAGTGGGCCCAGCTGTCTGATGATGTTCTCTAGTCCACTCACCTTCCCTTGACTTTCCAGTTCTCCCAAATCCCATCACATTGTTCCTAATCCTAATGCTTCTACTGAGAAACTAGAAATGATCAAGGGAAGAGAGCTGCATGTCAGCAGTATGGTATCCCTCTAAGATATGATGCAAGCTCATCCTTGTCACTGAAGGCGAGGGACCCGGGGTCATCACCTTTGACCCACCTTTTTCCTGCAGTCACTTCTGAATAAGAATTACTTTCTCGTAGGCCATTCCATTTGGATTCACAATGTCATACTACATCATAAACAAAAAACAGAAAAGCACAACCTTTCATAGATCTTCTTCGGCTTCTTCCTCATTTCTCTGCTGTCTTCCAGAAAAACCCTTCATAAGTTTTTTTGTTGTTGTTTTGTTTTGCTTTTAAGATTTATTTCTTTATTATGTATACAGTGTTCTGCCTGCAAGCCAGAAGAGGGCACCAGATCTCATTATAAGTGGTTGTGAGCCACCATGAAGTTGCTGGGATTTGAACTCAAGACCTCTGGAAGAGCAGCCAGTGCTCTTAACCTCTGAGTCATCTCTCCAGCCCTCCTCATTAGTACTTATGCTCGTGTTTTCACCACTTCCCATTCTCTCTGACCCCACCTTAGGCAGGCATTTGTTTCTATTCTAACAATGAAACCATTATGTTGATATCAGGTTGCTAGCAGGAGCAAGTTGTGCATTTGGATCAGATGATTTGGGCAAATTTTCATAAAAGGTACGGGCAAGGTGAAAGGGAGCCATGCAGGATAATGCCAGGGCTGAGAACTGACAACCTGAGAGGAGGGACAGAGGATGAAACAGAGAGGGTCTCCTGGCAGGAGCGACAGTCTGGGTGGACAAGAGGGGTCCGGTGGCTCTTGCAGCATGGACTCCTCCAGGTGCTGTCCCTGGGATGACTGGAACTCACTCAGCCACACCGCACCCCAAAGCCCTTGCTGCCCTCCACTCTGCCTTTCCCAGGTGTCAGGCCTGCATCACAGAATGATTTCCCTGCTGACTCCACCCACGACCAGTGCTGGAAATGTTACCATCATTTCATCCAACTCTGTTTTGACACCAGTGTCCTGGAATGACCCAAACAGACGTTCTGTTTTGCCAAACCCAGAAGCCACTTAACATCTATGGCTAACCAGAGTATGGTAGGTCTAAGCAACCGAAGTAAAAGAGGCATGGGGTATTTTCTCAGAAATAAAAGAGTGAAAAATGAGTACACTTCAAGTGTGTATAACTGAGTACAGTGGGTTCCTGTCTCTGTGAATGCAAAGCCAAAGCCAACAAAGAAGAAAGGGCAGAAAAGAGTGCCTACAAGAAGTAAGGACATAGATGTTCTTTACAAAGGAATATACTACTTGAAGAGAGGAAATAGGAATCTTATTCAGGAACCTCTGTGTGTGTGTGTGGTTAAGGTGAAAGGAAGCCATATGGCATAATGCAATATATATATATATTCTCATAGAAAAGCACTGTTGGCACATTCTTGAGCTTACTCAATTAAGAAGTACATTTCCCAGCATGCTCAGTTTAAGGTCATACTTGAAGAAGATGGACACATATCTAGACATGTTTTGCTCAAGGTTATGGAGCATATTTGTAAGAAAGTTAACATTTTAGGCAGGAATTCTTCTGGACTTAGTCAGCTTGCACTATGAGGTTTTAGCTGAAACTAAAAGACACTGTAAAGGTATACTGATATGAAAGTCTGCCCATAATGGCTCCTGCCCCATGTGGTAGAAAAGATAGTTAACAGTTTGAAAGGAGAAACATTAGTTTTAAAAATCAATGTCAGTAGAACAGTCACCCTTTTACCTTGTATTAACCCTTGGAGAACACCCACCAAGATAGCAATTACTTATTGTGATCATTACTGGGGACCAAGTATTCAAGCATATGAGCCTATCGAGGCCATTCTTGATCCATCACAAGGAGCAGGAACACAGAAGGTGGGAGACAAAGAAGGAGCTGTAACAGCTAAAGTGATTGGTGTCTTTAAGAGAAGTCTCATCACTGGAATAGGGGTCCTGTGATATCAAATCTCATCTGTTGGTAAGATATGGAATCACCTGGGAGACTGGGCTTCTGAGCATGCTTTTTGTAGGGGTTGGTTTGATGGGGTCAGCTGTGGGAACAGCCACCCACTGTGGGTGGTACCATTCCCTGGGCTGAGGTTCTGCACTTTAGAAAAGAAGAAAGCTGAGCACAGACGTTCCCCTTTCTCTGCTTCTTAACTGGACGCTTGTAACTGGCTTCAAGCTCCTGCCACTGTGGTTTCCCCATCATGACAGACCGCTGGCCAAAACAAACCATGCCTTCCTTCAGGTACTCCTGTCAAAGTGTTATTACAGCGATGGAAAGCGCAACAGAGACAGGCACCCTGGAGCAAGACCACCCATGTTAGCTCTAACTTGTAAACATGTTGCTCAATTTGGAAGAAAAGAGACTAGGGGGGAAAAACAACACAGACTGCTAAACAAAGTCCCTGGCTTGAAAACAAGCACGGAGAGAAATGCTGCCCAAGTTCAAACACCAAGGTGTAAAGAGGCCACTAGTACTATGGTAAAAGGTGCCAGAGCACAGCCAAAGCTGGCAAAGGGTCTTGGCAGCAGAGTCACAGGGTGCTACTTTTGCAATTGTGCAAAATTCAAGACTTACAGGGCTTGTATCAAGTGGCCAAGCACAAGCTGCACCTGGCAGGCTTGGATCACCTGCCAGGAATCCTCGAGAGGCCATTGTGTGGAGCTTATGAAGGAAAGACATCAGCTGTAACGGAAACACCAGGGTATAAGAGATATGAGGAAAGCTGCAGGCATGGAGGGAAAAGCTGGCCTAAGAGGGACGTCAGGTGAGCAGCAGACAGAAGAGCTGAAGGGTGTGGTGGCTACCTGTCTTAGTCAGGGTTTCTATGGCTGCAAGGAAACACCATGATCAAAAGCAAATAGGGAAGAAATGGTTTGTTTTGTTTGGCGTACATATCCACATTGTAATCCAACCTTGAAGGAAGCCAGGACCCTGGAGGCAGGAGCTGATGCAGAGGCCATGGAGAGGTGTTGCTTATTGCCTTACTCCCCAAGGCTAGATCAGCCTGCTTTATTATAGAACCCAAGACTAGCAGCCAAGGAGTGGAGCCGCCCACAATGGTCTGTTCTCTCCCACATTGAACACTAATTGAGAAAATGTCTTACAGGCTTGCTTACATTGGGATCTTGTGGCATCATTTTCTTAACTGAGGCTCCCTCTCCTCAGGTGTCAAATCGTGTCAAACTGACATAAAACCACCCAGCATACTACCCAGTCCCCCTGAAGCACAGATGATGCCCTCAGCCAGCCCAGGAAGCCAGCAAAGAGCTGCTAGATTTTCTATTTACCCGGCTGAGTGTTGGTCGTTCTTGCTCTGGCCCTTTCCTTACACTCCTGTTCTCCCTTATGGAATAGGGCGGTTTATTCTATACAATACAATACTATACAATTTATACTATACAATCAGTGTATGTGTCTGATGTTTTTGTAGGGGCTCACAGTTAAGAGATTGTCTTGAGCCTTAAAAGACTTGGAAATTTGAGTTTTAAGCAATGTTGGGAATGCCAAGGCTTTGGGGATTCCTTACAGATGAACTAAATGTATTTCGCACTGTGAGATGAACAGAAGTCTTTGAAGACCAAGGAAAGGCTATTGATTAAAAGTGATGTGTTTAGGTTGTAGGCTGACAGAGGGTAGATCTAAGATGATTAATCTTGTCACCTAGGGGACACATCTTTGAGGATGTTTCCAGAGATTTTAAGTGAGAAGGAAAGATTCACCTTGAACGTGGATGGAGTCATCCTGGCTCAGAATAAATAGAAACTAAAAAAGAGGAAAGCCAACCATCTCAGGTACTTTTCTGTTGCTTTGACAAAACTCCATGACCAAGACAACTTCTCAAGAGTTGAGTTCATCTGGGCTTCTGGGCGAAGGATAAGAACACAGCCCTGCAGGGAGACGTGACAACAGGAAGCACCATGGTGGCAAGAGCATGGAGCTGAGACCCCTTCTCAACCTCAAGTACAAAACAGACAACCAGGAGGAAGGTGATTCCATCTACTCTCAAAGCCCCTTCCCACTGGTACTTCCTCCAGCAAGGCCCTAGCTCCTAAACCTAGCTGAGGACCAAGTGTTCAAATGCCTGAGCCTATGGGGGACATTTCTCATTCAAACCATCACCAACTGACAAACCATCTCTCTGCTGATACAACGTGACCAGCGGCCTCACATTCCCACCCATGACTTCCTCACCACAACTGGCTTTGTCCTCTAAGCCAGGGACCAGAATTAGCCCTTTTCCCTTATGTTGCTTTGGTGATGCACTGTGTGATATCACAAAAAGTAACACACTGCTTATATTCTCTCCTCCATTCCAGTCTAAGAAGAACGACTAAGTCTGTCTTACTCACAGACTAGCATTCAAGACTTGATTGATGCATTACAAAGTCCCCCTTACACATGTTCTAAGATTAGAATATCTGATGCGTGTATGTCAAGTCATTTTGGTATTTGACTCTTAGGTAAAGTATCTCAGTTTCTTTCTAGTCTGTGCAAAGTCCTTTTAAAATGTAAACTTACTGAGGTTCAAAAAACTTCAATTTAATCTTGAAGGTTGGGGGTAGTGGCACATGCCTTTAAGCCCAGCGCTCGGGAAACAGAAGCAGGGTGGTGTCTGTGAGCCCAAAAGCAGCCAGAGCAGCTTAAATGAGATCCTGTCTAAAAACAAAACCTCTTGACAATATAGTGCCAAATCACAGAGGATGCAAAGCAAAGATCCCATAGCCCTTTGGAACACTGGTCTAGTGGAGAGGCAGATTCTCAGTCAGAACACAGCATGCCACTTCATAAAAATGGGAATGTTAATCAGCTTTCTGTCATTGTGACAAATACCTGGCATAGACAACATAAAAGCAGGGAGACTTTCTTGATTACATTTTCACAGGTTCCAATCCACGGTTGCTTGGCCCCATCATGTCCACCTAATGGTGATGTGGGACAGCAGTGATGGGTGGAGAAAGCTACGTATCTCAGGAGAGGGACAGGAAGAGAAGGAAAAAAAATAGGGGGAGAGACAGACTGAGACCTGAAGGGAAAGGAAGCCAGGGAGTTAGGAGAGGCAGCCCAGCCCATTCAGGCTTGGTGGTTCAGTCCTATACTCTCGGGATTCAGGATTCAGAAGAACTGCAGAGTGTGAAGTCACCTTAGGCCATACAGTTTGAGGACAGCTTGAGTTAAAGAGTGAAATCCAGTCTAAATTGTAAAACAAAAGCAACAAAAGTAGTAAGCCTCCCAGTGATATACTTCCTCCAACTAGTTTCTGTTATCTCCCATCAGCCTTGGGTGAAACTTGTAGCACAGAGTTTTGGGAAACATAGTTTTGGGGAACATCTACCACCAAAATCGTAGCACCTGTAATCTGTACAAGATTTCTTTCAGCTATATATATACATATATATGTATATATACACTAAAATTAGGTGACAGTTGTGCAACTGTAAATATACAATAAACCAATCGGATTATAAACTTCAAATAAGTGAACTCTAATTTTTATCTCCAAGCTCCTTCGGAACACAGTGGAATCATAAGATCAGGTTGGTTTGGTCAGTCACAGAATCTGTGAATATTTCAAAATTCACTCATCAGCAAGACTTAAAGGAACCACAAACTCTGCTAAGTAGAGAAGATAAGAAACGTTCAGACAAAGACAGAAGTGACACAAGGCAGAAGGGGGCTTGGGAAAGCGTACCATTTCTTCTCAGTGTGAGTATTCAGCAACATAAATCAGAGACAGGGTGGGAGGGGCGCTGAAGGACAAGACCAAGCCTGTTTGGGATGGCAGGACCAGATCATGATGGGATAGTCAAGTGAGCTTTCCATGAAGAAAAGGGGGAAACAGTGCAGTGCTTTCTCAAAGAACAGTCTCTGGGGGATAGAGGGACTGGGAAGTGACCTGCAGAGAAGTGAAACTCATGATTTTAAGCAGAAAGGAAAGGGAACATAATAAGAGCTAAGTGTAGTGGCCTCTCCGCTGAGCACTTCCCTTGAAGCAGCTCCTTTGACTGCTGAAATGAGCACCCCACCATCCTCCCAACAGACAAATCTCACCTGGTTCTTACTTCTTCCCCTACTTATGTAACGGAAGTAGCTCCCTCATGCCGTGGTCCCCGAATTTTTCTCTCAGTTTAACATGGTTCAGTTTCAAAATCTTTTTAAGAGAGTCTCTTCCTGCACAAGAATGAAAGCCCATAAGGATAGGTTAATTTGAGGTTTCTCTTGAGTTCTGAATCCTCACTCAGTTGAGTTCCTGATGCTAGGTCAAGTCCCAGTCCATACTCAGATAAACAAGGAAATCGAGTCTCATAGAATGAACTTGTCTGTGAAAATGCAGGTAATAAATTGAGTTTTGATTCAATAGCCATCTTTTAAAACTATCATGACTACAATAGAGATGTAATATTTCAGGTCAGGTCCCCTCCTGGGACTATGGTAGTGGCAATAGGGAAGGGAGACTGAATTGTCTGGATTTGATGCTGGATTAGATGTTGAAGGGTAATAATAATAATAATAATAAAAAGATGCAAGTAGGGTGATTTTAGCTTCTAGATTGGGCACGGAGTGCACTTTTTCAGGAAAAGTAAAGACCCCAAGTTAAACAGAGGCAGCAAAGAGGAGGGTGTGGCAAGAGGTCTTTCTTTCTTCCTTTTTTTCTCTTTCTTTTTCTTTCTCCCTTTCCTCTCTCTCTCTCTTGTGCAACTTCCTGGGATTCCTAAATAGTGTTAATATGATGTAACAAGTAAATCTAAACTCCCAGTGGAAAATGGGGAGCTGAATAGAAAGACACAAAGAGCTGAGCTGAGGTAAGCAAGCGTTTAACACTTTTAGTTTTTCTTTTGTTTTGTTTAAAACTTGGAAACAGGGCGTTGCTATGTAGCCCTAGATGGTACGGAACTCACAGCACTTCTCCTGCCTCAGCCTCAGAAACCCTGGGATTACAGGAGGCAGCCACAATCCCTGGGCTCATCCGCAGCAACGTTAGAAGGCAGCTGCTGAAACTAGCGAAAGCCCGCGTTGAATAGGCAAAGCTACGTTTTTCCAGCTGTTCTGGACGGTGGCTGTCGCTTACACAACTGCCCCACCAGCGTGGAAGAACGTGGTAGCAACCAAGGCCAGGGTGGACCAGGAGGGGGCGAAGGCACCCGGCGGCCCGCGCACACCGCAGTACTCGACCTCGGGGACCATTCCCAAGAAGCTCGCGCGCCAAACGACTCCCAACCCCCGGCGCCAAGCCTGGGCGCGCCACTCGTGCCCCGCGACCTCCAGCCCGCAGGGGGCGCAGTGGGCCGCCAGGCGCGGCCACGGCGCGAGCGCGCGGTCCCTCCCTGGTGCGCATGCTCGCCTCCGCTGATGATTTTTTTTTTTTTTCCGGGCCGCCCCGGCGGCTGCGTACTGGCTGTGGGATGGGAAGTGAAGCCCCGGCGAGCGGCTGCGGCGGGGCTGTGCGGAGCAGCCAGCGGGAGGCGGCGGCGGTGCGGCGGTGAGCAGCCGAGAGCGCGGAGCCGGGCGGAGAGGGAGCACCTGCAGGCACGGGCGGCGGCTCCACCATGGCGATTCGCAAGAAGAGCAACAAGAACCCGCCGCTGCTCAGCCACGAATTCGTGCTGCAGAATCACGCGGACATCGTCTCCTGCCTGGCGATGCTCTTCCTGCTGGGGCTCATGTTCGAGGTGAGCCCTCGGCCCCCCGGGCCCCGCGCCCAGCCGGGGCCGCCGATCCCGGAGGAGCCGCCCGGCTGTGGGTGGGTCGCCCACCCGAGGCCCTGCAGCCCCGGCCGGGCCCGGACCGCCGCCGCCTCCCGCGCCGCGCAGTTCCTGCTTCCCGCGAAGGGTTACGTGGCAGCCGGCGAGGGGGCGGCGGGCGCGGCGGCGCTGGCCCTGCGCGGTGGGCGGGCCCGGGGCCCGGGTGACTGACAGGGCCTCCCCGCCCGACCCCGACCCACACCCGGGGCTGCCGCCTGAGTGGAGGGCGGGAACTGGGGGTGCCCGCACCCCGTGGCCCCTCGCCCCGCCGACGGCCGTTCGCCCAACTTTCCGCCTCGGCCCTCGGGTCCCGGAGGCTCGGGTCTGATCCCAACAGCTGGGTTGAGTTGATCGGTTTCTTTCCCCGAAGCAGAGGCGCCGAGACTGTCAGGAGTGTATAAATTCTCTTCCCACAGATCTGAGTGTTTTGATGACTTATTTAACAGCTGTTGAATGTGGGTAATAAAGTTTGCAGGGTGAGCCTGTAACATCCTACGGGTTTTTTCCACGCTCCTCAGTAATCCGCCTACTCCTTCCCCCATTTATGTATATATATTTTTTAATCTGTAAGCCTCTGAGTCTCTTTAAATATATTGATGATTACCATTTTTGTCTCCTCTCCCCCTGGCATGTAACCTAGGGAGGATAAATACTTGAGTATCCGTTTTTATTAGTCTTTTTCTACTGTCGAGAATAGAGCTTTAAAGAAACTAATGGAATGAGACAGCCAGTGATAAAAGGTGAAGATGGTTTCGTTTTTTGTTCTATTGAGCCCATTTGGGCTTTTTTTTTTTCTTTAAGTTGTCATCCGATAACTTTCTATGTTATGTTTGCTTCGATTCTGATAGACTTTTCTGAGTCAACATGTAAGTACTTCTTATTCCTGATGGTGTCACATATGGTTGTAGCCACTGCTAAGGAGGTGGCAGGGTGAAAGGCAAGTAGAACTAACTTATCAAAAAGCTTACTAGGTAACCCAAATCTGAGGCGTAATTTGGCTTCCCTTACAAATGAAATGTAAAGATAAATCACTGTACCCTGGCCTCACAGCTGCGGTTGAAGAATCAGATAATTCAGCTTGTAGAAGTGTGAGGGTGTTGTATGAGTGGGCGGTACTTAAAATGCAGGTTTGATGTGTGGTCCTCTGTTATCCTTAATTATTTGTGGGAGATTGAGCCCAGGGCTGCTGTGAGTTAGCAAAGAGCTCTTTGCCTGACCTGTACCCAGCCCCTAGTCCTTGCTTGCTTGCTTGCCCACTTCTGCATGTGTCAGAAGTATGGCTCTGGGTTCAGTTACCAACCGCACACACAGTGCTAAATACTTGTAAACACTGAATTTATGACCCTTTTTCCCTGCTGTGATATTAAAGATAATATATCGACGTGGTTGGTAGATGCTTGTCACCACAGCCCTCTGGAGTCCAGGGCAGGAGAATTGTGAATTCAGATCCAGGGTGTGCTACGTAGTGAACTCAACTCTGGTGACAACTCCGTAAGTGTCTTAAAAGTAGTAGTAATAAAATAAAATGCAATGCTTTCATATGCGCAGTGTACATGACAGGTTTTTGTGACTGACCATCTCTACATCTCCTGGTAACAATTCCTGACTTGAGAGGCATAACTTAGGGCTATGATGATCTGTAGAGCATATCTGCACTAAAGTGAACTATAAAGCAGAAATTTGAACACTTAGAAATGCCACAACCTCAGTTTTTATGTAAAGTGCTCTGTGTTCTTTTGCCACATTTTCTAGGAAGTTCATTATTATGTTAATGTTATTGTTGTTTGAGACAGAACCAGGTTAGCCTCAAACTCCCAAGAACCACCTACCTGCCTCTGCCATCCGGAGCGCTGGGACTAAAGGTTTTCAACAGTAAGTGGATTGTTTTAATATTAAATAGGAGCTTTTAAATCACTCCAGAAAGGAGTGAGTGTTGAAGTGGTAAGGAGAACAGAGCAGTGTGTGCCAGTCCTTCATCTGCCGTAACCATATGGTAAAGTTGAAAGTTTTGAAAACATGTTGTTTATACAGGGACGAAAAACTGACTGGGTGGGTTTTTGCAGTGAGACTTTCAACATAACTGCTTCCGAGTCTCAATCTAATTGTAGAAGTACAGTGTGTGCTTCAAACAGTGGAGAAGCTGATATTTTGCAAAACTGCTAAGCCTTTTGTGGAAGAATGCTGTTGAAATATTAGGGGCTTTATGGTAAAATCAAGAAGAAAAAGCATGGTGTGTTACTAGCCCAACAGGCGCACGGATGGAAACACTCTGCAAGTCTACATTCTGCACCTGACTCCAGTCAGGGAATATCAGAACTCAAGTTTCCTTATGTACAAATGAGTTATTCAGAGACATAAATGCAGTGGTATTCATAGTGCCTCACTCAGAGTTTGATTTATAAGAAAGTATGGTTATTCCTTGGCAGATCATCTGGGTTGGAAAACAGATGACAGGTTTCTCTCTCATTCTCTCTCTCTTTCCTTCTCTCTCTCGTATATACTATATATAATCTCTTTAAGGGGAAAGGACTTTTAAAAACTTTATTATGCAAATATTTTAAATAATGTTTTCTTTTTATAGGCAATGTCTGTTTACAGAATGCAAATACTATTAGTAATTTTGTATTTGAAATAGGAGAAGTCGAACAGTAAAACGAGATGTGAGGATGCTTTGGAAGCTTCCTAGGAGAGAGAATATGGAGGAATAAAGAGAGGTTCACAGAGTAGTTTGGAAACATGTGGCTTTGCAGGTGGACGATCAGGGATCTGTAGGCTGCTTGCACCTGATAGATGTAGGGATAGAGACGTTTTCCAGTTATCTTGAGACAGTATTGGAGGATCACTAGATTTATTTCTAGGTTTATTTGTGCATATGTGCACACATACTCATACAAACCTTTGTACCACAGCACACCATATGGAGATCAGAGAGCAATCTGCGGGAGTCGGGTCTCTTTCTCCACATGCGTGCTGGGGACAGCACTTGGGTCATCAGGCACCTTTATCGCCTACCCCATGTCTTATTATTGTTTGTGTCTAGCTGTACCTTTCAGTTCATCTCATGTAGAGATGTTTTGCCTGTATGTGTGTCTATGCATTACATGTGTGCCTCATGCCCTTGCTGGTCAGAAGAGAGGGTGTCAGAGCCCCTGGAACTGGAGCTAGATAATTTTGAGCTGCTATGTGGGTACTGAATTGAACCTGGATCCTCTGGGAAAACAGCAAGTACTCTTAACCACTGGGCCATCTCTACAGTCCCACAAGTTTTATTTTTAAGCATAGCTTGTCTTAATGACACTTCCCCCCATCCTTAAAAAAAAATTTTTATATAAATTGATGGAGAAGTAGAACTTGATAGAAATTCACGTCCCTTTCAGGAATGCAGTTTGTGCAGTAATCTTGCCTGTTTCTAGCAGTACAGAATACTTCTCATCTTTGTAACATGAGCAGACACCAAGGCCCCACTGATAGCCCCCCTCTGTCCTCCCCCAAGAAAAGCTGAAATTTTGTGACTTTACATATGAAGGCTCGGATCTCATTAAATGTAATTTCACTTTTAAAAATATATATAAGTAGATAGTAATATAACAGTCTCAAAGGGCCATCTTTGCTTTTTGAAGTAATAAGCATCAGGGTGGCATGTTTATAGTATAGACCAATGTGTCTTACTGCTAACTTGCTTAAAGCATCTCTAGATGGGCTGGGAACCTGGGAATGACAATAAGGATGATTTCCTCTATATGTTTTTTGTGGGTACAACTCCTATTTTTTTTTCTCCTCTCCTCCTGCCTAATGTCACATGGTAAGCCAGCTGGAAGCCAGCTCTTAATTTTATTTAGAAGCCTGCCATAAAAGGCTAATCTAATTTTTGTTGTGTTTAGAATTTGGTACTATATTTATCTTTGAAGATTTACGTTTGCTGCGTGTAAAGAAAAACAGGTCTCCCTAGCTGTGGTATTGAAGACCTCGCATTGTAAACTGAAAATGGCCACGTGGAGGCAGCAGCAGAGACATTGTAAACATGCAGACATACATG
Organism: Pachyuromys duprasi; assembly: GCA_028658305.1. Classification (NCBI taxonomy): domain Eukaryota; kingdom Metazoa; phylum Chordata; class Mammalia; order Rodentia; family Muridae; genus Pachyuromys; species Pachyuromys duprasi. Next base: position 38,131,930 of record CM053750.1, read on the forward strand.
TCCAAATACCCACAGCGTACCTATGGAGGGAATCAGACTCACGTTGTCAGCCTTGAGGCCAGCGCCTTCAACCTCCTAGCCATCTTGCCAGCCTCACCAGATCTCCTTTTAAATCCTCTTTTAACCTTGTAATGAGAGAGAATGAGAATATGTGTTGGGAGCGGGGAGGGGCTCACGTCAAAGCGATTTGCAAGAGTAGCTTTGCTACAATCCCAGACACTGGACTCAAGTGTGTGGCTTGGCAGCCAGCAAGGCCCACCTGAATGCCTCACCAGGCCCCTCACCAAGTAGTTTTTGTTTTAGGGGGTTGTTTGTTTGAGAAAAGGTTTCTCTGTGTAGCCCTGACTATCCTGAACTCACTTTTGTACATCAGGCTGGCCTCAAACTCACAGAGATCCTCCTGCCTCTGCGTCACTGAGTGCTGGGATTGAAGGCGTGTCACCATAACCAGCTGCCCTCACCAAGTTTTCATGCAGTCTCTTCATTAACCCTTTTCCCAACTGGTCTTCCTATCCCCCCTGCTCAGTTACACACTGTAGTGACCATGCTAGGCTCTTTTTTTTTTTTTCCATCACAGGCCCCGATTTATCTCCAGATAATAAATTCCAGGATGGCAGAGTTCAGGCACAGCCTGAACAGTGTTCTCCCCCACCCTCACCCCACCCCCACTTTTCCTGTTCTTCTGCCAACTCTCTAGCCACATTATTGGCATGACTTTGCCTCATCCTTTCCTAGTGTACTAGCCAGTGTACTAGCTCTTGTTGCTTTGCTTTTCTTCCTAAAATCTTCCCTTGGCTAAAGGACACCACCCACTACACCTTTCCACGGAATCCACACTCAGTCCCCCAGGGATGCCCGCAGCCACAGAATTTACTACACTCTGTGTTCCATGAGTTTGCTGTGCACACTCTCTGTAATGATTTATGAGCCAAGTACGGTGAAAGATTAACAGTAATAAAGTAGAGCTATTGCATTCCACTACCAGTTATGTGAAGGCGGCCTCTTGTGTTCACCCTTGTGGTGACGTGGGATGAGATGAAATAAGGCAAGTGACGCACGTGTTGAGCTACAGTGACAAGGTTACCAGAGCACCAGCACTGCCCTCACAGTCTGTCTGCTAGCCACAAGAGCCGCTGGCAGGCCAGTGGTGCCCACAGTGTGAATGCCCAGGACGAAGGTAATAGGCGTACTGGGTGAGACAGCACCAGTTTCATCACACTGTACGCCACAATAGTTTAAAACTGACCTCCCGACCTCAGAGTCTCTGTGTTTTCAAGGCTGCTGCTGACAACAGGTAAATGAAAGCCGAGCTTACGGGAAGACTACTGTTACTTGTGTCTTCCTCCATCTTCTCCCGCCCCCACTCTCCTTGCCTGTGTAACTCAGGCTGTTCACGATCCTCCTGCCGTAACCTGAGTGAGTGCTGGGATTACAGGCGCACAGCAGCACACCCAGCTGTGTGTGCCGTTATCGCCATCTCCGTTCACATTGCTGAGGGGTACTAGAAAAAATCATCCACATGTTGGTATCAAAGGTTAAGTTTTTCACTTAAAACAGAATCTGTGATCTTTGTCCTGGCCAGCTCCTTTCCCAATGAGCACTGTGTAACCCTCATCACACAGGTCGCCTTTACCCTAAGCAAACGACACTGCACACACACACATGCAAATATAAACAGTTTAATCAGGTATAAGCTGGTGTAGAAATCCAACCCTGTAATGCTAGGATTTTGGAGGCTGGGAGAAGATCTTAGTTCTTAATGAGCCGTAACTACATTTCACATACCTCAGATAATGTATGTTTGCTGGCTTCCAAGTTCGTACCTATGGATACAGGCAGGTTGGTGGCTGGATGGATCCTCATTCCCATCATTCTCCCTTCATGCCCTCACATACAAACTTCTTCAGTTCACAAGAGTTCAGTTCTATCCCCCACTCATGACAAATTATAATCAAACATAGGGGTCCACCATGTATATGGTATGTAAGAAACTTAAATTGCATTCTTAGAGCTGAGTCCCGTCTACAAAATATCCTGTGGCATCTATGCGGACACTCCAGAATTTAAAAACAGAAAAACCAAGTTCCTTTGGATCCCAGGCACATGGGTAAGGGAGATGACTGAGCCTGTTCTACCAGTAGCCTGGGAGGAAGCAACAAGAGGGCTCTCCTAACAGGTCCCTCCTTAGCACATCTTTCCCTTGTTTTCCTCTTTCCGTGTATGTAATTCCTCCTTTCCCCTGGGAGCTATCTACTAGCCCTGCACAAGCTCATTCTCTTTCCGATCCTCACGGCAGCAGCTTTGGGCCCAGCTGCTCAGAGGGTTCAGTAGCATCTTGTCATTCGGGATTTCAGTCCACTGTGGTTTGACTTCTCTAAATCCTTCATTGTCATCAAGCCGACCTGTTAGGACTTTGTTGTAGTCCCCTTATCGAACCTTTTGAAAACTTGTCTTTGTAAACCCCCTTGGCTTTGCCAGGCTGTTCATTCTCTTTTTGTCACTGACATTTCTTTTTAGTGTAGGGTACCACCTGCTTTCCTGTAATTTCACGGTTGGGAGTTGGGCCATCATGAATTGACCTCGCTGCATCAGGTCTGTGGCATAGTGACAGGTAATGCAGAGAGCAGCAGCTGTTCCTGTTACGACAGAGAAACAGCTGGGGGTGGGGGAAGACAGACAGCCCACCCGAGCCCTCAGCTGCAGTGATCTGTGAAGCTCTCACCAGGCCAGGAACCACAGGTTCCAGTCATCCACGGGCTGGGGACCAACCTTTGACACATGTGCCTTTAGGAGACATTTCCCAAAAGCATAACAGGGATTTGAGTTTTGGCTTTCTCTGTCCGCTCTGCAGACACTGGACACTTGCATAGTTGATAAACTTCGGCAGTTTGACTTCCATCCATAAATAGTAATCCCAAATCTTTAAGCTAAGTCCTGCCTGCTGGCTTCTAGACGGGATATAAGCCACCTGCAGCCCTTTCCAACCATGCGTCTCATAGACATCTCAGTTTATCAGTCTCGTACTCCACGTTTTTATTAGTATTTGTCACCTTGTTGTGTAAGCTGTAAGCACTGGTAAGTAACGAGAGACAAGTGTGTGTGTGTGTGTGTCTGTCTGTCTGTCTGTCTGTCTGTCTGCAGCCCTGGCTGTCCTGGAACTTGCTCTGTGGAGAGCTGCCTGCCTCTGCTTCCCTGAGTGCTGGGGTTAAAAGCATTTGTCACCACCACCCTTCGAGACGCCTGTCTTTTGCTTTCCAAACCTTACTCTGCGTTCAGAGCGCCTACTGCATACCACCCCACTGTCCTAATGCCGACTTTACTATCCTTCATGGGATATCTTGCACAAGTCTTATGCTTGTTTTGCATTTCTCCTCTGGTATTTCGTCTTCTGTTTTTGCTGTAATAATTTCTAGGTGCCGCTCTGGGCTCTTCTTTAAAATTATCATTGTATTCATCAACTCACTGTGTGGAGGTCAGAAGACTGCCTAACCTGCAGGAATCACTTCTCTCCCTCCACATGTGCTCCTGAGGCTGAGCTCAAGTTGTCAGGCTTGGTAACAAAGGCCTTTATTGGCTGAGCCATCTTGCCAGCGTCCCCATACTAGGGACAGGGTAATGTAACAAGGCCCCCAGCCCAGATGGCCCTTCTTTCATAGTGGGTACAAGGGCGGTGAACCTGGTATGGAAGGAGAGGAGCACCCTCTTGAGGTATTCTGGCAAAGGAGCTGCCCCACTCTGAGAAGACAGAAGATAACCTGAGAAAGATGTGGGGAGCTGAGCTCTAGAGGGAGAGGACTCTCATGGAAGAGGGCCAGAAAGCAGATGAGACTGTTGGAAATGAGGAGGGCCGTAGAGCAGACTCTCCTAAGAAGAGAGGAATCCAGGAAGAGTTCTCAGCACATACTGCAGGGAACACGCTCGTGCAGAGGACAAGAGACCCATTTAGATTACAACTAAAAAGAAACTCCCGCTCCTTAAAATCTTGCCGTCACACAGAAGCAGCTCAGTGCTGTTTCTGTGCTTCTCCCTCTTCCTGATATGCATGTGCTATGCCTGACCTTAAATGTACCTTTTTACCTCTGCTGTGTCTTCATCCCCGTGTGCTCCTTGGAAACTTCAAACAAGCTCTTGCACCACACCTGTGAGAAGCATTTCCTACCCCAAGGAAAGGCAAAGCCCTGAGTCCTTTCTCCCGAGTCTCTGTAGTGTAGGCTGTTGGCACAGATCCTGCAGGATTTTAAGTTTGTTTACCAGTCCTGACACAACCCAGCTTCTTGTCATGAGATTAGTGAATTCATCTGTATTTGAGCCTTCCCGGCCCACCGCTGGCCGTGGTGCCTGTACACGCTCAGTAAACGCTCCACGTCTGTGTTTCGACCGCTTTACTTTGAGCTGTTTACTGACGGGTTAACTAAAAGTGTAGGAGAGGGGGTGAACACACAGACCCTGCCTGTGATCTGCCTTCTCTTGCGCAAACTCCGCTTCCGTTTATTAATTTACACAGCATGTTCCCTGATGGGAACCTGATGGTGATTGATCTGTAACAGGGAATGGAGAAATCACTGCTTACTGGATCAACTGAAGCGACCTTTTTTTCAAGTGTTAACAGTATAGATGGGTTCCATAGTCTGAATTACAGAAAAACCCTTTGGTGACTTGTCCTAATTTCAGACTCTGCTTGCGATCAGAAGTCCCCTCTGTGCCTCCCGGGGGTGGGGGGAGGGGTCCTTGCTCCTTAGAACTGGGGACAGAACTAGTAATCTTTTCACCTTGGTGATTGATTTGGGAGAGACTCGCCGTGACTGTTCTCCATGCTTTCTCTCTCCAGATAACAGCAAAGGCGGCCATCATCTTCGTTGCTCTTCAGTATAATGTTACCCGCCCTGTGACAGGTAAGTATCTATGTGGGCATGCAACTGAACACATTTGGAAGTACCCACGCGGTCTCTACTGTGTGGGCGTTATTTTATTCTAAACAGTGTATGAAACTGTTTTGTGTGTTTATTGTTTATTATATATTTTGTGTATGGTCTTGAAGTTCCATCAGAGACCTCTTTGTATCGCTTCCTCTAATCCTTTCCTAAAGGAAGCCCTGGGAACAGATGCACTCCTTTAGCTTGTTGTACAGTCAGGATTTCTACAGGTGTCCTTCGTTACATTTCTGTACCAAGGATAATCTCTTCAGACTTAGCCTTTTCATTTTTGTTGTATTCTGCTTCTAGAGAAAAAAATTAGTAAACTCTGGGAGATATCAGGTAATGGTGTTCAGACTCCACTTTCACTTACAAATTACATTGTGTGAAAATGAGGTTGCTGTGGGAAGTTGCTGCTGCTGGGGGCAGGAATGTGGCTGTCATGAGCGAGGGAGGTGCTTGCTTAAGCAAATGAGAGTGGATCCGGCAGTAACCTGCTCTGGGGTTTCTCCCCTTGGTGGAAGTACAGAGGAGCTGCACGAGTTTGGTCTATTGTGTGTGCTTTTATAAGCACTTGGTTAAGTTGCTTGAGAGTATAGTGTTGGTGTGGCATTCGAGACACCAGAATAATATTTTCACCTCAGTGGCCCCAAACAAACACCCACACTCTAAGGACAGGTGCCAGCAACTCATAAACCCTAATATTTGCTTTGAAACAATAAAGCAAATTCAAAACTTAAAATAACATTTAAGTAGTAGTTACATCTTTCTGGTGCTTGGAGATCAGAACCAAAGCAGGTGAAAGTCAAATTAGAGCACTGAGCCTCATAGTAGAGGGTCCAGTGTGCAGGTCCAGCTCCAGGGGAGACTTGAGTAGGCCAGGTAAACCTCTGCCGGGTAGAGTGTGGCTCCCCTCTGGTTTCTGGTTTCTGGTGGCCGTGACTAACATGTGTCAAGTCTTTTGTAAGTGATTCCTGAAGCTTTGGGCTATAGAGAGCCTCTTTGAGTTTCAATTTGCTCACGGCTCAGGACCCTCAGGAGAAACCGCCTGGGGTATCCCTGTAGACCTTTTACTGGATTAGTCTCCTTTTGTTTGTTTCCATAACTATGTTGTACCGAGTGCTGTTTTCATAATCTCACGTATATTTTTGTGTGTGTGTGTGTCCTTTTTGGCCTTCAGAAGAACAAGCTACTGAATCAGCATCCCTTTATTACTATGGTATCAAAGATTTGGCTACAGTTTTCTTCTACATGCTAGTGGCGATAATTATTCATGCCATAATTCAAGAGTATGTGTTGGATGTAAGTATACAATCTCAGAAATCCCCATTTTGTAAAGCACTAGTTCTCCATGCTGTGACCATCATATATTATGTGTATTTTGCATTTGTTCTTTATTACTAATAACTGCTTTATTTTTAGAAAATTAACAGACGAATGCACTTCTCCAAAACAAAACACAGCAAGTTCAATGAATCTGGTCAGCTTAGCGCATTCTACCTTTTTGCTTGCGTGTGGGGCACATTCATCCTCGTCTCTGTAAGTATGCCCATCGGTAATTGTTCTAAAGTCTCATTTAACACTGAGAACGCACGCTGCTCACAAGGGAGCGTAATTAAGAGTCTCCACGCTGACTGTTGAGAGAAAGCCTCACGCTTCGTCAGTCATGGGATGCCATTACTGCCTCGCGTGGTCGCTTGCAGATCTCTGTGTCCACAGAGAGGATCTCATGTTGGCAGTGACCTTGCCTAGGTTAGATAAGCAGAAATGTCAGTCATTTCCTCCTGTACTAGTCCAAGTGTCTACCAAGGAATTTAAATGTATAAATTTTCAAATAAGGCAACCCAGAACTCTAGCTGTCTTTACTGAGAAGGAAGACAGTATCCACTTTAATGTTAAATAACAGCACCTCCATTCACATCCCATTGTGTAGTTCTACGCGCTTTTGAGGTTGTTAAGCCCACGATTCTTTTAAATCGTCGTGGTGGAGATTAGTAACAGACAAAGTAGGTGTCCAGGATCCAGCACTTCATGCCAGAGAAATATTAAAACTCATACAATCCAGTGCCCATCCCATCTTACTGATGTAAGAGACAAAGGGAAATGTCAGCTTGTTGTATCTGTCTATATATATAAAATACACGTGTTTTATGTGTATTTTAATGTAAGAGTTAACGCTGATGAAGTGTAGTTCTTAGAGTCATCGCTTAGGGTTTGGAGGGGTGGTTTTCTTTGTCTCTTATACTTTCCACCAAATGTTCAGTTTTCTGAGGAAAAGATTTCCATAGCATTGAATGAATTTGAGTCATGTTGAACCTCTGTCAAGTAGTAGTTTTCAGTTCTCTGATTACATGCAACAAAATGGGTCCTTAGAAAGATGGTACACCTGTTGCTCATTGTGTCTTGTGCGCTGTTTGTCTGCCTGTACTCCTTTTCTAAACTGTAAATTTTGTAATCTTGGTTTGTTCATTTTTTTATTTTTCCATTCTGTTTCTAGTTTTTTATTACATTTTTATTTTTTAATATTAGTTACAGTTTATTGACTTTGTATCCCAGCTGTAGCCCCCTCCTTCATCCCCTCCCATCCTTCCTCCCTCCTCTCCTCTCTGCCCCTCTCTAAGTCCACTTCTTACACTACTGTGTTGAAAGATCCATGAAAGACAGGTATTGTATCTTGGAGTTACATATCTCGCTCATTCTCACTTTGCCAATGAACCACATTAGAAAAACTAAAACATATGGTTTTAGAATGCTTTTTAGAACCTTTTGTGAGGAGTTATAAATGCTTTTTGGTATTCATGGGCCAATTTTCCTGTCTCTTAGGAAAACTATATCTCAGATCCAACTATCCTGTGGAGAGCTTATCCCCATAACCTGATGACGTAAGTTTTTTTTCTATGGGGCCTTTCTTAACTAAAGATTGTTCATACCACAAACAAGTCAGATCCACTCTTGTGAATGAATCTCCCTCTGGCATGCTAATACAAGAAGTGGCTGCATTTTCTGCAGCATAAGGTAGTCACTTCACCACCGCCATAAGGAAAAAGATCTGTGTGCTGTTTGTGTGTTTCTGTTACCTTTGAGACAACTGACTTCTAGCAATTTTTAAGGAGCTTGTATGTGTGACTGTTTTTCCCATGTGTACCTGTGTGCCACCTTTGTTCCTGATGTCAGAGAAAGTTGGAGAAGGCTTCAGATCCCTTGGGACTGGGGTTTTGGGCGGTTGTAAGCCACTATGTGGGTTCCGGGAATCGAGCCCAGGCCCTCTGTGAGAGCAATAAGAGCTCTTAACTAAACAGCCCTCTCCCCAGCCCCCGCTTCCAACAACTTTGGTTGGCGTTCTCTCCTCCCTTCCTGAACCTTTGTCCTTTCTCATCAGCGTGCCTGCATCCTTCCGTGGTTTCTCTCTTTTCTTTCCCTCACCCCTCCATCTCCTCTGTCCTTTATTTCTGAGATTCCTGAGACTGGGGTTCTCTCTCATCTTGCTTGCATCCTGGGTGTCTCTACATTGCTTCTGGGAACATCTTAGTCAGGATGACACAGTTCTACCTCATGCTCCTGCTGCACAGGAGCGCCTTACTGCTTCGCCTGCAGGGAGTCCCTTGCGCCCAGCACTGGGTGGTTTATATTTGTGTAGCATCTACATATTGTTTAGGTTGTTCTCTAATCATCTCCCATGTGAGTCCTGCTTTGTGCCCGTACCCACCTTCTAAACAGTGGCGCTGTCTCTGTTCTCTGCTGGGGAAGTTGTGCTCTCCCTCCCCCAACCCCCGCCTGTCTAGACGGCACTCACTGAATACTCGGGTGGTCTGAAAACTAGAGAAACTGTCATGAAGGAAGGGAGTCATAGACCATGCACGTACTTGGCTTAAATCCAGCAGGTACAGCCCCTTCCTGGGTCATCCTCTGACGGTAATGTGCTGAACTTTTAGAAGATCTGGTTATAAACATCACACTTACATAAAACTGTAATAACTCTCTTTGCCCACCCTAGCTCTGAGTAATGACACGGAGACTTCTATTTATTTATAATAGCTTTAGGCCTTAGCTCACTGTTGTTCCCAACTAGCTCTTAGAACCTGTGTTCACCCATTTGCAGTGTTTTGCCACATGGTTCTTTACCTCTCTTCAGTTTCATCTGTCCTCCATGTTTCCTAGGTGAATCTCTCATGCCTCTCTCTCTCTCTCCCAGAGTTCCTCTTTCTCTGCCGGAAGTCCCACCTTCCCTTCTTGCCTTTGTTGTTAGCCATCAGGTTTCTACTAAAACCAGTCAGTAGGTGAGACAGGGAGTGTTTACAAAACAGAGACAGATGATGCTTACCAATACCAGAGTCCGCCTGTACTCAGCTCTCTGCAGAAACCAGCACTTGAGTATGCAAACCAGCCTTTACACCGTGTACAAGCGCATCGCTCCAACAGCAGAGAAAATGTCCAGTCAGAAGGGCCAGAGTTGTATGAAAAGGGGAGACTGCTGGTCTGACGAGCTGCGTCTGCAGAACCGCCCCTGTCACAGCCCTCAGTTCTGCCTCTGTGCGTTTGTTAGCATTTCTCCATGTCGCAGTTGGGTGGAAATAACACTTCTCTAAGGAAAACATTGCCCGTTTCCAGTGACAGTTACCCCCTCCCCCTTTAGCATGTATGTAATTGGAAACAATGGGTTTCATTGTGACAGTGGGTGGTCTTTCTGCCCCATTTTCCTGTTGATGGGGCCTTGTAGATCTCTGGGTCAGGCATGCCCCTGTGTTTCTCTATAGCTAGCATGATCTCCTCAGCCCTAGGTAAAAGACAAGGGGGTCAGATTCTGCACACAGCCGCTTTGCCCGTTGTTGCAGCTGCAGAATTGACTGAATGCTGGGGAAACTGGCCAAGCTGGCTGCTTAAAGACTGCTTGAATATTGTGTGAAATGACAACAGAAACACGGCTGCCTGTCTCTCTGGCTTCTTGCACGTGTTTGTTTTTTGTTCTGGTTTTCTTTTTTTCAAGACAGGGTTTTTCTGTGCAGTCGTGGCTGTCCTGGACTCACTTTGTAGACTCGGCTGGCCTCGAACTGACAGAGATCCATTCGGCTACCTCTGCCTCCCAAGGGGTGCGCCTGGCTTTGTTTTTGTTTCTTACACACTCTACTTTAAAAGGTACTTTCGCTTTCTCACTCAGCTTTCAAATGAAGTTTTTCTACATATCCCAGTTGGCATACTGGCTCCATGCGTTCCCTGAGCTCTACTTCCAGAAAACCAAAAAAGTAAGCTGGATTTGTTTTGTTTTGTTTTGAATTTTAAACAATTGTAACGGGGGCGGGGAGCAGTTTGCCTTAATCTCAGCATTTGGGAGGCGGAGGCAGTTGAATTAATCAGTGCCAAGTTTTTTACATGTGTTGGTTTCCTCTTACTGGTTTTACTTTTTTAGAAATTGATTTCACAAGTAACTAGTTGGATTACAACTAGCAGTTCTGTATATAAGTTCAAAAGAAGAATTCCATGTTGACAAAAAAGTAAACCACAGTTAAGTTGTCTGCAGGGAAGCCCTTGCTGAGGTGGGTAGGGCGTTCCCCTTTTGGCCTGTGGAGAAGGTGTTTGCTTAGAGAAAGGAGTAGACTGTGGAGCCCTGGGCGCCCCCTTTCTACAGCTGGCCTCAGTGACATGCCGTGGCCCAGACACACAGTCAGTGTTCCTTTGGGGATGGGACTCTCTTCCCTCACGCACCTTCATTGCTGTGTTGGGAGGGGTGCCAGCTGTGTGCCCTGTCCTCCCCTTCCTCTGTGCACGTCACCCCAGGCTTCACCCTCATCCTCTCTGATTTTATCATTGTCACATGAGGTTTACTCTTTCAGGATTACCTTTTTCCTGTGATAAATCAATATCCTTATTTATTTTTGTGTAGATACAGCTTTTTAAAAAGCCTATGTGGGATTTACTTGAAAATGATGTCAGAATGATAAATGGGTAGGGATCTAGATGAGACCGTTTCTGTCATCTGTTAATGACTCCGAGCCTAGGTTTCAGCTACACGTGTGTGCACTTCACTCCTTGTTGGTGTGTCCTTGTTCATATTTGCCACAGTTAGAAGGTTTGTTCTTTAACTCTTACTTTGAGAAGTTTTCCCAAGTAGAATTCTGATATCCCTTCATGGATGGATTTATCTCTGCCTTCCCAAGATCCACAGATAGTCTTTAAAAAGCATGTCCTACAAGTAGGCCCTTTCTCATCTGTTTTGTACTTGTGCCAGATGTCTGCCCTGAAGTAGAGCCATGGACTCTGACACATGTCATTATTTCTTTCACAAACTGGAATGCTTCTCTAGTTGATCAGGCTAATTAGGGTGAGGACCCCCTTTTTAATTTTTATTTTTTTAATTGTTAGGCACACAGTTGAGTCTTCCCTGTCTGGTGAGCTCTTTGTATAAGTCTTGGGTGCCCTAGGGCTGTACTGTACTTTACTAGTAGCTGCTAGCCACATGTAAATAAGTTAAGTACATGCACAGTTCCGCTTCTTAGTCTCATGGAAGATATTTTCATTCTCTCTCTTTCTCTGCCCTCCTCCCCCACTTTTTTAAACATGTTTTTTCTGTGTGGCTTGTAACTCATGATTCTCCTGCCTCCGTCTCTCCTGAGTGAGGGGAAGTGATAGGTGTGTACCACCATTTGTGGCTTGGACAGAGATTTACGGAACATTTTTATAATTGTGGAAAGCTTTGTTGGGCAAGTCTTGAGTATCATAGCTTCTTGATGCTTTGCTACTGGACTTGGCTCAGCTATTCTAAGCCTTCTTTACATACACCAGTGGCCATAATACCTTTGGGTTTCATTATTAATCCATGTCTATATCTTGCTAACTGACCCTAGTAAGTAAAAAGGAACATTTCAAAGCAGTTGTTCATTTTAGCTCCTAAAGCTTTTTCTTATCAGTTTCTGCCAGATGGCATTTCTCCAGAAATGCAGTCTAATTTTTATGGACTAATTTGCATAACTTAGAACTTAACTGAAACTATTTTTAACACTGACACGTGATAGTTGAAAGGAACTGTTTCAAGTAATTAGCATAATTTGAAAGTAACAGCTGCATATGTGTTAAACGGTTTCTTAAAATTTACTCTATGAAATTTATTTTTGGAAGAAATCTTTACTGGAAGAAACTAGTACCGCAGTTGTTTTGAACCAGCCTCACAGGCGGGTGAATAGGAAAGGAGCACTGTTAACAGTCGGAGAGGTGTGTTGGTGGCCGAGAGCTTAGTGTCCTTGAATGGGAATACGTAACTCATGTAACTTCAGTGTAAGCACATCTCTGTTTTGCTCATGACTCTTAGTCAGGCACTATAGTGTATATCCAATGCCCAGTTATTGAGAAGGCTGAAGCAGGATGGTGGTTTGGGTCCAGCACAGGCAATATAACAAGAGATCCCATCTCAAAGAGTAGCCGTTCTTTAGCTAGTGAACTCACACGCCCTTAGTGAAATAATCCGCTGTTTGGTTGCTCATAATCAAATTAGCTTTGACTACAGATAATACAGTTAAGTTTTATATAAAATATTAGAAGTGTTTTTCCCATACCTGCCTGTTGACAGCCACAGTCACTCCTCTTTGTTACTTGCCACTACAGTCTCCCTTTGAAGGGAAGTCATTTCCTAGATAGGGTGTCTCTCTTAGTTCTTATCTGGGGTGTGTGTCTCCCAGTGGCTCCCTGTGTTCTCCTGTGTTCGTTCTCTCTTTGTTGATGGTGTTTTTAGGCTTCTGATGGAGGGTTGAGCTAACTTGCTCAGGACCACACTCACAGGAGGCATAAAGCTTGGTTCTCTTAGTCATCTCCACGTTTTCTGTGGTCGACCTGGAGTGAGCAAACACTGCCTTGGAGATAGTTTTTCGTATACAACTGTGGAAGCTCTTAGGGAAAGTTCCTTTGATAACTGACCTTCGAAAGCTGTCGTTGCTTAGACAGCATCAGGAACTGTTGGTTGTGAGTATGGGTTTTGGTGATGGTGTTTTATCTGCCATCATTATTGACTCTGTTGGATGACAACCCAAAAGGTAGGACTAAAGTCGAAGTCAACTGGCTGTGAAAGTTACGCTCCTAAAAATGAAGGTATTGAACATGTTTTTGTGCTTACAGGAAGATATTCCTCGTCAGCTTGTGTACATCGGTCTTTACCTCTTCCACATCGCTGGAGCATATCTTTTAAAGTGAGTTGGGATTTGGCTTGGGTCTAAGTAGACTAGCAGATAGCGTGCTGGTTTATTTGAGTTGGTCATTAACCTTTCCTTGTGTATTCTTTCTACAGCTTGAACCATCTGGGCCTTGTTCTTCTGGTGCTGCACTATTTTGTTGAATTTCTTTTCCACATTTCTCGTCTATTTTATTTTAGTGATGAGAAATATCAGAAAGGGTAAGTACTGTCTTTTGTTTGTTCAGCGTGTTTGAACTCAGTGCTTAGATTGCCTATGTTCTTGAGAATTGTACAGTTTTGTTAGTAGTACACTAAGGAAAACACTTTTCATGCTTTACACTTTATTCTTTAAAATAGAGGTGCGGTGGCTCGATCCTGTCACCTGAGCACTTAGAGAGGCAGAGGCAGGCAGATCTCCGTGAGTTCAAAGCCAGCCTGGTCTACAGTGCAAGTCCAGAACAGCCAAGGATACATAGAGAAATCCCATCTCGGAAAATGAATGAATGAATGAAATAGCTGGAAAGATACTGTATTGGACTTGCTGCGTATAAGGCATTGGGGATCAAGTCTTCCTATGATAGCAAGGTTTTCGTTTTCGAAAAGGAGTGATAGAGAAGACTTTTAGAAGAAAATAAAGGGGTAGGGCCCATGAGACGGCACAAAAGAAAAGCCTGATGACCTGAGCTCAGTCCCAGAACCACAGAAAGGTGTGAGAAATGAACTAAACTGACATACTGTTCTCTGATAGCCACACATGGGTCGTGGCATGCATGTACCCCACCTCCTACAGCATACACACAATGATGTTATTAAAAAAAGACAAAGGCATGAATAATGTAGTCTTAAGGACCTGAAAAGACATTGATGGACAAAATCAGATCAAAAAGAAAGCTTAGAGAGGTGTAACTTGGAAAGAGTGTGAAGTCTCTAAGACTCTGAAATGGGACTTGGCGTTGGTTGTTCACAGTGCTGTCACTATCTTGGCTTGTGCCCAGCATCTTTTGGCTGTCTAGTACATAAGTTCTGAAGCACACTGCCAGTACTTAATGAACAAAAATATTAAGCAGTTGTCTACTAGAGTTCCGAAAAACCTAGGAAAATCAGTGCTATGAATCTCAATAGTGTAGACTTTCCCAGGCATTTGAATACAGAAACCCCTTTTGCAGAATAAGAAGTGCTATTTTAGAGACTAGAGCGACGGCTCAGTGAGAAAGTGCTCGCTGTGCAAGCATTAGGGCCTGGCAGTAGGGCCCGTGTAAGAAGCCAGCATAGGGTGGCGTAGGAGGGTACTGGGGCCAGGTAGCGGTGGCGGCACACGCCTTTAATCCCAGCACTTGGGAGGCAGAGGCAGGCCAATTTCTATGAGTTTGAGGCCAGCCTGCTCTACAGATCAAGTTCCAGGGTAGCCAGGGCTACACAGAGAAAACCCTGTTTTGAAAAACTGAAAAATAAAAAAGGGAGGGACTGGGACTGGGCAAGCCAGGCCTGACAGTTGGAGAGCTCTAGTTTCTGTGAGAGACCCTTTCCCAGACAATATGGTGGAGAGTAACGGAGGTAGGCATCCTCACTGATTTCAGCCTCCAAAGACTCACCACACACATGCACACCCACAACACACAACAGATGTACTGTTTGAATATGTATTTGCTCAGGAGGGTCTAACTCTACTAGAACCATTACTCACGATTTTGTTGCTGTGACTTGGCACATCTTTCTTACAGATTTTCTCTCTGGGCCGTTCTTTTTGTTTTGGGAAGACTTCTGACCTTAATTCTTTCAGTCCTCACTGTTGGTTTTGGCCTGGCAAGAGCAGAGAATCAAAAGCTGGATTTTAGTACTGGAAACTTCAATGTGTTGGCAGTCAGGTGCGTTTACTTTACTATCCCACTGTTACTGAATACGCCACCAGCCCCTCCGTGTTACCCATTGTCTCATAAGTGAAGGGACAGTTCCGGGCCGGAAAGCCTCCATCTGGTTTCATGCCTGTAGTAGTTTTCTTTCTATTAAAGCCTCTGTTTAACTTCTAAGATACATTTCTGAATGAGATGACTATTTCTTAGCATAATCTTGTCTAAGGCGAGTCATTACCATCACATCACAGTAGGCTACTCTTATTCTGTGGCATATTCTCGAACACTCTAATTTTTGTTTTGTTTTTGCCTCTCAGGATCGCTGTCCTGGCTTCCATTTGCATCACGCAAGCCTTCATGATGTGGAAGTTCATTAACTTCCAGCTTCGGAGATGGAGGGAGCATTCTGCCTTCCAGGCCCCTCCTGTGAAGAGGAAACCAGCCGTGCCCAAAGGCAGATCCTCCAGAAAAGGAACAGGTTGGTGCTGACTACACTGTGGAAACACAGAAGTGAAAGCGTGTAGAAGCATACATGATACATAAAGTAGAAATATATACAGGATTTCTAATTTCCAAACCTTTGCTCAATATTTTCTGTACATGGAACAGTACAGAACATGCTCATTTGTAACTGACGTCAGTCGGCATATTTTAACTTTGCTATGTATTCTGTAGGGGTGTATGCGAGTGTAAGGTGTGTGTAGGGGATAGTCCTGTGGAGATTGCTTTTCCACCTTACGTGGGCTCAGGGGTCAGGCAAAGCAAGCATTTCCAGTTGCTGAGACATCTTGCCAACCTTAGCATAGAATTTTTAAAATCCTTTAAATTGCGTTTTTATTTGTGGAGTGAGTGCATTCCACAGTGTGCTCATGGAGGAGAGGGCAGCTCTAGGGCCACAGTTCTCCCTTTCCACCCTCTAGGTCCTGCTGGTGGAACTCAGGCTGGGGCTTGGCAGCAGGCGCCTTCACGTGCTGAGCCGTCATCTAGGCACCTCACCTCATGCTTTTGGGGGTCATCTATTTATGGCATAACCACCACTCATATGAATCTACAATACTTTATCTGGTTAATGGCCCTTTGGGTTGTTTGGACTTCTAACAGTAAGGTGTTGTGAGCACACCTATACATGTCTTTGTCTGCGTACCTGTTTCCTGTTGTCTCCTAGCTATGTATCTAGATGTGGAACTGCTGGGTCATTAGGGAGAGCACCCAGACGATTACTGCAACATGGTGTCATTTTAGTGTGTGGAGGCTTCCGCAGGGTTATACACAGTTTACCCACAATTGTTCTTGTCCTAGAAGACTAACACCTTTCTAATGAATTTAGAAAAATGAATGAGATCTGAGCTCTGGATTCTGCCACATGTACTTAAGTGTTTGTCACTGTGCGGGTAGCTCACTGCCTTGCTGTGGGGTGAATGGGTGGCTCACTGCCTCGCTGTCTGTGTGGGGTATGGGGGGGGGTGGCTCACTGCCTCGCTGTCTGTGTGGGTCTGGAAGGTTTGCTGTCGGGAACTGAAGCTTCTCCAGTTTTCTTCTTTTTGTGTGTTTTGGTCATTTCAGGTGTCTGTGAATTTAGGATCTGCCTTTCAGTGTCTGCAAAAAGTACCTGGAGTTTTGATTCAAATTCCCTTTAATGTGTAAATTGCCTTCGGGAGCATGAACATGGATGTCTTCATTTATTCTGCTCTTTAATTTTTTTCCAATTAAATGTTATAGTTATCAGTCTATCTAGTACTTGATTAAATTTATTCCTAAATATTTTACTCTTTTGGATGCTGCTATAAAACAAA
Source organism: Pachyuromys duprasi (assembly GCA_028658305.1). Taxonomy (NCBI): domain Eukaryota; kingdom Metazoa; phylum Chordata; class Mammalia; order Rodentia; family Muridae; genus Pachyuromys; species Pachyuromys duprasi. Next base: position 38,148,641 of record CM053750.1, read on the forward strand.
ATCATCTTCTTAATTTTATTTTTATTTTGAGTGTGTAGTACAGTTGATTTCTGCACGTCGAGCTGGTATCCTGCAGGCTGGACTGGACTCACTTTAAGAGTGTTTTGGTGGGAATGGGTTCTTTTGGATCATCTGTAAAGGAGAATAGTTTATGCACCTTCCTGGCTAGTCCAGATGCTTTATGTAGCATTTTCTTGCTAACTTATCCTGACTTGAGAATGGGTTTGGGCATGGTGCGTGTATAGAGGCCCACAAGGATGTTGGGTGTCTTGCTCTCAGCCTTCCTCCCTTCAGACAGGGTCTTTTATCTGGAGTGAGGATGGCAGCCAGCCAGCCCAACAGTCCTCCTGTGCCCACCTCCTAGAGGGCTGGTACGGGCATATGTGGTGCCAGCAGCTTTCGTGTCATTTGATCTCAGGTCCTCAGGCTTGGGCAGCAAGGCCTGTTACCCACTGAGGCATCACCCAGCCTTCTTCTTTACTCAGTGTAAAATTACTGTTATTCCTGGCATACACCCACGTTAGGGACAGATGATATGCAACTTTGCTATGTTGGTTTTTTTTAATTATTTGGTAGGGTTTTTCCATCTGTGTTCATATAAAGAATTGGCCTATAATTAGCACTGTTTTTTTCAGTATCCTTGTCAGTTCTGTTAGCCTTATAAACAGCATTAAACCCATCTGTCCCTTGTTCAGTCTGGGTGCTGTTTGTCTGTGAGAGGTTGGAGGGCTTCGCGGTAGCCCCATCTCTGCCGATTCACACTCATGAATGGGACTTTGTAAGTTTCAACTTAATCCCTTGTTTTCGGCAATCTGTGCTATTCACTGAAGTTGTGCCTGTTTTGTCAGAATCCCAGCATGTAAGAGCTAAGATGGGGCTAGAGTAGAGGGCCTACCCAGTGCCCATGATCCCCACGGTACAATCCCTAGGTCTGTAAGAAAAAAAAAAAAGCAAAAATACTTTCAGGTCTTTCTTTTATCTTCACATACATGTATTTGTTTGTTTATGTGTCTTTACTGTGTCAGTTCCTGCTCTTGTTTCCAGCCTTAGGTCTGGTTGGCTATTGTACTGTTGGGGTCTCTTTCTTGAGATGGCTTCTAGTCAGTGGTCTTCAGCTCTCCATGAGGATCACCCAGAGTTCAGGATAAACTTTCTCCCTCATCCCTGTGTTGGCTGGACTTCTCAAGCCTTGACTGCTTTTCAGTTCCAAACATTTTATAATTGTAGTTTGATTTCTCTTTTGACCGTGACTGTTTTGTGGGTCCATTATTTGGTTTATTAGACATTCTGTCATTTCCTGCTTCTCTTTCTTCTGATGTCTGTCTAAATTCTACCTGATTAAAGACTATTCTCCGAGGGATTTTCTTTCCCTAAAATTTGCTGAAATTTGATTGAAGTTCAGCCTGTACTCAAGTTCAGTGAATGCTTCTTTTATACCCCAAAAGGGCATATATTCTGTGTGTATAGGCTGTGATTCACAGAAATCCACCTGTCTCTACCTTTCAAGTGCTAGGATTAAAGGCGTGCGCTACCACACCTGGCAGGCCATCATAGTGTACAGGAATAGGCTGTAATACACCTTTAATTGTAACTTCTCCATGCATTAAAGAAATAACTGAAAGGACTTTGCCACCCAGTGGAAGACAGCTCTGTGTTCTACAGGACTGCTGTAGAACACAATTTGTAACATTGTCACTTGACAGCAGTTTTCCACCTTTTTCTCTTCTCTGCTTTCATTCCTGTGCGCTCAAGTCCTAGTTCAGATTAAGATCATAAATGTTGCCTGACAACTTTGGACTTTAACTTCTTGCCTGAAGACACGTTGTGTAGAGCAGTTATTACAGACATTTGCTTATGACGAGAATAATGCCTGCATTTCTCTCATTTCAGAGAACGGTGTGAATGGAACAGTCACATCGAACGGAGCTGACTCTCCGCGGAATAGAAAAGAGAAGTCTTCATAATGGATCACAAACTGACTTGATTAATGTCCCCCAAAGAATCTGCTTTCTACTCTGTCTTTCGGCACTAGCGATTTTTCTGTTCTTGAAAATATAGTTTCTGCTCTTTGATTTTTGCTGTTGTACTGTCCCTGACATGTAAAAAGGGCATCGAGGGGAGGAGGATTACTAGGAGTGAGAAAATACGTTAGCTTAGACTCGGCTACCTGCCTTCAAAATAGTTTAGGGACCACCACATATTTTATTTTGCTTTTTGTCTTTAACGTTTTTCTAATGGTTTGGGGAGAAACCATTTACAAAACCCCCACATAACCAGTGAAATTTTTTCTTGCTCTCACCAATTTTTTATAATATTATAGCAAGGTGACCTATTCTAAGAAGGTCATATTTTTTAAGTTGTCTTTCAGGGTAAAATGGAAATACTATAAAGTCAGATGTCAAACTTTTAATGTTTTCAGTGTTCTCTAATTTTTAGGAGTTTTTTGTAACCTTTACACCTGGGGAAAAAAAAACGATTTGTAAAATCACCAAAATTATTGTGCTTTATTTTCTAGGTAGTTGTAGGTGTTTCATCCCATTAAAAAGTACTGATAGTTACTGCAAAATGTATTGCCGTATATTGGAGCAGATGTCTTATTAACATAAGAGTACTTAGGAAGTAAAGTCTTTTTGTGCATCAACATTTATCAAGTGGCAATCAGAAAATGTTTACTGTGAAGAAGAATATTCAACTTGCATAGCCCTTTTTGATATGTTCAATAATAATTCTTAACGGGGCTTGTTGTAAGTTTGATATGCATAGCATCTTAATGAGATACCATTTAACCTTCAAACCCTTTTAAAAAGTGATGCCTACTTGACTTATAGCTATAAAAAAGGTGTCAGATAATTATATTTGGAAAACTAATGCACTAACTTTAAAGAAATTGAAAATTCAGGTGGATAGTCTTAACAGAAGACATGCTTTATGTTATACTATAGCTTTGGACCCATCTTTAATTGAGAAACATTTATCTGTATAAAACATATTTTTGGATAAATATATATATATATATATTTGTATCTACAGAAAGGCTCTAAAAAGCATTTGAGTAAAGTATTGGTTCCCTTTTCTATGGTTCTCCTGACAGCCCTTCTGTTGGGTTTGTCTGCTGCCGCTACAGTGCGCGCATTGCTCCATTCAGTGTCCAGGTCTTGTTTCCCGTTTCTCACTTCTGTCACCAGCTAAAAAAATGTTCGTGCCATTCTGAATATAAAAGCTACAAGCCTATGGCCTGTGGTTTAAGTTGCCGTGCTGCTAGAAAGTTGTGCTTTCTCTTTCCAGCCGTTTACTTCCTAGGAAAAGTCGTAGCTCTCTGTAGCATTACCAAGTTTCAGTGGAACCAAATTTCTGCCATTAAGTTGGTATTAATACATTGAAAAGTCAATCAAAATAAAAATTTTTACTTTCACAAGCTGCTTCCTGGACAATTCCTTCGCTGTTATGTTTATGCTGTTTTGAGCATATATTCTCATTAAAATGTACCATTAAAAAGATGAGTCTTTTTTCATAAGCATGTACACTTCTTTATACTTAAGCAGTAGTGGCAATAGGGATAGTGTGTTGTCCACCTCATTTTTCTAAATTTTAATTTATTTTTTATAACATTCACTTTACATCCCAATTGTAGCCCCCTCCCTCGTCTCCTCCTGGTCCCATCCTCCCTCCCTACTCCCTCTTATTCCCTTCCCCTATTTCTCAGAAAGGGGGAGCCCTCCACTACTATCTGACCCCAGCCTAGCAGGTCTCATCAGGACTGCCTGCATCATCTTCCTCTGGCCAGGCAATGGCCACCCCACAATGGGGAAGTGATCAAAGAAGAGGCAACAGAGTCCATTTCAGAGACAGCCTCTGCCTCCCTTACTAGGGAACCTGCATGAAGACTGAACTGCCCGTGGCCTACATCTGAGCTGGGGTTCTAGGTCCTCTTCATGCATGGTCCTCAGTGTGTCTCTTCAGGCTCCCATTGGCCCCAATATGTTGGCTCTTTTGGTCTCCATGTGGAGCCCCTGTCCCTTCCAGGTCTTTCTATCTCCCTCTTCTTCTAAAAGATTCCCTGCACTCCGCCCAAAGTTTGGCTATGAGTCTCAGCATCTCCTTCGATACCCTAGTGGGTAGAATCTTTCAGAGGCCCTCTGGTAGGCTCCTGTCCTGTTCCCTGTCTTCTACTTAACAATGTCTATCCTGTTTGCCCTTCTGAATGAGGATTGAGCGTCTTCCCTAGGGTCATCCTTGTTGTTTAGCTTCTTTAGGACTATAGATTTTAGTATAGTTATCCTATATTAGATGGCTAATATCCACTTATAAGTGAGTATATACCATGTGTGTCTTTCTGCTTCTAGGTTATCTCACTCAGGATGATCTCTAGTTCATCCATTTGCCTGCAAATTTCATGATTTCCTTGTTTTTAATTGCTGAGTAGTAGTCCCTTGTGTAAATGTACCACAATTTCTGTATCCATTCCTCAGTTGAGGGACATCTAGGTGGTTTCTTGCTCAACTATGTTCATAATACCCCTTCCTTATTTGACTGGAGCCTTTTTGAGTTATTTGCAACATTTGTGTTCAGTACTTTAGACTGTATTTTAGGAAAGAAAACAAGAGGACCCATAGTGTTTGGTTAGAACAGGCAGACACAGTCTAGTTGTAAATTATGCACCCTGGACACCTGCTTCCCAAGACCTTGTGGAAAGTGTCCTTGCTGTCTTCCAGTCCTGCAGACGGCCAGCACTGCTGTCTGGACAGTGAGCTGTGACAGGTAACAGACCTGTCCGTGAGCTAGGAGAGCTGCTGTTCGCTCCTAGACTCCAAGTGGTCTTGAACCAGCCATTCTGGGTTTTACTTTGTCCCTAAGATAGTTTCTTGCCTGAGATTAGATTAAACTTGGAAATGATCTGGTTGGAATATCAAGAATGAAGATATTAATCACAAACTGCTAAACCTAAACATTCTTGTCAAGTCCTTAGGTTCAGAACTCGTGGGCCAAACTTGTCTAGGAAGTGGGATCTTTGTCACAGAGATGTGATTAGCAGGAACCCACTAACAATGTTACCTCTGGTGTATTTTCTGGCCTGTTCACTGAAAAGGAGTTCTAGTTGCCTGCAAATGGACAAAGAGCAAGTCTTTTAAGAAGAAAAACTACAGTAATCACCTGTTTGCATTTTGAGAGCCTGCGTTCAAGATAAGAGAAAATTCTAGGAGATGATGCTTTAGCAAATGTCAAAGGTCAACCACGTTGGCACCCAGCCTGTTGCACTAGAAGAGGAACTCAGAACAGCTTTGGAGCCGTCTTGAAGCTCGCAGCCAATCACAGAAGGCAGCATGCCTGCGTACAGCTCCAGAGCACATGAAAACTATTCATAAAGGCAGCCCAGTTCTGTTTGTCCAAGCAGGAGCTGCTGCACAAGAAGTCCCAGCAACAGCTGAATGACACACGGTTTGTTGAATACTATTTGGGAGAAGGCTAAACCAGTTTGTCTGGCTTGGCCATCTCATGAAAAGATTATCAGTGTATTTATTCAACCTGCAATCAAAGTCTGGGTGTCTTGAAAACAAAACAATTTAAGAGGCCCAGCTCCATGACCTGCAGGGTCATTAATAACCTGAGTAGACCATAAAAAAATCAGTAGGCTTCAGAATTTATCTAACTTATGTACTAGATAACTTCATTAGGTTCATCTGAGTAATAGTTACACAGTAGGAAGACTCGTTAGCTAGCACTCCAGCCAGTTCTACAAATAAACAGCTCTACACTAGTCAATTCTACACAAATCTGTCACAGCTTTCAGAGGGGTAAATCCTTGATGCAGAACTTTTCAGCCTTACAGTGGTTCAAAGGCTTACCTGTCCAGCCATTCTGCTTTTAGGACAGTAAAGGTACAGGATCTACTCAATGCTTTAGCATAAAGCAGGTCTGTGCTAGACGATGTTGCCCACCTGTAGGCGACTTTAAGCATTTTGAGCGCCTTGGCTATGCTGAGCTGTTCGGGTGTGTTAAAACGCATTTTACCGTTCAACTTGGCAGTGGGTTTATCAGGGTGAGGGCTCACAAGCTGAGTAGTAGTCCTAAGACCTACCCCTCTGCGAAGTCCCTGTAAACAGGTGTGTGTAGCTCTGTGCCCCAAGTCATCCAATCTCCATCCATCAGGTTGTGACTAACATAGCAGACGTTGTAAGTCTGATACTATTCCTGTTTGACGTTTTACAATTTTGCTGAGCATGGTGCTTTGCCGTGCACCTCCAAGGTTCCATCGTGGCTGCTCTTGAGCAGGTGGGCTAGGAGTAGCCAGCCTCAGCCAGTGGTTACACCAAACCTTCGGAACACTATGACCATAGTGTTTGTTTAACAAGCACAGATAGCCATAAACCTCAGTATCTGCCTGCAGTCTTATCAGTATGTGATAAAATCATAAAAGTCCAATCCCATCTACAGTTTCTAAAGATGCTGTTAAAATAGGAGTATAGTTTATGAAAGCACCCTCCCATTGGCGGGTTCATAAAATGTCCTGAGTTTTCTGCTGCTTGTCCTACTAGGTTAAACTCTGGGTGAGAAGGACATGACATGATGTTTTACTAAGTTTGAGCTGATCTTGTAAAATGTCCTGGAAATCATATTTCAGCCAATGGGACAGGAGGCCTGCATGGGGCAGCTTTTGTGGGCTCGTTGACAGTAAGTGCCCCTATGAGAACACTAGGAATGCAGCTTACATGCTGTAGACGCAGCTCTGAGAGACACTTGTGTAACCTGGGTGAGGACGTCAGCCCCAGCACAAGCTACAACAACGCAATGGGATGGAACTGATTTAGGTCACTAGTGAACTCAAGAGCAAAGAAAGTAGTTATAAAAGTAATAATCTGTAACAAGCCAGAAAACAAAGTGTCTATGATGTATATACCAAATACAAAACAAATGAGAAATCTAAGAATTAATTCAGTTCTCTGGGATTGGGGCTGGGGGATTACCAGGAATATATTGGAGTGATGGATGATTGATTTCTGTATTTTTTTAATATGAAGCTTTGAAAAAAATCAATATGTATAGCTGGGTTGAACTTCATCTTCAACGAGAACCCTTCAATACTGTACCGATTCAAACCGAGAAGGGATTTCTTCGTTGATACTGTATGGCAGTTCAGCTGAGTTTCCAGGCAGAAACCTGGTACAAAAGGAATGTGACAAAGAGAAGACAGCCATTCAACCAAAGCAAATCTTCCTGAAGAGGGCATTTATAGCCGATCCCTATCGACCATCCTACAGAAGCCCATCCCTTCCTATTGCACAGATCTGAGTTTTGCACGGCATGTGCGGTGGCGGGTTTTGTTCCTCTCCCTCTCTTTATGAATAAACTTTAAAAGCAAGTCATGTGGAATGCAGCTTCACGTGGAAGTAATCACCGCTCTCCTTGTTTGGCCGTCCTGATGAGCGCTGTGTTCTGATTACAGTCCGGCAGCTCTTGTTTGGCAGGCCACGCCAATCATGCCCCGTTATGTATTGCTGTAGAGTGAGTGCCCAGAAGGGGCTGCTGCTATCACCTCCCTCATTTTCCACTCCACTCCCGCCGAAGTCAGCTGCTCCCACCGACGTCAGCTGCTCCCGCCTCCAGAGGTCAGAGCAGCTGCGCTAGCTGTGCTCATTAACCCAGCCGTCCTTGACGTTTGCTTCTTTATTTTTCCCTAATGTCACGGACTCTGCTTCCAGCCTGTGCTGTTTCGATTGATTACGTCAGCTGTTTCTCATGCAGGATCTGATCTGAAGCTCACGCTTGCTTCACACTTGGGGCCAGAGAGAAGACCTGTGTTCTAATCGCTAATGGTAGCAGCCCAGCCAGCTTGGGGACCAAGCCGAAAGCAGCTTCAGGCCTTATCTTGTTGATCTGAAAGTTTGCATTTCAGAGCAATGGGAATGAGCTTCGCCAAACAAGTTAGTGTTTGCATTTGCAATTACTTTTATTTTTCCAGAAAGGTTCTTGCTGTATAATCCATGCTAGCCTCTAACGCTTGCAATCCACTTGCCTCAGCCACCTAAGGGCTCAGATGGCAGGCACCACCACACCTGGGTAGGACATGTTATGCTAAGTCTCACTTCAGAAAAGCTTAGTTGTAATGGGTTCGGACCCTGATATCGCTCTTGTTCTCTTCTAGCTCAGCAAGAGCCAGTTCTTCTACAGACACGGTCTCCGTTTTTCCGGGCATTTGGAAGGGAAGATGTGGGAGTGTTTATTTTACTATCCTGTTACGTTACACGGGACCAGCCTCCATCCCGAGAATCCCTAAAATATCTTCCACAGCCCAAAATGCCATAAGCTGGGTGCCTGAAAGCACAGAAATTGCTTCTGTCACTTTGGAGGTTGGGAGGCCCAGGACCAAGGTGCCAGCAGATCTGCTGTCAGGGACCTGTTGCTTCGGTCTAACCTTGTGGAGGGGGCCAGCAGCTGCCTCAGGACTCTTGGAGAAGAGAATAATCTCATGGGACTCAGTCATCTGCAGACTCCCCACTTCATAACACCATCATCCCAGGGGGATTCTCACATGAATTTGGAGGTGGAGCAGAATCCACACTCAGATAACATTAATAATACTGTATGTTGCTGATTCTAAAATACAATGGCACTCAGCTCTGCCCTGCAATAATGCAGCAGGCAAGTCTGTACTAGATGGGGGCCCTCGGTCTTGTCCTTGCCAGGTTCTTGAACCTGGACCCAATAACTTTCTGCTTATTAATTACCTGACTTTACATTCTGGTATAGCAGCACAAAAGTGACAAACGCTTAGACAGTCTGAAGTTAAACGAGAATTGCTAACATGTATTGAGAGTTGCTGAGCCTCGGCGTTTCAAGTGCCTGCTAATCCCCCTCACTGACACACTCCATTGGCAGCCCCTGAATATGGAGGACCCATTTTCAGCCTCCTTTTATTAATTCCGAATCTCAGTGATTGGCAAAGGGTAAAAAAACAACAGGCTTTTCCGCAGGGACATGTTTAATAGCACCTCTGCCCTCCTGCTTCGCAAATTATATGCTGTAGGGAAGTGGCAGGACACAATGGGTGTGGAGGAGGGGAAGAAAGGAAAGAATGGAGAAGAAGGGATGGGAAGGGGTGAGGCTCTCTGAAAAAGGAGTTAGCCAAGAAGCCCAGTGTTAATGTTATTTTTACAAAACATGTTCATCAGTTTCTCTCTTAACCTAGCTATTTCACAAATAATTGAGACTCTGTTACATTATTTTAACAAACTTCACAGCACAAGAACTGAGCAGTGTTAACTCTATTCTTAACCCTCTAAGCTAATGGCTTTCTCCCAGCATGTATCCCAGAGATACTTGCACTTTGTAGCTTTTCTTGCTGAGCTCTCTCTCCCTGTCCCTCCTGGCCCTCTGCCCATGTTTGAACCCCACACCTCCTCTTCTAAGTCCTCCTCCCCTGGATAGCAGGAATTACAGCCCTGTTCCCTCCCCTGCTCAGCGATTGGCTGTAAGCTGCTTTATTGGCATATTGGGACAATTGAGGAGCAGTGTTTACACAGCGTTGAGACAGGAGAGTCTCAGAACAAGGATTGCAACCAGATAACGGTGGTACAGAAATCAGCATTTGAATTACACTATAACTTTAATGTCTACAGCCCAGGGTGAAGGTGGCTTGGGAAGAGGCAGAAGGAGTAAGCATTTGTTAGAACAACCACTCCGGACAGTGGTTGCACAGAAAGTGCAACAAGTCAAGGGAAGCAGGCAGGGTAAGGGCTGGCAGGATAGTGTGTGCCTGGCTTCCTGACTCCACCTATTGAAAGCCTCCCTTCTCGAGGTAGCATCCGGTCATCCCACAGTGTCCAGCAGGAAGCTCAGCCTGTTGGCCTATATCCTGCCAAGCCTGGTAAAGGAACATATTCACTCTCCTGCTACCCTGAACTACACTGGGCCCTCAACAAGCCTTTGTGCTCTGAGCACACAGGCAATAGTGAAACCTCTTTGAAACTCCCCTCCCCAAGCAAGGTCTGAAAGCATGATTATAAGGCACCCAGGTATTTTCTAACATGTTAGGTGAGAGTGCACACTACAGGACTGGTTCTGAGGAGGGTGGGTATGGTCCATGTCTCGCTGAAAGGCAAAAAGGAAGGAGCAGCCACTGACTTCCATGAATTAGCAAGGGTGTCACCAAGTTTCCAAGCTTGGATTTAAAGCGGTCAGCTGCAGAGGACCTGTGTTCCGCCTGTTCCTGCTATGCAAAACCCCTTTTCTGCTTGTGCTACTTATGCTCTTTCAATTTGGTTTGAGACAGACTCTCCCCATTTGGCTTAGTCTGGTCTTGAACTTGTAGGCCCTTTGCCTCTGCCTCCCGAATGTTAGAATTACAGGCACATAGCACTAGCTGTACATATTCTTAGATTCCATTTCCTGTGCTTACGGACATTTACCCATGATAGATTTTGTATCCTTATCTCAGTCCTCTCTCACCTTTCCCAGCAGTCTGAGACACATTATCCTGAGCCTAAGTGGGCTTCTGAAGCACTCCACTCAAGCCCCAGCCTTATATCTTCCAGAGGGATCTAGACATCAGAAGTGAGCAGCGCCGCCCTGTAGAGCCCCATTCAAATCCAAACTATGGATTTCAGCCAACAGGAGGCTTTGAGAAGCAAATACCCTCAAAAGTCGGACCTTAAACCAGCTCATTGCTTCTCCCATGAGTGAAGCCAGTAAGAGGCACAGACACCCAGGGGTCCCCAGGATATCTTCAGAGCTACGGGTCAGGTTGGCTGCTTCTCACCGTCAGAGACTGCTAAGAATCTGGAGCTCCCGGAGTGTGTTGATTAATCCTGACCGTCAACTTAATAGGGCTTAGTATCACCTAGGAGCCAAGTCTCTGGACATATCTGTTAGGGTGCTTCTGATGAAGTTCAACTGCGGAGGGAAGAGCCACCCTGGATACAATGGCAGCTTCCATGGGCTGGGATCCCTCGTTGAATAAAAAGCTGAAGTTGAACAGCATGGCCATGGTCAACTCGCTGGGTTTCCTGGCTGTAGGTACAACGTGACCAGCTGCCTCAAGCTTGCTCTGCCATGCCTTCCCCACCACTGTGGACTGTGCCCCCCACACTATGAACCGACTTCTTCCCTCAAGCCCCCTTTACCAGGTTATTGCAGTAAATAAAACATAAGTGTTGAACTATGTAATGTTTATCATTAGCCCTAAGATTATCATGGTGATAATATCTAATCCACTATCACAAATAATAAAACACGGGCACCTGTTAGATTTTGTAATTGCCTTATTTACCTTGGCCCAGGCATATATTTCACCTACGCAGTCTCAATAACCTCACCATCTACCTCCCAGCTCCCATCCAATGCCATCCTCCCTAACCATCCTTGTCTGAACTATCTTCCATCCACAATCCCAATATACTTGCTTGTATTTTTCATCTTGGTGTTTTTCCCATCCACGCCATCCTCAGGGTCCTTCCTCCTCGCCCACATGGTTCCTTCTCCACCTAACCCATCATGGCATCCTCCTTCCTCCTTTCTTTCTGTCCACCTGTTTCCTGTGATTCTCCTGTTCTCAAAACCTCAGGAACCTTAGCCACACCTACCCCATTCTTGCCTGCTCAGGTATAGGCCATTTAATCAACCAATCAGGTGTGTCTTGGGCAGGTTTACACAACAAGGATAGGTATATCTGGGGAGTCACCAAATCTTGAAGGGCCAGCATCAGAACAACCTCCAACACCAGTTATTTCATTGAAATAATGAGACAAGTAACTAATGTATACATCAAACAATAGGGTTTTTTTTTCTTTTTACACATTCAGAGCTCATTTATTTTTCTTGCTGGGTACTGTTTTGTTTAAGGCTCTATGAATTTGACTTAAAATTTTAGAAATGAAAGGACATGGAAAAATCATTTGAAATTTAATTTAGTTCTCGTGTGCTCAGGTGTCTAGGCACATGTGTTTCAGTATCCAACTTTGCTCAAGTAGAATCCAGGCTACTTGTCCACTTGAGGAGGCCTCATATGATGAGGTTTCTCTAAGTGGAGTCCAGAGATCACGTCCAAGAGTCCATATTCTTTCACATTCCCCTTTTGAGTCTCCTAACAAAAAGACAGCAAGGCTAACTTGGAAACTGGATGAGTTGTTTCCTATGACAATCAAGTGGACTACAGCATGCAAGGAGCAAGGCTGGAAGGACTCAGAAGGACTTGGAAGGAAATGAGGTCTATGTGACCAGGCCAAGGGAGACAGCCAGGAGGGAAAAGTACAGTCCTGGAAGAAACCACAAGCCATTACTGTTGACATGAGTCCATTCTACAGAGACGTGACAAGACCAGAACAGCTCAGTCCTGGAAACTACTGAGACTGACAAAGGCATAAGAGAGATAGACAGACTAAAGTTAAAGCCGGGATCAGATGGGCTGTGTGCTCAGAGGGACACACAACAGCAGCCCAGATACCCTGCACGTTTGTTATGCATAGTGTGAGCAAGGACACTCCTCAGCTAGTCTCAGTAGACGGCCTCTCTACAGGAGCAGCCTCAGAAGCATGACCATGCAGATCTGGGGTCCGTACTCTTCACACAGACTTATTTTAGCCTAGAGGTCAATCCATTGGTCAACATCCAGGACAAGGCCTTGCCATTCCCTTGAGTCTGAGGCACTGCCATCCTTGACATGCCACGCTCATGTCATGAATGTTCCTTCCCATGGGGTACACTCACTCCCTTCCTCAGTCTTGACAGCACCTAGGGCACAGAAACATCCTTCCACTTATTGCTGCTTATTTTATCCTTCCATCTACCCCAATACCACCTTTGCTTAGCCAAACCTACTCCCTTACTGTGTTAGTCTATGTTCTGCAGCTAAGAAAGAAAATCCCAGTCCTTTGATTTTACCAGAAAAGACTCAGGAGACAGATATTGGGGTGAAAACCTACTAGCTCAGAGAGGCAGAGAAAGCACCCAGCTGACCTTCGTACTCAGCTCACATCAGAAGGAAAAAGCCTTTCTATTCAGCTTACATCCCAGAAAGAAAAAGCCCTTTCTTCTTCTCCACACTGTCTTAAATACCCTTCAACCCAATGTCCCTCCTTTCTGTTTAATCCCTGTCCACTGGTGACTTGCTTGGCCTCTTGACCCAGAGTTAACTTTATTTAATCCTATTTACAGAAAGCTTTTAGATTAAAGGTGTAGGTGTGTGCTAGGGCTGAGCCACTCCACAACTAGAAACAGGTTTTTAGAGGTCACAATCTCAGAGTTCACAATTGGATCAAATATCCTGCAACAGCTACTCCCTTTCTGTATTAGCTTATGTTCTGCAGTTATAACAAGATATCTTGTTTCTGGTGCTGAGTTCTTGTTTCAAGGCTAATTTAGCTCACAATTCTGGACCCCAGCATCTCCATCTCTAATTAGGGACCCTCTGGCTGTATCTGTCACAACATGGTGAACATGATCGTGATGGATGGTGTGCAAGAAGGGCAGGTAGCATGGTAAGTAAGGGGACCAGGGAGGTCCGAGCTAGGCTTACACGTTTTATGACCTCTGACCTCAGAGGAGCTAACCAGGAAGCCCTGGCAGCTATATTATCCTTTCTGGGGGGTGTGCCATGGGACCGAAGCACCCTGCACCCTGTACTAGGGCCCCCCTGTTAAACACGTTTCTACATTCTTAGCACCCTGCCTCATTGGAGACCAGGCCTCCAGCATGTGGTTCTCCGGGGGACACGCTGGAACCATAGGCAGCACTTTCTCATTTGGCTGGAGACTGAGAAATGGCTTGCTGTAGGTTTCCAACCAAAGGCTTCATTTTGTGTAACTTGCTGCCATTTTTAGCCCTCTGCAAGTCCGGGGATAGAATCCAGTCACCCCTTTGAAGAAGACTAAAAACTTCAAATACAATAAGCTGCAGTATCCCCAGGTAAGATTATATTAATGGAATCTTTTGAGAACTACTGCTGTGTTTTTGAACCTTTTTGTAACTTCTCCCAGAAAACACACACACACATACACACACACTTGCACGCATGAACACATACGTGCACACAGACACGCTCAGACACTCACATTCTCATGCACATACGCACACACACCCACATCAGAGACCCAAACATCCAGAATCTTGCCCTTTCTCGAATGACCCTATGAAAATTGAGAATTGGTGTGGAAGGGGTCGGAATAAAACCAAGGAACGGTTCTCCTATACGGGACACTTTTCTGTTGCCATAATAAAACACCCTGACAAAGCTGCTTAAGGTAGGAAGAGTGTATTTTGGCTCACAGGTGTGGAGGGACACAGTCCATCGTGGCAGGGAGGCCACAGGGCGGAGGGTGGGGGGGCATGAGGTCAGGCCATCACATTGCATGGGCAGCCTGCAAGCGAAGAGAGATCGGGATCGGCCCATACCAGGTGACATAATGCCTCCAGCAAGACTCCAAAACTGCACCGTGTGTGTGTGTGTGTGTGTGTGTGTGTGTGTGTGTGTGTGTTCAGCACATGTGTGTTTGGCACCCATGGAGGCCAGAGAGGATGTCAGCTCCCCTAGAACCAGAGTTACAGATGGTTTTGAGCCACCATGTGGTTTCTGGGACTCAAACCAGGGTCCTCTGGAAGAACAGCCAGTGCTCTCCAATGCTGAGCTGAACCCCCAGCGCCTCCTCTCCCACCCTCAAACCTCCCACCAAACCATGCAGGTGGTCTCAAGCCCCACCCAAGCCCACTCTGTGCTCAGGTGTTTCGAATCCGATTCCAGCTCACAGAGCTCGGTAGCTGAGCCAAGCCTTAAGTCTGTATTATCCAGCATTCTTCTCTTAAACCAATTCTGGAGTACCCTAGGGCCCCGGGCAACTCCAAACGCTCATGCCACAGACGGGAACAAGAGAAATGCCTGGTTTCTTTGTGAGTAGCCTAAACCATCTCATGGGATAAGATGGGAGAGCCAGTCTCCAACGCTGAAGAGACCAGGAGAAGACCACACGAACAACTACGCTCTAACAGAGGGTATGGAGTGCAATGGCAAATAGAAAGGAGAAGGCTGCCGAGTGTATGCCCGTTCCAAATGTACTCAGGGAAGCAGAGTTATTGGGCTAGAAATCATGAAAAACCGTTAAAGCTGACAGCGGCGGCACACACCTTCAATTCCAACACTCAGGAGGCAGAGGCAGCCGGATCTCCGTAAGTTCGAGGCCAGCCTGGTCTACAGCGCTAGTTGCAGGACAGCCAGCTCTTGTCACAACAACAAAACAAAACACATTAAAAGATGTTTATTCCGACTCTGATACCGTGTGTCGAAATGAGACATGAGATATTTTTTCCTTTTTTTTTTGGTCTTTTTGGTTTTATTTGTTATTTTTTTTTTTGGAGACAGGGTCTCTATGTAATCCTAGCTGCCCTGGAACTCACTATGTACCCCAGACTGGCCTGGAACTCACAGAGATCCTTTTACCTCTGCTTCCCAAGTGCTGGGGGGGGTTAAAGGTGTAAGCCACCACACTGAGCATGAAAATATTTCAAAATTACCCATGCCTAATAATGTGCTGTACTTTTCATAAGAAACGTGTATCGGAGCACTTGATGGCACTGCTGGGGGGAGGGGACAGGAAGCCTTGCTGAAAGACGTTCAGCGCTGAGGTTGGGCTTTGAGAGTTCACAGCCTCCTCTCACTTCCAGTTTACTCTCTCTGCCTCTTGTATGTGGTCAAGATGTGACCCTCAGCTCCCTGCCCCTGCTGCCTTCCCAGCCGTAAGGACATCCAGCCCTCTGGAACGGTAAATCAAAATAAATTTGTTCTTACATTGCTTTGGTCCTGACATTTTACCACAACGATAGAAAGCAACCCAATACAGAAGGTGACTTTTTTAAAATGTTTTTTTTAAAAAAAAAAAAAAAATGTGCAGACGACAACAACAAAATGCGTTTACAAGTATTTATTTGTTGGGAGTGGGTATGTGATGGGGTTTGTGTGGAATCGGTTCTCTCTTACCAGTCACATGAGTTCTGGGGACCAAACCCAGCCATCAGGCCTGTGAATGCCCTCACCTGCTGAGCCGTTTAGCCAGCTCCCAGAAAGCAACACTCAAGTGTTTAAACAACTCAAGTATCTAATAAGAAATGGCACCAGAAACCACAAACACGCTGACTTGCCCTACGAGCCATCTGCACTCCGCGCCCCTCCCCCACCTCAGCGTCTACAGGACCCCTGCTGCTCTTCTGTGGAAATGGCTCCCGTTCGTGCCATCCCTTTCCCAGCATCACTGAAGGACCACCGTGGCCTCTGCTTCTCTTGATCCTCACACGCTACCCCAGCTCTTTCTGGAGTCCTGGCTCTGTGAGCATTTTGCTTCCTAGGAGTCTTCCTCCATTTTGGTCCAAAGAGACTCTAAGCAGCTGCCACCATGTTGATGTCCAGGCAAAGAGCACATTTTGCCATATGCTGTGTGTCTAAACACTTTTCAGTTTAAGTCGAGCTAATTGGTTGTTAAATAAAACATGTTCCACTGTCTGAGCTGGCTTAAGGCCGCCGACGGGGAGGCCAGGCTTGTTCTGAGGACGCTTGAGTACCTTGGCAGCCAGCATTTAAAGGAGGTGGAAAGGAAACACCATCTCCAGCCCCCAGTGGCCTCCGCACACTGACTTTTCTTCCCACTCCTCACCCTTCCTTCAGCCTACTCACTCCCTTTCTCCTCACTGCTGGGCCTACTCTGTCCCAGTACTTCCTCCCAGCTCCATCCGAACCATGGCCCACACCCTCCTCTTGGTTATAGGAAAACCTACAGCAGAGCGTACCTCTAAGGCAGCACACCTAATACAGGTAGGCCCTGGGATTTGGGCAGGAATTTCAGGAGCCCCAGACGCCTTAGCAGAGTGGACAGGGCAAGGAGTACTGGCTCTGGGTGGTCATTCTTTGGCCAGGTAGACTCTTAGTTTATTCAGGGGTGTGGTTAGAAAGAGTAGGCCCAGGGAGAGCACCCTCTTTCCTCTGGAAAGAACAGGGAATGCAGTGTATGCAATATAGCATATTATGCTAAAGCCTGGTGTGATTATTATTGGTACTGGCTAGTTGTCATTGCCATCGCTGTCATGATGCGTAGCCTGGCGGCATAAGTAGGTGAGCTTTGGTGACTTCTCTGTTGTTGATTTAATTCCTTTGAAGACACAGAAACTAAACACCTACTGTGTTGGTGGGTTGAGAAATATCTAGAAGATTAGTTAAGTACACCCTGGACACGTCCTGAGGGCATCTCTAGAGATGACCAACTAAAGGAAGAATGGTACCCTGGATGCACACTGTACCATCGCATAGGCTAGGGTCCAGGTGGAATGAGAGGGGACAAAGTCCTCCAGAGAAAGCATATTCTCTGTCTCTGTCTGTCTCTCTCTTGCCCTCTATTTCACTGACTCTGTCTCTCTCTCTCCCTCTCTGTCTCTTCTTCTGTTTCTGTCTCTCTGTCTCTCCCTTTCTCCCTCTCTCTCTCAGCTCTTGTCTTCTTGGAGGTGAGTCGCCTTTGCCACGTACTCCTGCTGCGGTGACATTCCTCATCTCCATGGGCCCATAAACAATAGCCAAGGACTATGGAGTAAGACTTTTAACGCCAAGAGCTAAAATAAGTTTTGGTTTTGTTGGTTTTTTTTTGTTTTGTTTTTTTTACCCCCTCAGGTATCTGTCACAGCTATAAAAAAAAGTAATTGATAGATACTTACCATGTACATACTATATTTGTGTAGCGTAGAGTCTCTGAATAAATTTGCTGATAAGCATGTGTGTGTGTGTTCATATGATCGTGAGTGCATATGTGTCACATGAATGTGGGTCCAGAGGTCACACCCACCTTATTTTTGTGGGTGTCTTTGTTGGCTGGCCTGGAGCTTGCTTGTTGATTGGCTAGGCCTGTCTCCACCCACCCTACTCAGCAATCACAAGTGCAAGCCGCCACACCCAGTTTTCTTGTTTTCTTTTTAAACATGAGTCCTAGGGTTCAAGGTTCATGCTAGTATGGGCAACAATTCAAGGACTGAACTATCCTCCCAGCCCCTTGGTGTTTCACTCTGGGTGAGATTTTCTTTTTCACTTTATTTCATTGATTCTGTAACCTAGATAATTGTGAAATCTAGTTTGTCGCTTACTAGGTCTCACAAGGGAGTTGGCGAGTTGTCTCAATAGGTGAAGGCCTTGCCTCAGCCCTGACAGCCTGAGTTCAATGCTTGAGTCCCTGGAAGGAGAGGATGCGTCCCCGCAAGCTGTCCTTACACCTCCATGTGTGCATCGCACCCCTGTAACACACACTCAAAAAAATGTAATAAAAAGTGTAAAATGCATTTTTTTCTGTACCCACCCTAGCTCCTGAATCACGACAAGAAGACTTATTATACATTTTTTAAAAACTTCAAGCACTGTAGTTGGGTAGATACTCAGCTCTCCTAACCTGACAGTTCTGGCCTGGTCTGCTTCCCAGCCTCATTGCCTGTTACTTTCCATCTTAGTCTCACTCTGGCTGCTCCTCCTTCATCCGCATTCCAATGGTGACCCTCCTTCATCTCCACGGGAGACCCTCCCTCTCTCTGGCGTTAGAAGTCCTGCCTTAACTCTCCAGCCCAGCTTTTGGCCAGTCATCTTTTTATCTGACCAATCAGAAGGTGATGGAAAACAATGTTTACAACACTGAGACTGGAGATGCTTCATAATAATGACAATGCCAAAGTCCCGACGGCAACCAGAGCTCTGCGTACAGAAATCAGCATTTGAATACACAGTACACAGAAACATCCTCCAACAACAACAACAACAACAAAAAGACAAGGAATTTTTCTGCCATAAGTATATAGAAAAGAAATGAGCAGGGCCATGTTTCTGGTGTTAGCCACTTTATGGGTTTTGTTTCACTCTTCTGCACCCCCTTTCTTCCTCCCTCCTAACTCCCTAACACTAGATATGAGAGAGAAAAGGATGGACAGCAAAGGACAGAGATCCCTGAATAAAGTCAGAGGTCAGAAAGGGGGCGATGTTATCCTTAGACTACTTCCTGCTGATTAGGGCCAACAAGCTCCTTGGGACAAGTTTGATCTTCCCTGTCAGGATATCTAATTCCTTCTTCTTGTTTCTTCTTTATGCAAGACTACTTAACAAACCACAAACAACAGCAACCAACAAGCTACTGACAACTCCGAGGCCCCTGTATGGCCTTCGGGGCCCTCGTATTTATTCACCTTCTGAAAAGTTCCCAGAATTCCAAACATCACACAATCACATTAACTGTGCTTCTGCTAGAGCATGAAGCAAATCATAATCAGCTGCTGTGAAGCAGCCCCCTTTCCCCACACTTGGGTTCAAAATGAAAGCATATTCTTATGATATTTCTATGTGTGTGTGTTTTTAAGAAACCAAAATTCTCACTACAGGGCCAGACATGGTGGTCCATGCCTTTAATCCCTGCACTTGGGAAGCAGAGGCAAGCAGATCTCTGTGAATTGGAGAGAAGTTGGGTCTACATCATGAGTTCTAGGTCACTGAGGGCTATGTAGAGAGATCCTGTATCCAAAAAACAAAGAAAAAGAAAAAAGGATTAAACAAATTGTTCTAACACTACAGAGTAACCCTCTGCCTACTTTAAGCAGAGGGTTATTTGAAAACTCCTGGAAAAAAAAAAGCTGGTCGTGGTGTCACCAGCCTTTAATCCCAGCACTTGGGAGACAGCTACAGGAGGATGTCCATGAGTTCCAAGGCCAGCCTAGTCTACAAAGTTCAGGAGAGACAGGGCTTGTTACATAGAAAAACCCAGTCTCAAAACCACCAACACTCCCCCTCCCATGTTAACAAAAGTCACAACTGTCCAGAGGCTCATCGCGTTTGAAAAGCAGTTGCATGGAAGGAGGGAAAGGCCCTCTCTATCCCTCTGCATTCATGGCTGCGCTGTTACTGTAATAGACCCCCTGTATCTTACAGCCCAATCAGAAGGGAAGTCAGGACACAAACTGAAACAGAAAATGAGCAAAGAAACACTGCTTTCTGGCTTGCTTCCCATGGCTTTCTCAGCCTGCGTTCCTATACAACCCAGAACAACCAGCAGTGGCAGTGATCATCCATCAAGAAAATGCCCTACGGACTTACCTACAGACCAGTCTGGTGGAACCATTTTCTCAGCTGAAGATCCTCTTCCCAGATTCCCCAAGCTGTGTCAAATTGACCACCACACCTTCCTGTGGAATTCCCTGGTATTCTCATGGTCTTCATTCTTCCTGAATTTATTCTCTGTTTGCTCAGATATATCAGACTACAAGCAAATTCCCTTATGTGTGACTGCTTATCCAAACTTGTATCACATCACCTGCAATTTGCTTTTTTTCCACTTAATGATATATTGTAGGTATGTCTTGAAGCTGGTATCGATAAGGATGCAATATGGTTCTCATAAAATGATCAGTTTTCCATTAATGGATATCTGTAAATATCATCATTTAAATCACCTCCACTTCTTGTAAGCTTACAAATAATTCTACAATGTCTCGACATGCCTATGTACATAGGTATTTATAACCATGCTATATTCTGGTAGACTCGAGCCCAAGAAAGAGGATTGCTCATCCTTCTAGTATAATCTTTCCAACAGAAGGCTTTCTTTCTCTCTCTGTCTTTCTCTCTGTGTCTTGGTTTTGTTTATTTCAAGACAAGGTTTCTCAAAAAAAAGACAGGATTTCTCTATGTAGCCTTGTCAGTACTGGACTCAGTTTGTAGGCCAGGCTGGCCTCGAACTCACAGAGATCTACCTGCCTCTGCCTCCTTGATGCTGGGATTAGAGGCATGTACCATCAAGCCTGGTTTTGGAGGCATTCTTTTCCATAGCCAGCAGCATGTCCCTCCTTCATGTGCATCTGGTAGATACAGGATGCAAAAATGTATCCTTTTCATTTTATAATCCCTTAAATTACAAGTTATATTAATATGTTTCTTAGCTTGTTATGGACTGAACATGAGTGTCCTTTCTGAATTAATATATTGACATCGTCACTATGATTTAAAAGTGTTCAGAAGTGGGCCTCTGAGACAGGATTAGCACATGCAGTTGGGGCCTCACACCTGGAGTCACCATCCTGTGGAAATGAGCTCAGAGAAACTGCTCTTTCTCTTTCTGCTCTCTGCTATGTGAAGCCAAATGAAAAGAAGACCTGAAGCAGGAAGCGGTCTCTCTCCAGACACTAGATCTGCCCAGACTTAGACCTTGAATTTTTTTTTATCCTCTAGAACTGTAAAAAATAAATGTGTGCTTATTTAAACCTAGTGTTAGAGCAAACTGAACTAAGATAAGGCTGTGCCTGTGTGTGAATGTATGTGTGTGTGTTGTGTGTGCGTGTGTACTTCTTTCAATTGGTTTTGTTTCCTCTCAGCTTGAGGAATCAAAGCCAGGACCACAGCCATGCTGTGTATGTTCTACCCACCCTACCACTGAGCTACAACCTTTGCCCTTACTGTAAGGCTATTAAGTTTCTCTGTGATATTCTTCATCAATATTGTCACCTCATCTGTTGCCGATTTTCATACTCTGATTTTGGTGGGTTTTGCTGGAAAAAAAAAAAGGTCTGTAATTTTTTTAGTACAATTTGTAGATAGTTTCTGGGCCTCAAGCCTTAGGGAAGTCTGCGTCCTCTTTACTTTCTTTTAGGCTGCCGGGTAGCTTGTTCCGTTGGTTGGATATGGCCATTGATAGCCTGACTCAGAGCAGTCATGATCGCACCCGTGTGAGATCTCACCCTCATAAGACCTAACCTTCCTGGTATTGGGTCTGTGGTAGTTTGAAAAAGAATGGCCCCATAGGCTTACGTATTTGGATGCTTTAGGGAGTTGTGCTATTCGAAAGGATTAAGGGCCTGGGTGGTGGTGCACACATCCCTAATCCCAGCACTTTGGAGGCAGGGGCAGGTGTCTCTGTCTGTGGGAATAGACGTCTTTTAATGACACAAACAGAAGATTGTTTTCAAAATCATGTCAATAGTGCTCAAGTTCATGCTCAGATAAGTCAAGCACAGATGAATAATTAGTGGAATTATTTGCAGTCTTCATTTGTCCCATCTTATTTTTTCATAGCCACCATTGCTATAGATGACATCTGTCTTGTCACTGGGTACCTATGTTGTCTCCTTTCTAAAAGGGTTCAGCAGCCGGCCTGTTATCCCAGCACTCAGGGAGGCACAGGCAGGTGGATCTCTATGAGTTCGAAGCCAACCTGATCTACAAAGTGAGTCCAGGACAGCCAAAGCAACACAGAAACACCCTGTCTCGAAAACCAATAGATAAGTAAATAAATAAATGGTGCCAGGCTATTTTTAAAGACATAAGCCATCCAGAGAGACTGTACATCCTTAGGAATCAGAAGTAGACATGTCTGTGTTCACAAAGGAGAATAGAGACTACACACTCAAGAAAACAGTAACTTCTCATTCTGAGACTGAAGATCAGATTCTCATTTGGAGGACACACTAATGCAATGAACAGGATCCTCATGAGAACTGCAGCCCATGGTTTCATGTAGCTTTTCTCTGAACAGCATTTAAGGTCCATGGCAGCAGCGTGCCATTTGATCAGCCCATTATGGGCTAATACCAAATGTGCTAGGTTGGTTTCTCCTGCACAAGGCTAACCCTGGGTGGTAGGATCTATGACTCAGCAGGAATTAGGAAGAGGGAATTGGGGAAGAAAGCAAAAGTCGAAGCCTTGCGGCCTTCCTCTTTCATAAGGCGTGAGTGGACATCATAGTTTTCATTATAATTTTGATAATTAAGTAGACTTATGAGAACGTTCATAAAATAGTTGGTAGTAATGATTAGTAAATTTTAAAACACATCCCTCCATCCTCCAAATTATTGCAAAAGACAAGAAAGAACAAAGTTCTGTTTATCCTAAAAAGAGAACTGAATTTAAAAATGAAGGAAACCAAGAGGTGAACCATAAAATTATACAGCAGCAGTCATAACGACTATGACAATTAAAATCTATTTAAAAACAAGATTAATTGGAGCATAGATCAGCAGGGCCACTTTGTAAAGCTGTTTATCACTGAACATATACATGCCCTGGAATTGAGAACTTTGTCTTTGAGATGTATTCTCAGCAAACCGTCTATATTAGTTTACCAAAATGCCTGCCCAAGAGAGTGAGGGCACTGTGGAGATGGTCTACGCTGAACAATAACCAAAAGGCTATCAACAGCAAGTAGAAGGCAACTTAGCAGCGGAGAAAAGTTCAGCTGTATCAGCCTGTGTGAACGAATCTCACCATCACACATTTGTGTGAGATACAGAGACAGCAGCAGGTGCATACCAGGCAAGCCCATTCTCTCCAGCACCACAGACTGCTCCTTCAGGCTGTTGGATGTGGTCACCCATGGCAAAGCCAGGGCCCGAAGGGAGAGAAGAAAAACTTTTGTGATGCTGAGTCTTCTGCTCTTCCTTATACTTTAGGAAAACTCACTAGAGAACACACTTATAATCGGTGTGCTTCTCTGGACGCACACACTTTATCGGAGTACTACTCACAATAGCCAAGTTAGAGAACAGTGGGAATGTCCATCAACGGAAAAGTGAATGTACACAATAAAGCTTTATTCAGCCTTAAGGAATGAAATTAGGCTGTTTGCTGGGAAGTGGGTGGGTATGATCACATTAAGTTGGGGGAAAACCCTACAAAGACAAATTTCTCATCTTTCCTCTCACTTGTGGCTTCTAGTTTGTTTGTTTTTTTCTAGTTTTGTGAAAGAGGTTCTCATTCTGTAACACAGATGGGGACTCACAATATATTGGCCTTGGCTCGTGGCTACCTGCTGGCCTCAGCCTTTCAAGCACGGAGATTACCGTCATGAACCACCATACCTGGTTGGTCCTAGAATGTGTTATATATACTTCAAATGGTATGTGCTTGCGAGCTCTGTCTGTCCTGCTCCACTTTCTTCTCTGGGATAGTGCCTCATACAGATGAGACACACACGCATGACAGAGATGAGAGGAAATGATAGAACAAGTGTAAAGAGGACTAAAGGGAAGGACTGAGGAGGGTGCTGTGGTTAAATTACAAGATATTTGAAAGATGCAGTGCTTGTGTGTGTGCTAGGAGTGGACAGTAAGAAATATCTAGGGGATATAGTCTAGCAGGCTGAGGGTCTGCTGCACAAACATGGGGACCTGAGTTTAGATTTTCTAGCACCACATAGAAGCTAGACACAGCAGAATAGGAAAGGATGGGGTGGACACGCCTCCATCCCAGAGGCTTGCTGGCCAGCTCAGCAAGCACCACACTTAGTGAGAAACAAAATCCCCAACTAAGGCGGCCAGTAAAGACACCTGACCGTTACCTGTAGCCTGCACACACACACACACACACACACGCACACGCACACGCACACGCATGCACACAGTTTTAAACCAATATTGATGACTTGCTGTCTATGAAAAAGCATACCCCAAACAAAATGAAAGAAAGAAAAAAAAAATAAAAAACAACTAAAAGTAAAGCCAGGCGCAGTGGCACATGCCTGGGGAAGCAGAGATAGATGGACCTCTGCGAGTTCAAGGCCAGCCTCAGCTACAGATTCCAGGACAGTCGGGGCCACACAGAGAAACCTGTCTTGAAAAAACAAACAAACAAACCAAAAAAGCAAACCAAAAAACCCTAAAAGTAAAGAAATTAAAAAGAATACCAGCTGGACTGGAGAGATGGCTCAGTGGTAAAGAGCATTATCTGCTCTTCCAGAGGGCCTGGGTTCAGTTCCCAGCACCCACATGGTGGCTCACAACCATCTATAATGAGATCTGATGCCCTCTTCTGGCAGGCAGGTGTACATGCAGACAGAGCAATCATGAATTAAATTAATGAATGTAGTTATTGTACCAGAGACTACAAGAGGATAAAAATCAAACAATTTATCCCATCAGACTAAAATAAATCATATGATCATATTCTAAGCATCACCTGTCTCAAGTTTGTGTAAACATGCCACCATTTGTTCTCTATATTGTTAATTAAACAACCAGCCACAATGCTGAGCGATGGAGAGGATAGGGTGGGACATCCTGGTCTGGAGAGGGGGGAAGAGGAAGGAAGCAAGAGAGGAGAGGAGGAGAATCTGCAGGGGAGTGGAGAGATGAACCGGACCTAAGATATGACTAAAAGCAAGTATAATGGGTCAAGTCTGAATGGTAGGAGACTACGTGGGCTTGAAGGTTTAGGACGGAATAACTATTATCCAGCATTGTGCTCTAGGTTAATTAAATAAACCCCAGTTTCTGTGTGGACATTTGGGTATACAGCTTGTTTAGGACTAATCACTGCTTAACTAAAAGATATATTAATAGTAAATATGAATTACCCACAACAGGGGGCTTTGATTCAATTCCATTGATCCATCATTCTTTCTATACCAGTACCACGCAGTTTTTATTACTGTTGCTCTATAGTACAGCTTGATATCAGGGATGGAGATACTTCCAGAAGATCTTTTATTGTAGAGGACTGTTTTAGCAATTCTGGGTTCTGTTTGTTTGTTTGTTTTTCCATACGAAATTGAGAATTGTTCTTTCAAGGTCTGTGAAGAATGGTGTGGTATTTTGATGGGAATTGTGTTGACTCTGTTTCTTATTTTTGGTAGAATGGAGCTAAACAACAGGGAGGAGCCTGGGCAAGATGCTTAATCCTCATTCAAAGGTGCAAATGGAATGGAGAATGGAAGTGGGAGGAGACACGGAACAGGACAGGAACCTTCCACAGAGGGCCTCTGAAAGGCTCTCCCCAGCAGGGTATCAAAGCAGAGGCTGAGAGTAATAGCCAAATTTTGGGCAGAGTGCAGGGAATCTTATGAAAGAAGAGGCAGATAGGAAGAGCTGGAGGGGACAGGAGCTCCACAAGGAGACCAACAGAACCAAGAAATCTAGGTGCAGGGGCCCCTGCAGTGGCTGATGAATCAACCAAGGACCATGTATAGAGAGGACCTAGACCCCTTGCTCAGATGTAGCCCAAGGGCAGCTCAGTTTCTGTGTAGGTTTCCTAGTAAGGGGAGCAGTGGCAGTCACTGGCATGAACTCAGCTGCCTGCTCTTTGATCAACTCCCCCTGCTGAGGTGGTCTTACTAGCCCACAGAGAAAGAGGATCCAGACAGTCCTGATGACTAGGGTCAGATAGTAGGGGAAGAGGACTTCCCATATCAGTGGATTAGGGGAGGCACATGGCTGGGGAAAGAGGGAGAGAGGGTGGGACCAGGAGGAGATCAGGGAGGGGCCTATAGCTGAGATAAAAAGTGAATAAATTGTAATAATAATAATTATTATTATTATTAATTAATAAGAATAAAAGTATATTGAAAAAAGTTCACACCAAGCCCAGTCTCTCCCTTGGCCTACAGATCAGGATGTAGCTCTCAGCTACTGGTCTAGCACCTGCCTGGATTCTGCCATGTTCCCCAACATGACGATAATGGACTAAGTCTCTGAAACTGTAAGCCAGCCGCAATTAAATACTTTTTTTCAAAGAGGTCCTGTGGTCATAATGTCTCTTCACAGCAATGGAATATTGACTAAGACAGATAGTGGCTTCATAAAATATTTACCAAATCAGTGCAGCAAAAATAAAATTGATCTTGAAAACTTGAAGCATATATTTACTTTATATATGTCCAAAGGACAATTTTTTGATAAATAATCAGATATTAGGGCCCCAAACCCAAATTCTAAAAACAAAAATCTTAGTAATTGAAAGGGCAAAGCTGGGGCTAGTGAAGGGCTTGTGGATCATGTATCAAGCCCCAGGTTCAGGCCCCAGCATGACATAAAACATGGTGTGGTATCTCATGCCCATCTTCCCAGCAGGCAGCAGGCAGAAGCAGGTAGAGCTCTGTGGGATCAAGGCTAGCCTAGTCTGCCTGGTGAATTCCAGGCCAGCCAGAGTATATAATGAGTCCCTTTAAAAAAAGTAAATAAAAGTAGTCAAGATCAGCTCCAAATGTACACAGCAAATTGGCAGGTTCTGGCCCTGCCCGGGATATGTGAGATTCTGCCTTAAGAGACTAAATAAATAAATAAACAAATAGGATATTCATTAAAACATTTAATATACACTAACACTAATAATAATTCACATTTGAAAAATGTATCTTAAGTCTTATATTTTTAAAATAGAGTCCAGAAAATTCTACTTAGAAGAGACCTCACGGTTTTACTATAAAAAAGAAAGACAGAAAGTGAACTAAGAATTACTTACAAATTTTATATAAAAATCAATAGCTTTCTTTTAAACCACTATTAGACTGTTAAAAATTAAGTGGGGGTGGGGGGAGAAACAGTCCATTAACAAAGGCAAAGTAATCAAAATGGGAACAGCTGTTTAACAGGCTGTGCAGGGATTGCATGAAGAGAATTATCCTGTCACACAGGAGGACCTTAAATACTGTGAACCCAACAGGGCTGGCAGCTGAGCTCACAGGTAACACATATGTAATCGGTATGTCAAAGCCCTAGATTCAATCCCAGAATTAAAATAAAATATTTAAAAACTGAAAGGCATTGTCTTAGTTTACTTTTCTTTCGCTGTGATAACATACCATGAGCAAGGCAACTTATAAGAATAAAGAGTTTATTGGAGACTTGCCGTTTCAGAGGGTTAGATTCCATGACCGTTGTGGCACAGAGCATGGCAGCAGGCAAGCTTGGTACTAGGGCAGTAGCTGAGAGCTTACATGTTGAGCTAAAGTACAAGCAGAGAGAGAACTAACTAGGACCAGCATGGACCTTTGAAACCTCAAAGTCTGCCCCTCTTCCAAGAGACCACACCTCCTAATCCTTCCCAAACAGTTCCACCAACTGAGGACCAAATATTTAAACACATGAACCTGTGGGGGCCATTTCCGCTCAAACCACTGCAAATACACATTTCTAAATGTAAAAAAATTATAGAATTATTAATCTTCCTTTCATTGATTTACAGCTGCAATGCAAGTTTAATCACATTGTCAATTAAAAGCTTCAAATTAAATGAGGCCTATCGGCAAACACCTGTAGTTCCAGACTCTTGGCAAGCACAGATAAGAAATAAGAAAATTGTAAGTTCAAGACCAGCTTAGGCTACACAGGGAGCTCCTGTCTCAAAACAAAAAAACTTTAAAAAGTAACTAAGGACCTGTAACTAAGACACATCAGTGGTAGAGTGCTTGGCAAGGCTCTGAGCTCTGTCTGTAGTGTGCACTTGGGAGGTCACACACACACATACACACTCCAGCCTGAAACAAACAAACAAACAAACAAACAAACAAACAAAAGAGAACAAAAACTCCAAGTGGGATTTTTTTTTTTTTAAGAAAAAGGAAAGGATGAAAACGTAGAGATGGTAGACATGAGGGAAGTTGTGCAAAGGGCGAGTGTGAATTAAAATACACTGTATGAAATTCTCAAAGACTTCATAAAATATATGCTTTTGGAGAAAGGCTCTCTCTATCTTTTTTTCTTTTTTTGGTGATGTTGTTTTTCGAGACAGAGTTTCTCTGTATAACAAGCCCTGGCTGTCCTGGACTTGCCTTGTAGATCAGGCTGGCCTCAAATTTACAGAGACCCTCCTGCTTCTGCTT
This sequence comes from Pachyuromys duprasi, assembly GCA_028658305.1. Lineage (NCBI taxonomy): Eukaryota > Metazoa > Chordata > Mammalia > Rodentia > Muridae > Pachyuromys > Pachyuromys duprasi. The sequence goes on from CM053750.1 coordinate 38,177,209, forward strand.
CGCTAGTGCTGAGTGTGCAGGTGTGTGCCACCATGCCCAGCTAGCTCTGTCTATTGTTGAAAAGTAAATCAGGTGTATTTTATAGAGCACGTTTAAATTTAAGTTGTCTGCCCTTCTTTACCCTCCTTTCTTGTCTTTCCTTTAAAAAATATTTTTTAAAAAATCTGATTTCCAGAACCCACATGGGGGGGGGGTATAACTTCCTGTAACTCCAGTTCCAGATATCTGGACTTTCCAGACATACATGTAACATTCCATACACTCACACAGACACACTTAAAAACAAAACAAAAACCAAGCCAGGTGTGGTGGTACGTACATGCCCTTAATTCTAGCACTCAGGGATGCAGAGGCAGGCAGATCTCTTTGAGTTTGGTCTGGTCTACAAAGTAAATCCAGAACAGCCCAGGCTACACAGAGAAAACTTCTCTCAAAAAACCATAAAAAAAAAACAAACAAACCAACCAGGCGGTGTGGTAGGTTAGATGTTTGCTCAAATGTCCTTAGGAACGGTATCACACAACGGGGAAAAAAGGCCAGAGGACAAAGGGAGTCTTCTCCCTCCTGCCAAGTGGATCTCAGGGACTGAACTCAGATCATTAGGCGTGGGGATATGTACCTACACCCCCCCTCCCCCGAACCATCTTGCCATCCCCTGACTTTTTTCTTTTCCAGGAGCTGTAGAAGTCGGAAGCAACAAGATTGTTAAAGAACTGAAAGAATGAACAGTGTTCCACCTGGAATTCCGAAAACAGCAAAAAAACAAAACAAAACAAAACAACAAAAAAAACCCCCAGCAAAATAGCTCTGTGAGAGTAAACGCCACCAATCAGGTGCGGAGTTGCTTACTTACGGTCTCAGCAAGTGGAGGGAGCAGGAAGAGCACACATTCGAGGCCAGCCTGGGCTGTGGTAAGATGCTAGTCTAAGTAAAGACTAAGTAAAGACGGCTGAGGCAAAGCGAACAGTTAACACACAGAAACAATTTTTACCACTGGAACGGCACACTAGTGAAAATCTTGAAGATCATTTCTGGACAGACAGAAGGTAGGAAGCTAGAAATGCGGGAGGGTAGAAAAGCCACGGGAGCGGCCCCCTGTGGGGAAACCTAAAGGAACATTGATGGCACAAAATAATAAAACGGAACACAGAAAGAGAATCCAACAACAGGGCAAAAACAGGTTAAAGTGCCAATTCATGTTAGACTTTGAAAAGAAAAAAAAAAGAGAGAGAGAGAGAAAGAAAGAAAGAAAGAAAGAAAGAAAGAAAGAAAGAAAGAAAGAAAGAAAGAAAGAAAGAAAACTCTTCTCATTAGGGCATTTACCTCGGTACCTAGGATACCACACAAGCACACACGTGAAGGATAATTAGAAGGTGGACAGTTTCTGATCAAGAGGGTGGAATAATGAAAGAACAGGCAAGAACTAAAAGAAAAAGAGCAGACTGGTGTGCTTAGCCTCCAAGTAACAGTAATTACTTAAATGGGAGTGGATAAGATACTATAATTAAAGACAAAGATTGCCAAAGTCAATATATAAGCATATATTTGTAATATAATTTGATGCCATAATTTTAGATATTAGTAAATATACTCACATGCTCGATCCTTTCTCTTTATAAAATAAGTACACAGAGACATAAAGGAAAAAAGGATTGTTTAAAGCCCCATGGTTTCTAATATGTATAAAATTAATACGGAGTGCCGCCAATAGAAAGAATGAGTGGATATCTGAAACACAGAGGTGTAGCTTAAAGAAGGGCTACCTGGCCTTGAAGGATCCGGAGAATGACCCCTGGGTACATGGCTGAGGGAATGGAGACACACAAGGGCACCCGAGGTGCTCTGAGAAGCCTTGAAAGTGGAAGAGACCGTCATTGTGCATCGAAGGCAGCAGGGATCGCTTAGCACTCAGAAGGCAGAGGCAGGTGGGTTTCTATGCGTTCAAGGTCAGCCTGGTCTACATACCTAGTTCTGGGCTAGCCAGGGCTAATATAGAGGGAGACTCTGTCTCAAACAAACAGACAGACAAACAACCCACCAGGGATAAAGGCAGGAGTGGTGTTAGAGAGATGCGCAGTGAACTAGATGCAAATATGCTGGACAGACCAGGGGCCAGCCCTCAGACCTCCGTGAGTTCAACCACAAGGTGCTGAGGACAAGGGCGCTGGGGAAAGGTCTGCTTCGAGCTGAAAGCTGGATTTTCTAGAAAAAGATGGGGTGGAGAAAGGGCTGGCTGAAGCACCAACAAGGAAGGAGGTTGGCCAGGTTCAATGGCACATAGAGGAGTGGGTAGAGAAGGGGTACCTAGAGTCAGCCATGTTTTAGAGCAAGCGTCTGGGGAGACCTTTGAAGAATGAGGTTCAGAGATTAGGGGGCACCAATGGCTTGGGTGAAAGGGGCCAGGGCTATGGTGGAAGGGTATAGACAGAATAAAGGAAGTTTCACAGTGTCCAGGCGCCAGGAGGGCAGGAGAGGAGGAGTGACAAGCATCTGTCTACAGTCTGGGAAGGGGCGGGTGGGGGTGGAGGGATGGAATGGATAAGGAAGTGAGTGGGCAGCCAGTTTGGGCCAGTTGGGTTTTCTCAATCAGTTACCCTTGCTTGTTCCCGTTTGTGCTTTGCCCTGTCTTGTTTGTCCCTCTCCGTCTTGTGGAATCTGCGTGTAGAGCTGGCTTACCCTCCTCCTGACCCAAGCTGACTTTGGCTAGTGGAGCCACAGGACCCTCTAGCTCGATGCCAGGTATCTACGCTCCTCTACAGCCTCATTCAGGAGAGAGAAGGGAAGACCGGGGTCACACTAGGCCGTGACAGTCCGTGCTTGCTACCCTCAGCTGTGTGGGCCCCTTTCTGCGAGCAGCATGCAGCAGCCTCCTGTTCCTGCTGCAAGAGCCAGGCTCTGTGGACTTGATGCGGAGAGCCCAGCCTGCCCTCTGCTGATGCCCCTGCAGTGCTCCTGGCAAGGTGGGGGCTGGAGGGGGGCTCAGTCATAGCAAGCCACTGTGTGCCTGAAACATGTGCCAAGGGGTTAAACTAGATGTGGGCTAAGTTTTATTAATAATCACGAGCGTTTGGGGGAAGGATTCTCGACACTGCTTTAAAACAAAAACAAAACCACAACAAATCCGAAGCCTAGGAAGATAGCTCAGTCAGTGAAGGTGCTTGCTATATCTGAAGCGTAGGACCTCAGCTTGATTGCACACTAAACAAAAAATAAGAGCTGGTAGGCGGCTGGAATTGCTGCCTGAGGACAGACACACCAGAGGTGGACCTTTGGCCTACACACACACACACACACACACACACACACACACACAGAGAGAGAGAGAGAGAGAGAAAGAGAGAGAGAGAGAGAGAGAGAGAGAGAGAGAGAGAGCACCCTATGACTGTGGGGCAAAGGCGTGTAAATTGCAGTGTTTAGCAGGTGTGAGGCTCTGGCTTCCCTAGAAGGCAAGAGAGAGAGACTCTTCAAAGGACCCAATAGTGAAATCAACAATAAATTCGAGCAGCCCGAAGGGGGAGAACACAAACGCATAATTTCAGATATGTAATCTAAAAATGTCACTACAGAGAAAAGCAAATGAAAGCTGTACAGAAATATCGTTTCAATTTGTCAGCGTCTAGCTGGCAATGATGCTAACCTACCACAAAAAAAAAAAAAAAAAAAAAAAAAAAGCAGATGACTCCAAGAAAACTTTTCGTAAGCTGCTGGCGGTTCACGTTCCTGCATCTCTGTTCCCTCTCTCTAGGATGCCCTTTGACCCTTTGCTGTTGGCAGCTGTACCGCTGACTCCGAGTCCTGCTTCAGAACCCTGGTCATCATCTCACGCCTTCAGGAACTGCTGCTGACAAACCCATCTCTGTTCTTTGTTTCCACGTAATTTTTTTTTTAATCATCTGATCATATTCGTGTCTCGCTGGTTTCAGTGCTGATTTGCCTGTCCGCTCTCCCAGCCACTCGGCGAGAACACCGAGTCTAATTCGATTCCGCGTTCCCAAGGCCTAAGTCGTTGTAAGTTCTCAAAGATTCTTTGTTGGTCAAATGAATGCACAACTTGTTACTACCCTCGGAGAATGCGCTCCCGCGGGCCGGGCGACGCTGGGGCAGTGCGCAGCGCGCTCCGCTGGGGGGCAGTGTTGGGCAGAGAAAGGCGCTCCACCTCGAGGGCCAAGGGCCAGGCCCAGCACTCCAGCTAAGGCGGCTGGCTTCCTCCTGCCTGGTGGAGGCACACAGTCGCCTGAAGACATTTGCAAAACAAACAAACAAACAAAAAACCTACAGGAAGAGCGAGAAGATAAAGAATAATATGGGCCTTTTACGGTAAAGAATCCTAAGACAGGTCTTGATTGCTTGGTTAAATAATAACAGAAACAATCGAAGAAAAGGCCTGTTTCAAAGAAAAATGTGTTTGTGTGTAACTTAGAACAGAACCTCACTTTGTAGCCCAAGCCAGCCTGGAACTCACTCTGGCCTGCAGCCTAGGCAGGCTCTGAACTGTGACAGTCCAAGTATCAGCCTCCCAAATTGGGAGGATTTACAGGCGTGAGCCGCCCTACCCAGCCACCCTACCCAGCTCGGAGAAGCTGTTCTTAAAAATCACACAGCAAATGACTGTCACGCCGAAGCAGGGCACACAGCTTCGCCACCTCCCGTGCAGGGCTCGCATTTGGGTGCCACGCTCTCTGCGCTCCCTCGGATTGGGTGTGCAACGGGGCTCCAGCGGGTCAGAGATTTGAGGGACTCTCCTTGCCAGGCTCTGATTCAACTCAATGTGCATTAAATAGATTTTTGTGCACGGGCCCGGGAAACGAGCCACCATCTATAATTCTGTTTCTATGGGGAAAGGTTTTCTGTGTTCCAAACAACCAACATACTAATGAACTCCTGGAACACAACCTATTTGTCGGTAGGGACTGGCTGACTGGGTTCACATGGCCAAGCCAGCCGCCCAAGTCACTGCACAGTGTTGATTTAATTAGAAAGAGTTCTCTACGGTGACTAAGCTAGCTGTGGTCCCCACAACTGACATGGAATTCTGAGAAACTAGAGAGAGTTCTGCAAAGAACCACAGAGCTGATTAAAGGGCTACAGGAAAACCTAGTTTGGTCCCCACAGCTAGAAGAGGCTTGTAGAAGTTCATTTAACAACGACTCTCAAGCAAACAAAAAGAACATTTGATTCTGCGCCGGGTTGAGGGCTTCTGTCCTTTGCTAACGATAATGGATTTGTGCAGAAGGGATTCAGCGTTTCCTGGGACACCGGGCCCTCCGCAGCTGCTTCACGTGCAGGAGTAATGAACTTTATCTTCATAGCCACCTTGCCACTGGACACAATTACCTCTGCTCAGCAGATAAGAAACGTGACTGAACTAATTTGTTGAAAGAAAATTTCCTGCATGTGCGCATATGGTGTGTGTTTGTGTGTGGGCATGCCTGTTTGCGCGTGTGTATGTGGTCTATGTGTGTTGTGTGGCTGTCCAAATGCTTGTTTGCACATGTGTTTCTGGTGTGGTGTAGGTCTCGTGTGAGTGTGAATTTGCTTGTTTGCATGTGTTGGTGCAGACACACCTGGGTACGAGTGCAAATGAAGGCCAGAAGTTGACATTTGGTGTCTTCTTCAGCCATTCTCCTCGGTACTGAGGCTGGGTCTCTTATTGACCCTGGAGTTTGCCATTTTGGCCAATCCAGTTAGCAGGCTTGCCCTGGGGATCCCTGGTTTCTCTATCCCAGGAACCCTCTGTGTGGAGATCCCAGGTCTGGTCCTCATGTTCCCACAGATTCCTCTCCCCTAGCCAGGATGAAATATCTTAAAATGAGTACTACAGACTGCAGATTCAAGTTCAAGCCAGACCAATATCTAAGGGCCTCTCACCATCTTTCCGAAGGGTGCTCAGCGTGCTGTTGAAGGCCTGAAATCCTAGCACTGGGAAGTGAAGGCAGGGGAATCAAGGTGTGGTCTACATGAGACTTTGCCCTAAAATAAATCAACCCTACAAACAAACAAATAAACAAACAAACAAACAAAGGTTCCGTACTGTAGACCATCTTTTCTTTGCATAGAAGAGTTCCATGCCATTCTCTGCACCTGAGATGAAATTTAAGTTTGTTTGCTTATTTATTTATTTATTTAGGTTTTTCAAGACAGGGTTCCTCTGTGTAGCATTGGCCGTCCTGAATTGGCTTTGTAGAGCAGACTGGCCTCAAGCTCACAGAGATCTGCCTGCCTCTGCCTCCCAAGTGCTGGGATTGATCACATGTGCCACCGATTCCAGTTTTTATTAACATGGCTGAGGTGACCCCCCTAATGTTCCGGCCTCCCATCGTCACCCCTTCCCACTCTGCCTGGTGCTGTGTTCCAAGATCTGGCCATTTCCCCATTCCTTCACATGCTGCCAGCCTCCAGCTGTCCCACAGACAGCTTTCTGTCCTTGCTGTCTCTTGGCTAACTGGTAGCTTTTTGTCCATCCTTCCTGAGGCAGGCTGTCTTCAGGGCTTTCCCTGTGTTGCTTGTTATATTTACATTTTATTTTTTGAGACAGAGTCTCTCTATTATGCAGCCCTGGCTGACCTTGAACTCACAAATCTATGTGTCCCAGCCACCAGTGCTTGAATTAAAGGCATGTACTAGCATGCATGGCTTACATTTCTGCATTTATTACAGGGAATTATGAGTATATGTCAATTTTGCCGTGTGGTGGTGGCACAGGCCTTTAATCCCAGCACTTGGGAGGCTGAAACAGGTAGATCTCTGTGAGTTCAAGGCCAGCCTGTTTTACAGAGTGAGTTCCAGGACACCTACACTATACAGTGAAACCCTATCTTGGAAAAAAAGTAACTAACTAACCAACTAACTAACTAACTAAATAAATAAATGTAAGTCAGTTTAGCCATAGACATTCCCTAAACCCAACTGCCTACTTCACTTAAAAATTGTTAAATAAATGTAAATAATGATATCACAAGTTTTTCATTTGTTTGTTTTACAAATAATAAAAGACTGAAAGAAAATATCTACCTCTCTACCCGCCCCCCCTGGATCTGTCTCAGAAAAAGAGCTGAAATTGTACCTATGATCACGTGGCCCTTACTTACCTTTGACTACGTTTCCTTGATGGGAAGGAAAGGTTTGTGGCTGCCAGGGAGATGCTGAGAAAGCTTGGAAAGCTCAGCTCTCTTCAGAGAGTGCCCACAGCAGACATCAGCAAACCAAGTGCTTCCACCCCCTTGAGTTCAAGGAACCCCCCGGGAACCCGCACTGCTCAAAGAAACACTGTTCTTTGTGCTTGTCACTGACAAATCTCCCATCCTGGCTGGTAGGGGGCAATTCTGGGGTCAAGAAATTATTATTACTTTTCGCTTTAATAAGCCCCTTCTTTTGCTGTCCTCAGCAACAGAGAAGAAGACAACCATCACCCTTTCAGAGCCCTTCTGAGCCTCAAGTCCAGCCCAGTGCTTAAGCCACCCAGAGCAACCTGCTCTTCCATGAAGGGATCCCCAGGCCTCGAGCCCCGCTTTCTGGTCAGGGAATGACTTGTTTGCCTTTGCTCTGAAGTACTCTCATTCAGTTTCCGTTGAACTGCAGACCTGGAGCCAGCCCCATCTCCCTGTCACAGAGCTCTGGCCAGCGCAGAGAGCAATGTAACTATGACCTCATGGCACAGACATGCTTTTCATTTGCCACGGTTCCCGGCTTGCTTTTTTTTTTTTTTTTCCAATCAACAGAACTGCAGGGCTGTGACAATTCCTCCCGATCAACTGGTGCTCTACTAAAGCTAGACTTTCATTTCTCAGCCAACTGCCTTTGAGTGCTTTAGCACCGTGCCTTTGAACACGTTCCCTTTCACTTCCGTGTGTACAGCCATGAATTTTTCTACTGAAAATTTCTACAGAATCTATCCAGTCTGCATTCCATCACTCCTATTGACCGGAGAGCACTGCCTTCTGTGATGTCTCTTTCTTGTTCATCCCCTTCCTATCATACCGAAGGGATTGTGTTAGGAGCTGCTGGCTTCCTGTGCGAATTTCTTTTCAACCAGCACGTTAGTCGGATGAAGTTAAATTACACTGCAGCAAGCAAGTCACCCCTCATCTCAGAGTCTTAAGTCAATAGTTTCGGGGTGCTGTTTGTGTTTCCACTATATATTTTTTCTCCTTATCCAGTGTGTGTGTCAGTGTGTGTGTCTGTGATGAATTCATGCTGCAGTGGCCATGTGGAGGACAAGGAACAACTTTGGGGAGTTGTTCCCCCCCCTTTCCACCATAGGTTCTTAGGATGTAACTCAAATCATCAGGTTTATGCTGCAAAAGCTTCTGGCCACTGAGCCATCTCACTGACCCATGCACAGTCTTCCTACACTGATCAGCAGAGGGGCTCTGAGGGTCATATTCACCCCATGACCTAGGTTGTCAGGTTGACCACCTGACTGATATCACCATAAGACACAAAGTTTCAGGACTCACTGCAAAAGAACAAAGACTGAAGAACAAGAAGCTTCCACCCATCTGTTGCATGTAGGAATGGTACATACCACATATGCTAATATCTCATCAGCCAGGACAATTCCCGTGGTTGGAATTAACCTCAAGATGTGTTCTCTGTGAGTGAGATAAAAATAAATAAATTAAAAAAAAAAAAAAAAAAGATGTGTTCTAAAGGATGAAGAATCGGGGAGAAACCTTGGCACCCATCCAAGACCTCCCACATCAACTGAGCTTCAGATTGGCCTAAGCACAGTGATCTTGCCTTTGTTCTTGTCCTTGCATCATTCCCAAGAGCAGAACACGGATTCCCAGCCTACTTTTCTCCTGCATAATGTCTCCTACAAAAATAGAAGCATTTTTCTATTCAATAGTCCAGATTGTATATGAAAACATTAGGCTAATGACCGGATTTTTGCAAGAAATTGCTAGGTAGAATGATTTAGGCTATGCCAGTGAAAACATGCCTTCTCTTTACAGATAAGAATGCCCTTTTCAATCTTCTAGCCAACTGCCTTTGAGTGATTGGCACCTTGCCTTCGTACCTGTTCACTAGAGATGGCAGAACTGTTAGAAAACCAGGGTCTTTACTGTGTGAGATATGTGTTTCTCATCTACAATCAATCGCTCAGCCACGCTTATCAATATAACTGATGGCATATTCTGCATATTCAGATACAAGAGACTTTTCTCGGTGGCATCTAAATTACACAACTGTGCTGGGGTTATCCAGCAGGAGAATTGCACATTTAGCATGTGCAAGGCTGTGGATTCAACCTGTAGAACCGAAAAAAGGCAAGTCTGCTGGAGAAGAATTTCCGTGTCTGTCCCTTTTCCTGTTGCTGTAATAAAAACATGCTGAGGAGCAACCTAAGAGGAAAGGGTTTATTCTAGCTCAGGGTGTTAGGGTGCAGTCCACCAGAGCGGGGAAATACAAGTGCGAGGAGCTTGCAGCATCTGGTTATTATGACATCAACAATAAAAAAAATGGAGCAAAGAATGCATGCCTCTGCTCAGTTCTTTCTCCACCCACCCAGTCCAGGATCCTAGCTAGGGTATGGTTCCAAATCAGTTAGCATAATAGGGATTCCCCAAAGACATGCCCAGAAGCCCATCTGTCAGAGCATTCTCGATTCTGTCAAGATGACAATGCACACTGACCAACATAGAGACCCACAGAGCAGAGAGAGCTTGGGAGGCTGCCTCCCTCAGCTCTTGGGAGCCCCGTGATGCTGTGAATGTCATTCTCCATCACTGAAGTGCAAGTGTATATGGACCGTGGTGGAACTTGATCAGTGGTCTCCATTCTTGGTGTGTAACAGGATGCCCTGAGGAGATTGAAACATGGCTTGTCAAATTCACCCCGCTCTTTCGAACCATCTATTCACAGCTGATAAAATAACCTCAAAGGCTGCCCCTTCGATATGTACTCTCTGTCTATGCTCCTTGACCTTCTCTTCTTGGATGTCCCTATCTCCAGGCCCTATCTAAACCTTAGGAGCACAAAATTCAACTCATCATTTCATTCAGCCCTGACCTACTTCCGTTACTATCCACAAGTCCTATAGGTAAATGTGCCATGATGTATATACTCAAGGAATCCAGGGAAACTAGGATTTGTTCTAGCCTTCCGTCTTCCACCCAGTTTATCTCTGAGCTGTAAACATTCTTCCCTTTGTATCCAGAGCCCTTCAGCATGTGTTGCCTGGACAACTGTGTTAGCCTCTCTCTGGCTTCCCTGATTTGAATTCCACTATTCCTTGTCAGAGTCCACCGTAGCCTTTAGTTCCTGGATGGTTTTGCTAACAGCAGTAAGAAGAACAACAAAAGACCTAGTGAAAAAAATCATCATCTATTATTTAATTTAATATCTGAAATTGTTGCATAGGGTTCAAGATCCTTCCTCATGTTACAGCATTTAAGGGCCACCAGCAGTACCTCACTCTTCACTGGGCATCCTCCCTGCACAATCATTGGCAGTCATTGTTTTCCCTCCACGGCCTTTTTCTGAGTTGGAAGGCATCTCTCTTCATCCATAAGACCCATCCATTGTCCACTTTGGAAACCTTCTGCTTCCTTTTCCAGATTGACCAACCATTTCCCCATGTTTCCAATGTACACTGCTCACGCTCTTGTAGAGTTTATTTCTTGG